>JAPWDM010000043.1:0-120000 GCA_035578155.1 Brachynemurus nebulosus | reverse complement strand
TGTGGATACGATATTTGTAAAAATATATAGTTTTACTAGTAATACCAGTAATAATAATGTCTAATTCTAAGTTGATTTATTAGTAAATATATTTTATTACTACATTGAAAGGTTTTTTTTTTTTTTTTAATTTTACAGCTATATTTAGATATACTTTCCACGTTAAATTTGTCCCATTTAGTAATGATAAGATATATTTTATTGATAATGTATAAAACTAATTTAATTTATTAATAAATATACTTTATTACTGTACTTAAAAGCTTTTGTTTTATTTCATAGTTACCTCTAAATATACTTTCGACATCCAATCTATCCTATTAATTATCCATCTTTAATTCTATTAATTATTCTAAAATTTTTGTTTGTAATATGTTTTTATATTTATATTTATTGTTGCTCAAATTACCTCTTACAAATTTCATTGCCCAAATAACCCCGCTCTACCCTATATCATTTTAATACTGATACATATTTATATTAGGGTATAATAGTATTGTATTTAACATTTTTAAACAGAATAAAAGTTCAATTTTTGGTTTTAAATTACTATAAGTTAAACACGTCGCTTAATATAAAAATGATAACAGCATTGAGTTTTACTAAATTTTTAAGTATGTAAAATCAAAATTTTTTATAGACTAGAACATTTTGAATTTGCTACTTTATCATTAACATACAAATAATATCATGTATATATAACGGGTGTATATTTAGTATTTTTAATAAATATTTTAGTATACAGGGTGTATCATGAAATATGCTTTTCAATTAGAATAATAAATTTCATAAGATTTTTGTTAATACTCTTATAGAAACTTTTTGCTGTAAAAAAATAGGGGAATTCAGGGTAATAATTAAATAAAACGCACATATTTTTTTTTAAAATTTTATTTATAGAATATGTATACAAAAAATTAAATTGCTTAAACCTATATATTACTTAAAATCTATTTATTTTCCATATAAAAATTTTTTAAAAGAATACAATTTTCTAATGAACAAATTTTATCTGAATGAAGCATACAGCGTCTTGAATAATATTCATCTCGCAGAATGGAAATCTTCGGTACATCAAATATTTCTTCCAAATTCAAAATCCACGGCTGGTTTTCGGTACCATCAAACAAACTTGATATCCATTTCTTCTTTTCACCACCCTTCACGTATATAACATCATACTTCTTTAATATAGGTTTCAATATGGTATGAAGTTTTTTGTATGGAATAAATCCATACGACCAAGGTATCCCATGCCAATTTCGGTAAAGCCAACGGGCTACTCGTTGATATTTCTTCGGCAACTCGTTGAAATCAAACGGTGCGTCGAATATAAGATGTAATATATCATCCGAATTTTCTGCAGCAATACCAACTTCTTTAAAATAAAATTCGTTGTTAGCTCCTTGATAGCCTTGTATGTCAAGAAACGCCATTTTTTACCGCCACCGTAGAACTGAATTTATTCACACAATCCACTACTTTATATAGAATAATTAAAAGTGGTGGGAGTAGTTAGTTAATTTGTGGAACGTATTCGAAAATGGCTATTAATAACTATTGCTAGTTTACCATCAAATTACAAACTGTTAATAATATTTAGCACATTTGTGAGTACCAGGTTCTTTTCACTTTAAGACCTAGTGATTTAAGGAATGCTAAATTTTCAGGTGAAATGTGTTGTTGCTCAAAAGTTTTACGTTTAATGATCTTAGGTTTCGAAAGTCCTTTGCTAGGTTCTCTAGCGGTGGACTGCGCTGAATTGTAAATTAACATGGTTCCAAAATGTAATTGTTTTACCACGAAAGTATAATTTTCAACGAAAGAGATGTTAACTCTTTGACAACCGCCGGTAAATAGATAATATTTTATGTAAGTTCAACTATTTTATACCCTTCAACCATGATAAGGTGTATAAGCTGGAGTATAACTCAGCAAATTATATAGCGGTGGTGACGTAACACACAAATGCGGTGGTTGTGTTGCGGTTGTGGCGGTGGCGGTGTTTGTGTGGCGGTTGTGTGGTGGTGGCGGGGTAGCAGCGGTGTTTGCGGCTGAAGTGAACAACTTTATCATTAATTCAATCGAAACAGCAATTTACTGTAGACAATAAATCGGTGGTGACATCTCGCGGTGTTTGTTGAACGCAATATCTAAATTAATCATCATCATAATCGCTAGTATCTTCTTTATCAGTTTCATCCAGATAATCACCTAGTGGCTCAATAACATCAGCCTTTTGAAGTTCACGAAGTATAGAGAATATTTCTTGACCGACAGTAGTTTCTCTTAAAGCATCTAACTCTTCCATTAAAGCTTCACTATCGTCAACGTTAAGCAACATGTTTTTATTTTCCTCTAAACTCCGAATAATATTGAGTATTTTTTCACCAGTCTCTGAAGTCTCGTATAAACGTCGTAATTCATCTATTAAAGTATTAGGATTATGCCAGTATTTTATTTTTTTCGATTGCCCATTAGCATTTTCCGAGTCGTTGTATTTGATACGCTTAGCAAGTAGCTCTTGGTCCGTTGAATTGACTGGACGTTTTATTGCTATTCGTTCATTAGAATCCTCACCTTTATTTTGAGTTTCTTTGATTAATAAAATATCCAAAAGGGTTTGCAGAGCTGTAGTTAACTTGGGAATGATAACAGTTCCACTATCAGAAGTGGTTAAAACCCTGTTATTATTAAACCCTGGGTGTGTAAACACTATTTTGATTTCTTAAATTATTAAATTTGGTTTGAATTGCTTTTGGTGCAGCTTTAATTCTTTGTTCAAGTGGATTGACCCTTTCTTCAACTTTATTGTTTAGAAATTCATCATCAACATCATTCCTCCCGGTATCATAACTAGTTAAGTCATCAGCCGTGTCTAATGTTTGTCTTTTTAGCGGATCAAGAGAGTAACTATTTTCAAACCTTTTTGGTGAAAATTCTCGCATATGTGTATTTCTTATATGGCGTGAAAGAGAATCTTTCCGCGAGAAGCTTTTATAGCACTGCGTACACTTGAACATTATAATAGATGTGTAAAGCTCAACTAGTCTTACAAGATTAATTCAGAATTGTGTTAGCGATTACTTATATACTTCACCACCGCCGCCACCACCACCACCACCACCGCCACCACCACCGCCACCACCACCGCCACCACCACCACCACCACCGCCACATCTGAGTTGCTCATTTTACTCTATGGAGTAGCGGTTGACATTCAGCTTACACATTTTGCCTCCATTACGCTCTTTCGATTCGGAAATTAGTTTAGAAAAATGAATGAAAAGCTATATACAAGTGTCAGGTGACTCAACACCAACATTAACATAGTTGCTCCCGAATATAGGCAATTACATTGCATTGCCAAGTGGCCCCATACCTACTAAGAGTCTTATCATTATTCAAGATATAATTTGGGAGGTTCTAATGTGTTGTAAAATAAGAACAATATAAGAATTTATACGTAAAATAATTTATTTTTAATAAAATATACGTTTACAATATTAAAATTAAAAAGTAAATCAATTCATTTTCACATCTGACAGTTTCCTTAAGCTTACACCAAACATCATACATGTGATAGCAACTTACTAAATTCCACAATATGTAAAAAACCACTGGAATCAATTCCTTTATATGTAATAAAATATTGTTCTGTACGTAAACATTGCATGGTCTGCTCATCCAAATCCGCGAATCGTTTTGGAAGGAACACTTGAGCATCTGCATGTTTCACCGCAACCGCTGGCCCATATCGAGTTTCCATGCGTCGTACGTCAAGAATTTTCAACGTTTCATACGGTTTGAGTGTAGATAGCGATTTGAATGGTTTACCAGCACCAAGTTTATTCAACTTCTCCAAAACCGGATCCATTGTTGTATCAGTGGCAGTAAAAGTGGTCCACAGATCACTTATACTTAACACCGTGTTGTTCAAACATTTTGCCAATACACTGCCAATTTCTGTTACAGCACGTCGCTTAAATAAATTATGAGTTACCACCACAAAAACCACCACCGCCACCACCACCGCCACCACCACCACCACCACCACCACCCCAACACAACTACAAAATTTGAGTTGCTCATTTTACCCCACCGATATGTTTATTCCCACACAGCTACAAATTAAGTTACTCTAAAGCAACCACACCTTCATATGATCAGTGTTTATACACCACAACCAATGGAAAATATCAAATAAACATTAACATTTATTTAGTAATGAGGTATAATGTATATTTTGAGTATTCAACAAAAACTTTAATACTGATTAATAGGTATTGGTCAATTCCACTGTTACTCAAAATATACGTTATACCTCATTACTAAATAAATGCTAATGTTTGTTTTAACAACCGTGGAATTGGTCAATATGTATTATGTGGCAATCAGATGATTGATTTTACTAAATTATTTGCAATTGCAGCGGCTTTTACATGTGGTACAGTTTATATAATTGCAAACACAGTTTGGAAATGACATCATACATCGTTTAAAACACATGCAAATTCGTTTTTCATTTCGACACCTATCACAGTACTCGTAGAAGGCACACTTACACTGTGACGGTTGAAATTTACAAATACCACAAATCGGCATGTTGCTGTTGTTGTTTACCTTCTGGAACTTAACCAACAAATGACATCCGGTTAATAATTCAGTTGTATTTATAGTATTTTGTAACCGAAATTTTCCAATATTTTATCTAAAATCGATATTTAATAATCTTCCATTATAAGAGCAGGGAACAGGAACGTCACCAGATTGATTAATTTAGATATTGCGTTCAACAAACACCGCGAGATGTCACCACCGATTTATTGTCTACAGTAAATTGCTGCTTCGATTGAATTAATGATAAAGTTATGCACGTCAGCCGCAAACACCGCTGCTATCCCGCCACCCCCACAACCACCACACAACCACCGAAACCACCATACAAATACCACCGCCACACAAACACCACCGCCGCCACCACACAAACACCACCGCCACCGCCACACAAACATCACCGCCACCACCACACAACCGCCACACAAACACTGCCACCGCCACAACCGCAACAAAACCACCGCATTTGTGTGTTACGTCACCACCGCTATATAATTTGCTGAGTTATACTCCAGCTTATACACCTTATCATGGTTGAAGGGTATAAAATAGTTGAACTTACATAAAATATTATCTATTTACCGGTGGTTGTCAAAGAGTTAACATCTCTTTCGTTGAAAATTATACTTTCGTGGTAAAACAATTACATTTTGGAACCATGTTAATTTACAATTCAGCGCAGTCCACCGCTCGAGAACCTAGCAAAGGACTTTCGAAACCTAAGATCATTAAACGTAAAACTTTTAAGCAACAACACATTTCACCTGAAAATTTAACATTCCTTAAATCACTAGGTCTTAAAGTGAAAAGAACTTGGTACTCACAAATGTGCTAAATATTATTAACAGTTTGTAATTTGATGGTAAACTAGCAATAGCTATTAATAGCCATTTTCGAATACGTTCCACAAATTAACTAACTACCCCCACCATTTTTAATTATTCTATATAAAGTAGTGGATTGTGTGAATAAATTCAGTTCTACGGTGGCGGTAAAAAATGGCGTTTCTTGACATACAAGGCTATCAAGGAGCTAACAACGAATTTTATTTTAAAGAAGTTGGTATTGCTGCAGAAAATTCGGATGATATATTACATCTTATATTCGACGCACCGTTTGATTTCAACGAGTTGCCGAAGAAATATCAACGAGTAGCCCGTTGGCTTTACCGAAATAGGCATGGGATACCTTGGTCGTATGGATTTATTCCGTACAAAAAACTTCATACCATATTGAAACCTGTATTAAAGAAGTATGATGTTATATACGTCAAGGGTGGTGAAAAGAAGAAATGGATATCAAGTTTGTTTGATGGTACCGAAAACCAGCCGTGGATTTTGAATTTGGAAGAAATATTTGATGTACCGAAGATTTCCATTCTGCGAGATGAATATTATTCAAGACGCTGTATGCTTCATTCAGATAAAATTTGTTCATTAGAAAATTGTATTCTTTTAAAAAATTTTTATATGGAAAATAAATAGATTTTAAGTAATATATAGATTTAAGCAATTTAATTTTTTGTATACATATTCTATACATAAAATTGAAAAAAAAAGTATGTGCGTTTTATTTAATTATTACCCTGCATTCCCCTATTTTTTTACAGCAAAAAGTTTCTTTCGTTAACCTATAAGAGTTTTAACAAAAATCTTATGAAATTTATTATTCTAATTGAAAAGCATATTTCATGATACACCCTGTATACTAAAATATTTATTAAAAATACTAAATATACACCCGCTATATATACATGATATTATTTGTATGTTAATGATAAAGTAGCAAATTCAAAATGTTCTAGTCTATAAAAAATTTTGATTTTACAGACTTAAAAATTTAGTAAAACTCAATGCTGTTATCATTTTTATATTAAGCGACGTGTTTAACTTATAGTAATTTAAAACCAAAAATTGAACTTTTATTCTGTTTAAAAATGTTAAATACAATACTATTATACCCTAACCAGTGTTAGCAACCCTGAAGAGTGAAATTATTGTGCTAGGGTCGTAAAATTATAGTAAATTTGAAAAAATTATAGTAGATTAGAAAAAATAACCGCCAAATTCAATTTTATCGCATTTTATATCGGAAGGCGAGCGCGGCGACCTTTTTTTTTTTTATTTGCTCGCCAGTTGTCAAAATGCCGGAGGACTATATATATATATTGAAATCACGATTGATCAGCAGTCATCTACTGTATCAGCAGTCATTATTTCGGCTCCAAATGAGAAACATTTTGAAATTAATTACGAAAAATTTGTTTTTTCGGTCTAAAAATATGGTTTATAAAAATTATAATAGATTTAAGAAATTATAGTAGATTTAAGGATTATTGTAAAGGCGTGATAGTACATAGTAAAAAGGATGTAATTATAGTATGTCTACTATAATTATAGTACGGTTGCTAACCCTGACCCTAATATAAATATGTATCAGCATTAAAATGATATACATTGATTTTGCTGATTAAACAAATTTTTTGCAATATTTATAAATTATTTTATAATTAGATTTAATACTTATTCATAAATGGCTATATAATTCGTTTACTAGTATTCATAAAAATTAAAATTATATACAAATTTTCCTTCTTATTCTCAATATACAGAGTGTATACATAAAATATTTTTAATATACAGAGTCTATACATATGTACATACTGAATTATTTCAGATAATTTTCGTTTGATATAGAAACAGTTTTGTGCTACAGTCAAATTCAAAAATGTTGTGCACCATAAGAAGTAATATTTTTTGTGACTTGTTAAAATTTCAAGAACTTCTGTTAGTTAACTAAAAAATTGGTCACTGTAGGTTAAATGTTAAAGTATTAAAACTGATAAAAATAATTTCTTGCTTGAGGCCTACAATGGGTGATATTTTTTACTAAACAATTTTTTAACTCATTAATATTCCATGACGTCATCTTTCTTATACCAAAAAAACTCCTTATATGAGTCTTACGATCATAATTCAGCTAAAACAAACATTTAATTATTGGTTGTTTGTTTATGTTAAAACTGATAAAAATTCCTGGAATTTTCCAAGGTTAAATATACAAAAAAACTCCTGAGTTACAGTTGACACCCAAATTTCCGGCAGTACAGTAGCGGTCAGACATCTGGACCCTGGAGTCTGAAGTTAGTTTTGCGGTAGCGCTTGGTACAGTGCCCCCACAAAATTTAGCGGCCGCCCCTTGGGTTAGGGTATTCCCCACATTTTTGACTTGGTAGTGTACCTTTCGTTTAAAATGACGCAATTAAGGCAAGCGCGTGTTGGGGTCAAGGTTTGCACGTACACAAAATAAGTACAGTACGCTTCAAAAAGTGATCGGATACCTTTTTGGTCAGGGGGGTCCGCACTTTTGACATGGCAGTGTACCAAAAATTTAAGTACAGTACGGTGTCAAAAGTTTGGGGCCACCCCCGAGTCAGGGTAACCCCACATTTTTATCGCGGTAGTGTACCCCATCTATCAAATTGTAACCTAAAATTCACTCTGCGCATGCGTCGTATACTAAAATTCAGTCTGCGCATGCGTTAGGTTTGCATTCAAAAACTATGGCGGGTAATAACTAAATTGTGGTGACGCATAATGGGTTAACATAAATTAATTTGGTTGCTGGTGACGACTCATGTGTTTGGAATTTCAAGGCCAACAGTAAGAGCGAGTGTTGTGGTCAAATGTCAACAACAAATTTTAAATACATGTACTCAGTACGTGCCGGGTCAAAGGTTAAAGTTTGCACATCGATACAGTTTGATGACTCATCAGTTCGGAATGTCTAGTACCGTAAAGTTACACGATTTCAAACATTGGCAAAAGGGTTCAAGTTGCTTAGTTTTGCGGTGCTCCAGCTCTCTCATAGCTTATCTACTATTATGAAAAAACTTTGAAGCACGAAGAAATCAAACCAATAAGGATAACCAATTTGGATCTGAACGAACTAAAATACACACAACATAAACTAAATCAAATGAATGAAAATCTTCAACGACAGCTGAACAAGCCATTCATTATACGTTACGAAAACCAAATCTACGAATGGTTAACATACATTGGAGGATCACTCGTCATTACAATCGCTTTACACTACCTGCATAAATATGGCATAATTAAATTATTCTTAACTTTATTATCTAGTTTGTTTAGGTGCCTTACACCATGTCGTAAACGCAATGGAGACACTTTCACCTTTTATAATTGCCTGTTTGGAGAAAACAGACACAACCAGGTTCAACCACTGAACTCCGAGGTCAGATACGAACCAGCCACTGAGCAACTTCTTACACAAATAAACAATAGGAGGGGTTCTTCAACTTCTTCCAGTATCACAGGACGACGACCCATCCGTCCGATTCAACTCTAACATCTTTCAAATACTACAAACTCATGTGGACGACGACCCGTCCGTCCAATCCAAGTACAACAATGATCGCATTAGCATCTCCCACAGGACGTCGTATCATTCGTCCTACTCAGCCTTCAGAAGCCAGAACCCACTCTTTAGAGGAGGGCGATGTCGTGCCGACAGAATTGCTGATGAATTTCCTTTAATATTTTCAATCTACAGAATTATTATTTAAAATTAATTCAAAATTATTTATTTAAAATTGAACATTTCCTTTGATTTATATTTCATGTATTTCCTTTTAATAAAATCTAGCTGAAACTAGTAAAAATGCAAAATTCGCAATTCACATTTAAGTAATAATAAATCAATGTTCTAGAAACTTCGTTCCAAAAAACGCGTGTAACGCATTTTTGCTAGTTAAGCAATAATATCTCTATAAATTTGTAATTTCAAAAAACAAAAATTTAGCTCTGGAAAATATTTTATCAATTTTAACTCGTTAGCCTGTCCGCCAGTATTTTGAAATTTTCAAAGAAAATTTGTAAAAGTAATAATGTTTCGATTGTTTTACGTAATTCTGATTATTATTGTAATTGTAGTGTTTTTGTAACCTTATAAACTTTTCTCAAAATTAATTCTAAACCTTTTTAAATTGAATTTTAATTTTAAATAAACTTTGTTAATTTCAAATTAGGACTTATTTGTTATAAAAAAACGTTAAAACAAATTTCAACTGAAGCAAACTTCTTAAAATTAAAATAAAACAAATCAAAAGAAACTAAAATAAAATTAAAATTAAAAACTTAAAATAATAATTAAAATCCAAAAATAAATTAAAACAAATAACGAAATAATTAAATAAAAAAGAAGTCAAAATAAATCTAAAATAAATCTACTCTAATCCTAATAAATCTAATCCTAATAAATCTAATCTAAAATTAAAACAACGAAATTATTAATCATTTAAAATAAAATAAGAATTATTTAAAAGAAGATCATCAAGTAAAAGTTTAAGTAACCCAAATAAGTCCGAAAGCATCAATCTACTCCAGAAGTCGGTGGCGATCACCTTTAACTGCGGATCCCAATAAATCGTCGTAGAAGAAGGATACTGGGTATAGAGATCGTAAGACGACCGTGAGTCAAGTATACTTTCTCGTCGAACCACTTTAGCTTCTTCGGGCCACGACATATATATATATATATATATATATATATATATATATATATATATATATATATATATATATATATATATATATATATATATATATATATATATATATATATATATATATATATATATATATATATATATATACAAGTTTAATAATTTGTTTTAGATATTCATATTTCGGTTGATGCAATGATTTTGAGTAGATGTATATATTTTCAAACGTCAAGTCATTGGGATGTTGTATTAGTGAAATAAGCAGTGAAGTTTTTCCACATCCACTCGGTCTACAAACGACTGCTCTAATACTGTTGGGTAGCAGTGGGCCGTTTTTCTTGGATTTACCACCATTATTCAATGACAATTCAAAATCAGTTACCGGTAGGGTTTCCCTCTGTTTTATAAATGAAGACATTTTACTGGTGTTGTTCGAATTAGATTATTTAGTATACTAACAAGTTACGTAAAATTTTAATCTATTTATAATATCTATAAAAACAGTTAGCATACATTTCTGTTTTCAGTTCACCTAAATATGCCTGTGCAAAAACAACAAGGTGTCAGTTGAAGACGAACAAGTAAAGTGAAAACATCTGGTAGGGGACTAATAAATTCTACAATCAACAAGCTGCCATTTGAATTACACATACCCGGCTACCAGTATTGTGGACCTGGAACTAAACTACGAGAACGATTGTTGCGAGGCGACCCCGGTATAAACAAATTGGACGCTGCATGTAAAGAACACGATATCGCCTATTCACAATTCAAAAATATTAACGATCGACACAAGGCTGATTTAATTTTAGCCAACAAAGCGTGGGAACGAGTTAAATCATCAGACGCAAATTTTGGTGAACGAGCTACTGCTTGGGCTGTGACGAACGCGATGAAATCAAAAGTAAAATTGGGGATGGGTCATTTAAATAGGAAGAAGGCAAACAAAAATGTAAAGAAATTAATATTTGGTGCTGGAGTTCGTGATATAAGAAGTATATTGAAGAAAAACAAACCAAAAACTATAAAAGATTCAGTCAAAATAGCACTGAAAGCGGCTAAAACAATTTTCAAGAAGAACAAGAATCAGCTTACATCGCCAAGAATTATACCGTTACCAAAAACTGGTGGAATTTTACCATTTCTAGTTCCAATATTTGCTGGATTATCTGCCGTGGGGTCACCTGCTGGTGGCGCTGCTGGTGTTGCAAAAGCAATTAATACGTACAAAACAGCGCAAAAACAGTTGTATGAAAATCAGAGACATAACAAGATGATGGAAGCAATCGCTCTCGGATCGAAATCTGGTACTGGACTTTATTTAAAACCGTACAGAAGAGGATGGGGTCTTTTTAACGAATCAAAAAACCAGTGAACGAGCTGCCCAATAGACCGTTAACTAATTACGACATCTATCAGTTTGGAAACAAACATTTATCAAATTTCCGTGATGTATTCATGAGGGACGAATTACCAAAAGGACCATGGCGAAAGAAGTGTGGTGTCGTTAATTTGAAAAGTTCATCCGCATCTGGAAGCCATTGGGTGGCATATGCAAAAAACGATAAAAATGTGGAATATTTTAATAGTTATGGGAATTTACCACCGCCTATTGAAGTTGCAAAATATCTACATGGAAACAATATTAAATATAATTATAATGTTATCAAAATTATAATAATTTTAATTGTGGTCATCTTTGTTTAGAATTTTTATACAACAAAAGCAATTTTGTATAAATAAATATTTCTGTAATCTATAACTTGGTTTATTTGTGTTTTAAACATCATATCGTTCACACTAACCTTAAGTGGAAACTCATCATTATTAACTGCTGATTATTTCCCGCCTATTGAATTACCCGGTAATTATGTTTGTGGACTAATTAATTTCGAGACGTACAATTCTGTACCAAACGTGGATGAAACAAATAATTTGTTTCATTTCGGTGATGACGACAAGGCTCCACATTACATCGAGATACCTGTTGGTAATTACGACTTGGAAGACTTGGAAACTTATATAGATGATATGTTGACAAAGAGTGGTAAAACAAGTGCTAATGCGCAGCTCTTACTACGTGCAAATAACAATATATTAAAAAGCTCAATTAAATGTACGGAAACAATACATTTTGATAAAGATCGATCTATCGGATCATTGTTGGGTTTCAATAAACAAAAACTACAGAAGGGTCACTATCATAATTCGGATAAGCCGATGAACATTATGAAAGTCAATCTGGTGCAAATTGAGACAAATATTACGACAAACAGCTACCTGAATAACATTCAATCACATAATATCTATTCGTTTTCCATACAAGTTGAAGCTGGGTATAAAATAAGTGAGACACCAAATACAATAATCTATATGCCTGTGATCGTGCAACGAATAACATCTCTAGTGCTCCGTATTGTGGATCAAGACGGCAATTTGTTTAATTTTCGAGACGAAACGATAACGATTAAGTTACACTTAAAGCCGGCATAAAACATGTTGGTATTTAATGAAGAAAAACCGGTCCAATCAAACAGTTTACAACTTACCACCAGCCTAAAGGAATCGGTGACAAGAAGGCGACCATTAACTTTGGCAAACGCAAATTTTTTACAACAGTTGGGCTTGACTTTGAAGAAAAAGAAGAGAATTTGATGAAAGCTATTAATTTTGATGAAAGCATTTCGAAGCTAGAGGAGCATGTGTATTCACCATTTTTGAATGCATATAACAACAGCGACGAATTCGAATTTGTATACAGGATCAAAATTTTATTTTACTACTGCACAAGAGTTATCTTTACATAGAAGGATAACTGCTGAAGAGTGATGGAACGGTATCGACTACAGCCGAGTTAAGCAATAATTCAATGGCGTACTTGTTTGAAGAAATGCGATATGAACTAAATGATGTGGAAATTGATCAATGTAAATACGTCGGTCCAACAACTACACTAATGAATTATTTATCATTAAATGAAAATCAAAGCCAGCAACTACAAAACGCAGGATGGTGTGGTCCAGATGAAAAAATCAAAGTATCTGACAAGGGGTATTTTAATTTCTGTCTACCGCTGGATCGAGTGTTTGGTTTCATTAACCATTATAAGAAAGTTATTATTAATGCGAAACATCAACTGATTATGATTCGCGCGCGAACCAATCTGGATGCAATTGTTTCAGTAACGGATGACGTCACTATTCATATACACTAAATTCAATGGATGGTTCCGCATGTTACAGTTGCTGATGAGTCGAAATTAAGATTGTTAAAAATTGTGGAAAATAGTCAAGATATACCTATCGCTTTTCGCACTTGGGATATGCACATACAGCCGACGGTTCCAATAACGAAACACAACATTTGGACAGTGGAAACAACGACACAACTGGAAAAACCGCGTAATATTATATTTGCATTACAAACAGATCGGCGTAATAAAAAAGAGAAAAATGCTACCATTTTCGATCACTGTGAACTTTTTGATATCAAGGTGTATTTGAATTCAGAGAAATATCCATACATGGACCTGAATTTAAATTTCGTTAATAATAAATATGCACTGGCATACCACAAGTATTCAAAATTTCAAGAAGCCTACAATGACTTGAAGAATACTACAAATGAACCATTGTTAAATCGTGAAGAGTACAAAAAAATTGTTCCCATCATATTCATTGATTGCTCTCATCAAAACGAATCTCTGAAAAGTGGACCTGTGGATATACGAATTGAATTTAAAACATCGAAGGAAATACCAGAGAATACATCAGCGTTTTGCTTGTTATTACACGATCGCACAGTTCAATATAATCCATTGACAAACATCGTCACGAAATTTGTATAAAAGCCGTATTTGATTTTTAGACCGATTATTCTTACTTTAGACTTTGCATCATTATCATCACGATGACCGACGACGTGGCGATTGTTGACTTTCAAGGATTTCCAAATACAACAAAAGCAAGTTTTTATGTCAAAGAATTGGCTATACTGAAATTTAATTCTGACAACGGATATTACAATGATGACTACACACTACAACATTTCGTTTTTAAATCGCCAATTCCATTTTGTGGTTTAAGTGAAAAGTACCAACAGATTGCTCGATGGTTACGAAAAATCATCATGGATTCTCTTGGATGGATGGACACATTGACTATGAACAGTTGCAATATATTTTAATGGATGCACTACGCACAACTCGAATCGTGTACGTGAAGGGTAAAGAAAAATTTCGCTATCTTAAACAACTACTTCCATCAGCAATCACCATCATGAATTTTGAAGAAGTACTCAGCTGTCCAAAGCTACGGGCCCTGGTAACAACTTACAATAGCCCGCGTTGCGGAATCCATTTTCCTGGACATTGTGCATTACAAAATGTAATATCTATGTACAAACATTACTATTGTGAAACAAAAATTTTTAATTAAAGTAATTTTTAAAAAAAAAAATACGTTTTTATTTATTTATTTGTTTATTAAAAAAAAAAAAATATACATATATGATTTTATATAACAAAAAATTATTATTAATTGCAAGTATTATCGCAATGCGCAGAATTGTAGTATTCTAGCAAATTTATTTCTTCGAATTCAATCCAAAACCTTTTGCCTGCTACTCCATTATTGATCACGGCTAAAGTGGGTGTGCATTACAATCGCTCAAACGATGGCGCATCCATATTATCGAACCGAGCAGGTAACGACAAGTATCCATTTTCTAATTCCAACACAGTCTTCATTCGGGTTGGATCAAATTTCGACTGGATTTGTTTGACATCAATAATTCTACATGGTTTTTTTTATAACCATGTCACCCAGTTTCAACCACGGCTTAACTTTTCCAATTTTGTTGAGGCTTCCTATTAGTTCCGAAGTAAGTGCTGGATCTTGTTGACTGACACTAGCTTGATAGTTCAATTTCATTATTGACAACAACAACAATAAACTTCTTTAAAGACGGTAACAATTAAAATTTTACAGAACCTGATATTGTTGAACACTTTACATAGTTTCAACGATAACTTGATAATTTTATAAATATCGACCTTCTTTATATACTATTACTTGATGGAAAAAAAACACATTGAAAAAAAGTCACGTTGTTTAGACATGTGATCACAAAACAAGAATTTTCCAGTATTTATTCTAGTAAAATCATGTGGCATTAATGTGTGCATTCAAGGTTACGCCTAGCCTAAATAGCAAATGATCCAATCGGAAAATTTATTTTATACATATGGTTAAATAACCGACTGCCACAAGAAAAATGTGCAAACAACATAACATGACGTAATCACGTGAACGGAAAACTTTGAGCAAAACCGATTTGAAAGTTTTTAAGTGTAGCAATAAATAATTTATATATTGACATTTGTAGGCATTGCCATTCACCGCCTTAGGCAATAGTTGGTTGAAACATGTTTGTACACTTAATTAACATACAGATCAAAATGTCAATTGTTAGAATATATTCGACATTTAATACATCCAGAGCCAGTGTACGCTCCAGTGTAGTGACTAGCACTCCCGCTTCGTAAAATAAAGTACCAAAGATCGAATACACCAACCGACTACATTTTGTTTTATTTAAATAATATTACTTATTAATATAGGCAATCCACACAACACACATTAATTGTCAAAAATTTACCAGGAGCCAACCACCATCAAAACGATAACGTCACATGAGAAGATGCACCCACGAAAATCATCAAAATTACACAGCATAATGACCCTCAAAATTTGACACGGACCATCTACCAAAATTTAACTAACCACATACCCCCACCAACCAAAATTTAGCTAGCCGAAGTGAACGAGCTTGAGTTTTGGCTATGTTATTTCTCCATAAGGTGATGGGTGGTGGGCAATGTTAATTTTCCATAAGGTGATGGGCCCAGACGCCCCCAAAATAAACTACTGATGAACACCTTTTTATAGATCACAGAAATCTTAGATTGTGCAAAAAACAGTCCTGGGGGAGGGGTTGAAAAAATACATGAAGAAAAAACGTTGGACATGGAAATAAAAATTACATTACCGTCAGCACATAATTACATATAAGCCTCGGAGAAGATATGAACGCTCATTTCAATGATATGATGATTTATCATTTTTACAGTTGTGTCCGAAAATATCTTGATGTATATTTCTTGATGGTTGACTTATCATTTTTACAGTTATGTCCGAAAGTATGCTGATGTATATTTTATGATGGTCTTTAATAATAAAAGTGAAATAGTATTTTTAACTTACACATTTCAAAACTCGCTAGCATATATAATTATTTTTTAACTAACATATTATCTTCTAATGATGTCACAAGTACAGAAAAGTTTAAACCGGTTTCAGCCGGAATTCTGAATGAAGGTGCAAAGTTCCCTAGTGCTCAGATGAGTAGCGCCATCTAGTAGAGAAACTTGGAATCTACAGAGCTCAAAGGTGACTGTGCCATCTATTAGGAAAATTTTGAGTTCTTAGGTTAAGTTCGTCAGGGTTCAGTTAGGGTGGGCATGAGAACCCGCATAGGTAAGCTACTTTCACCTGAGCGGTGGGTGGTGGGTCTAGAACTCTCCGAAACTACTTACTACCAGGCATAGGAATTGGTTCAAACTTTCGCTGGTTATTACTAATATGGTAAGCTAGTAAAAGCCCTACCAGCAGAAAATAAACAGCTAGCCGTTTTCCCGAAATCTTACTTTTAATCATGTATGATAGGCGCATTTGCAGTACAAAATTTTATTCCGTCAATTCGCAGAACACCACCCATAGGATCTGGTTCAAACTTTCGCCGGTTATTACTAATACAGTAAGCTAGAAAACGCCATGCCAGCAGAAAATAGACGGCTAGCCGTTTTCCCGAAATTTGACTTTTAAACATGCATGATAGGCGCATTTTTCAAAAAAAAAACTTTTATTCTGCTAGTTTGCAGAAAACCACGCATAGGATCTGGTTCAAACTTTCGCTGGCTGTTACTCCTGTAGTACGCTAGAAAACGCCACGCCAGCAGTATTTTCGGCTTGCCGTATTCTCGAACTTTAACTTTAAATTATGTATGATAGGCGCATTTTCTGCAAAAGTTTTATTCCGACGATTGGCAGAAAAACACTCATAGGTACTGGCTCCAACTTATGCTTGTTGTTACGCATATAGTAAACTAGAAAACGCCATGCCAGCAGAAAATAGACGGCTAGCCGTTTTCCCGAAATTTGACTGTTAATTATGTATGATAAGCGCATTTTCCAGCCAAAAATTTTATTCCGTCATTTGGCAGAAAACCACGCATAGGTTCTTGTTCAAACTTTCGCCGGTTGTTACCCATATAGTAAGCTAGAAGACGCCATGCCACGAGGAAATAGACGGCTAGCCGTTTTTCCGAAATTTGACTTTTAATCATTTATGATAGACGAATTTTTTAAAAAAAATTTTATTTCGTCAGTTGGCAGAAAACCACGTATAGGTTCGGGTTCAGGCCTTCGCTGGTTGTAACTGACATAATAGGCTAGAAAACGCTATGCCAGCAGAAAATAGACGGCTAGCTGTTTTCTTGAAATTTTGCTTTTAATCATTTATAATAAACGCATTTTTAAGCCAAAACTTTTATTTCGTCAATTGGCAGAAAACCTCGCATAGGTTCCGGTTCAAGCTTTCGCTGCTTGTTACTCATATAGTTAGCTAGAAGACGCCATGCCAGCAGAAAATAGACGATTAGTTGTTTTCCCGCAATTTGACTTTTAAACATGTATGATAGGCGCATTTTTCCAAAAAAAAATTTTTTTCTGTCAGTTGGCAGAAAACCACGTATAGGTTCTGGTTCAAACTTTCGCTCATTGTCACACATATAGTAGGCTAGAAAACCCCTTGCCAGCAGGAAATCGGCGGCTAGCCGTTTCTTCCGAAATTTGAGTTCCAATCATGTATGATAGGCACATTTGCACCAAAAAATTTATTCCGTCAGTTGCCTTAACGCCACGCATAGGATCTAGTCAAAACTTTCGCTGGTTGTTACCCATATAGTAAGCTAGAAAACGCTATTCAAGCATTTTTTCGAAATAAATTTTATTCCGTCAGTTGGCAGAAAACCACGCACTTGTTCTGGTTCAAACTTTCGTTGTTACTTATATAAGTAGTAAACTGGAAAGCTGAAAAACCCATCAGAAAATAGACGGCTAGCCGTTTTCTCGAAATCTGACTTTTAGTCATTTATGGTAGATGCATTTTTCAGCCAAATATTTTGTTCCGTCAGTTGGCAGAAAAACACGCATACGATCTGGTTCAAACTTTCGCTGGTTGTTACTCATATAGTAAGCTAGAAAACACCATAACAGCAGAAAATAGACGGGTGTTCGTTTTTCCGAAATTTGACTTTTAAACATGTATGATAGGCGCATTTTTAAAGAAAAAATAATTTTTCTGTCAGTTGGCAGAAAACCACGCTCAAGCTCTGGTTCAAACTTTCGCTGGTTGTTACTCATAAAGTAAACTAGAAAACGCCGTGCCAGCAGGAAATAGACGGCTAGCCGTTTTTCCGAAATTTGATTGCCAATCATGTATTTGCATTTGCAGCAAGAATTTTATACCGTCAGTTGGCAGAACACCACACATAATATCTGGTCAAAACTTCTGGTTCAAACTTTCGCTTGTTTTAACTTACATAGTAGGCTAGAAAACGCTATGCAATCAGAAAACAGACGGCTAGCCGTTTCCTCGAAACTTGACTTTTAATCATTTATGATAGACGCATTTTTCAGCAAAAATTTTATTCCGCCAGTTGGCACAACACCACACATAGGATCTGGTCAAAACCTTCGCTGTTTGTTTCTCATATAGTAGGCTAGAAAGCACTATGCCAACAGAAAATAGACGGCTAGCCGTTTCCTCGAAACTTGACTTTTAATCATTTATGATAGACGCATTTTTCAGAAAAAAATTTTTTTCCGTCAGTTGGCAGAAAACCACGCATAGGTTCTAATTCAAACTTTCGCTGGTTGTTACTCATATAGTAGGCTAGAAAACGCCATGCCAGAAGGAAATAGACGGCTAGCCGTTTTCCCGAAATTTGACTTTTAAACATGTATGATAGGCGCATCTTTCAAAAAAAAATTTTTTCTGTCAGTTGGCAAAAAACCACGCATAGGTTCTGGTTCAAACTTTCGCTAGTTGCTACTCATATAGTAGGCTAGAAAACGCTATGCCAGCCGAAAATAGGCGGCTAGCCGTTTTCTCGAAATGTGGCATAGGGTTCCCTAGCCTACTATATGAGTAACAATCAGCGTAAGCTTGAACCAGAGAGTATGCGTGGTTTTCTGCCAACTGACGGAATAACATTTTTTGCTGAAAAATGCGTCTATCATAAATGATTTAAAGTTAATTTTCGAGAAGACGGCTAGTCATCTATTTTCTGCTGGCATAGTGTTTTCTAGCCTACTATATGAGTAAAAAGGAGCGTAAGTTTGAAATAGAAACTATGCGTGGTTTTCTGCCAACTGACGGAATAAAATTTTTGGCTGAAAAATGCGCTCATCATAAATGATTAAAAGTGAGATTTCGAGAAGACGGCTAGCCGTCTATTTTCAGCTGGCATAGCGTTTTCTAGCTTTCTATATGAGTAAATACCGGCGAAAGTTTGGGCCAGATCCTATGCGTGGTTTTCTGCCAACTGAGGGAATAAAATTCTTTTCTGAAAAATGCGCCTTGTATACATGATTAAAAGACCAATTTCGAGAAAACTGCTAGCCGTCTATTTTCTGCTGGCATAGTGTTTTCTATACTACTATATGAGTTACAACCAACGAATGTTTGGACCAGATCCTATGCGTGGAATTCTGCCAACTTACAGAATAAAATTTTTGGCCGAAAAAAGCACCTATCATACATGATCATAAGTTAAATTTCGGTAATACGGCTAGCCGTCTATTTTCTGCTAGCATGGCGTTTTCTAGCCTATTATATGAGTAACAATCCGCGTAAGTTTGAACCAGATACTATGCGTGGTTTTCTGCCAACTGACGGAATAAAATTTTCTTCTTAAAAATGCGGTTATCATACATGATTAAAAGCAAATTTCGGGGAAAACGGCTACCCGTCTATTTTCTGCTCGCATGGCGTTTTCTAGCGTACTATGGGAGTAACAGCCAGCGAAAGTTTGAACCAGATCCTATGCGTGGTTTTCTGCAAACTAGCAGAATAAAAGTTTTTTTTTTGAAAAATGCGCCTATCATGCATGTTTAAAAGTCAAATTTCGGGGAAAACGGCTGGCCGTCTATTTTCTGCTGGCATGGCGTTTTCTAGCTTACTGTATTAGTAATAACCGGCGAAAGTTTGAACCAGATCTTATGGGTGGTGTTCTGCGAATTGACGGAATAAAATTTTTTGCTGCAAATGCGCCTAGTAACAACCAGCGAAAGTTTGAACCGGAACCTATGCGTGGTTTTCTGCCAACTGGCGTATTAAAAATTTTGGTTGAAAAATGCATCTACCATAAATGATTAAAATAAGTATTTTTTCAACTGTCGTACAGTCATGACGTGCTTAAAAATAATTAAAAGTATTGTTGCAACAATAAGTTATATAATTTCTTTTTAACAACAAATAAATATTTTTCATCAATTAATTACTTATTGAAGATATAACAATTACATAATAAGCAACTGTTCACTATAATACAGAGTGTCTACCGGGTACTCTCTATGTACTATGAGTACCCATAACAATATCATAGTTTTTGTGCCAAAGGCCAGTGGACAAATATGGTCTGACCCCATGCTGGACTCAGTTCAACCAATTTTCAACACAGTTCAACTAGCTGTTACTTCCCAACCAATATCATCAGTGCAAAATACATCTCAATCTCAACCAGCGTCTCAACTAGAAAAACGCAAACAGCAAGAGAGTTATTGCAGCGACAAAAATAGGCCATCAAAATATTATTTAATCGAAACACATAACCGATATGACGTACTAACCGACGAAAGTGATGATGCAATAGAAGAAGGGGGCGCACAAAAATCGACAAAAAAATCATGTACAAACAAAATACCTCCAATTTTCGTTCACCAAGTGAAAGACTACAAAAAATTAGTCAAGGATCTGGACCACTACGCTCAAAGTGCTTACACGACACAATAGAAAGGTAACAATGTCATAAAAATTAATCTTAGTAATATCTCTGATTATAAAAAAATAACAGCCTTTTTCGATCAAAACAAAGTTCAGTATCACTCCTTCTGCCCACCTAATGAAAGAAATTACTCAGTCGTAATACGTAATGTACCATATTAACTAAAAGAAGAGGAAACCTTCGATGAAATTTCAAAAACCTATAAAATTAAAAAAGTAACTAGATTACTAAAATAAAAATAAGCAACCCACACCATTATGTACTGTTGATTTAGACAAACAGGACCCTAACTACAGAGACATATTTCAACTGAAGTATTTGTTCAGAGCGGTCGTTACTATTGAGCCACGCCATAAATCCAACGAAATGCCACAGTGTACTCGTTGTCAGCGCTTCGGACATACAAAAAATTTCTGTAAGTTAGAAGTACGTTGTGTTAAGTGCCTTGGTTCTCATCACTACACGGAATGTAAAAAGGATGCCGCAACCCCTCCTCGTTGTGTAAATTGTCTTGGAAACCATCTCGATAGCTACAGAGGTTGCCCTTCTTATCATACCATCAAAAAAGACTGTTAATAACCTAAACAGACCACAAACAAAAAATACGACATATAGACCTGCGTCAACTGTTAGAGGTAATCTTTCATTTGCTGACGCTGTTAATGCTCAAAACCCTAATCTTCAGACTCCCCCCACTAACAATACCCTTTCCCCCTCTCCTTCGTCTACGAGTAATTCAGTTCTAACACTAATTTTAGAACTTATTAAACCTCATATTGAAACTATCAAAAATTTCCTGTTAGAAATAATTTCATCTATATTCAACAATGGCAAATAATATTATTATATTAATTCAAAAAATAAGACCTTAACTGGAACGCTGACGGAATTCGAGGCAAACAAAATTTACTTCTATATACACTAAGTTCACAAAAAAATGACATAGCTTATATCACTGAAACCCACTAAGTAACAACTGAAACCATACGATTCCCGGGATACAGCACATATATAGAAATGATCGAGAAAACCCACATGCTTCCGGTCGTGTGGCTATTTTTTTTTTTTTTTTTTTTTTTTTTTTTTTTATATATAAATTGGAACACTGCTGCCGGTGGATGGCGCGGTCAGCAGTGTCCCGCGGCATCGCCAACGATGGGCATGCGCCGCCATACACACAAGAAATTAAAACACATATAAAGACAGGGACACATAAATGCAATAGACAAAGGACAAACATACACATGATAAAATTCACCGATGAGCCCTGCCATCCCAGGGCTTCATAAAGAGCGGAGAGTCCTTGGTGGCGGTACGCTAAGTACTAGCCAGAACGTCCGGTCACCAAGGACTGAAAAACCAACGATGAAACTCCCCCCGAGGTGTAAAAGGCTTCGGGGTGGAGGAAACCGACTAGAAAAAAAAAGATAAAACACAAATAAATATCACAGGTAAGTATCACGGTATCACAGATAAAACTTGTTGCCTCACTGGGAAGCCACAGGCCGACCAGTGAAGCAAGAAGGCGTTAAAAGAAAATACCGCTGTAGACCCATAACAACAGGCCTACAGCGGCAAAACAAAATATCACAGATAACGAAAAACAAAATTTAACAATATAGAAGAATAACAATAAAATAACAACAAAATATCACAGAGTGAAAAATCACAGTAAATATATCACAGCCTACCCACTGTACCCTCGGGGGCCTAGAACCGCCCAGTGGTACAGTGGGGATTGCAACAACACCGTTGGAGGCCCCATGGACCTCCAGTGGCAGAAAAACACAGAAAAAGACAAAAAAGAATAACAAAAGAATTCCACGATTTGTGTCGTCCTATTTATTTATTCATTAACCAACCAGGGCCCCGTTAGCCTGCTAGCCAGCTAGCAGTTACCGCCGAGCACGACGAGGACGTGGGGTTGGATTTATGCCCGGCTCGTGTGGCTATTATTATTAAAAATAAATTAAAACACTTAGAAACACCTACACCATCGTTACAAAATATTGAAGCCGTTAGTATCACAGTTGCTTTAAAAAGCAACAAAAATCTAAAAATCATTTGTGGTTATAATAGACCTAACAGGCGAATTTTAAAACAAGATATTAAAGCTATTTTCAGTTGTCAAACACTCACACTTTTAGTCGGTGATTTAAATAGCAAATCTGTTAGCTGGGGTTGTAGAACAAATAATCCGAATGGAACACAACTAGAAAAAATTTCGAACGACCTTTCAATCGAAGTTTGTGCTCCAAAAGAGATAACACACGTTCCTTATCGCCCTTCTCATCAACCCGATATTTTAAACATTGTTTTACAAAGAAACTTCCCCGTACCTATACACCTAACAGTTCACGCAGATCTTAGCTCCGACCACCACTCAATGATCAATTCATTTTTCGATGAACCTTTACAATATCAATCATCAACCGAAATCAAACGTGGCAAAATTAATTGGGAATCTTATCGACAAAACATTAATAACCTACTGGAACCCATACGTACAACTTATTCAATAAGGAGTATTGATAAGGCGGTTGAAAATTTTGAAATTGAAAATTTTACTAATGCAATAATTCAGGCAGCAAACAACTCCACATATACTCCCTTAACACCAGTTAACGATTACGATTTCCAGTCCCCCAATTATATTCTTCGATTAATTAAAGAAAAAAGCAAAGTAAGAAGATTATGGCAAAAAACCAAAAACCCTAACGTAAAACGCAATCTAAATCAGCTAACACATAAAATAGCTGCGGAGTTAGACAAATTTAGAATTCAACACTATCAGTCATACTTTCAAGAATTCACACCTGGGAACAGCCAAATGTGGGCTACTACGAGAAAAATTTTACGTTTAAAAACCAAAATACCTCCACTGAAATCTGGAAACGAAACTTACGTATCAGATAAAGATAAAGCGGAATTAATACCAGATCATTTTGAAAACGTTTTTAGTTTGCCAAACGCTGACAACGATTGCACAGAATTATTACAACTCACCCAACGTCTGAAGATATTCAATGTATTTCGCCATTGGAAATCAGAAATGAGTTAAAAAGAATGCCTAATAAAAAAGCGCCAGGCCCAGATGATATTAGTAATCAGTTACTGAAACAACTTCCACGAAAAGGTATAAGCTTCATGTGCAGCATCATGAACGGATGTTTAATGACTGTGTAACATTGTCGCCCAAATCATTTAAATATTACTAGTTCTGTCAAAAAAAAAAAAAAAAAAAAAAAAAATATACAAAAAAAAAAAGAAATGAACTCCATCGTCATTAAACTTCACTGCTACACCATCTGTTAAACAAAAAAAAAAACTGATATACCTATCAACTCGCGAAGACACAAACCCAATAATAATTAAAAATATATATATTACCACCAGATGATTGTAGATGTCACGAACATTATTTACTAAGTAGGTCGAAAAAAAAAAAAGAAGGAAAAATTCTAAGTAAACAAGTGGAGGGGGCAAGCTAGGCCTAGTAAAAAATTTTCAAGTTAAGCTTGTTCTCTTCCCTTTTCCATGTGATACTGAAAGGAGTAAATTTTGGGGTCCATAGTTTCATTGCGTTGTTGTTATCAAATTCACCAGGTACGTTATTTTGGTTTTTCCAGTTTTCTAAATTTCGAATTCCGGTTATCTCCGTTTTTTTCTGAATATATCACAAATTTATCTAAAACAATTACAATAAATTAGTCAATTTTAACGTTCAATTTAAATTACTAAATTGCTAGTTACTTACCTAAAGGTTTAACCATATCATTTAATTTTCGACCGTAACCTCCCAAGCACGTGGCGCTTATTGATTATTGGGGTTGTGTCCAAGCTCGATTTTTTTTTTTAAGTTTCATTAATTGATTAAATAGTTAAAACAAATTACTGGTCAATTTGCCCGTCTAACATATTCAGTTGTTATTCGCCAAATTCCAATCCTTAACTCACATAATCTGATTTTTTTTATTTAAATTCAGGACGTTTCATTCGTGCTCTTCGTAAATTGCGATTTATACGAATGAAACGCTATAAATCATGGAAAAGTCAACATTTTTCCGGAATTGTTTCTTGAACGAAATGTTGTAATCTCTAATATTTTTTTTTATTTATTTAATTATTCTAATTTTGTTATAGTATAGTCGAATTAATTATAGTACCGCAATTAGATATTAAGTTTATTGTTTGTAAAACTAAATTTATTGTATAAAAATTACATGTTGAATAAATTGTGTTAAGTTGAAAGTTTCACTAAGTTATTACGTTGAATTTTCTTTCAGAAACAGAAAAAAATAACTTACAAATAGTCCCTCCGGGATCAAAAACACAACCTCGGTAAAATAATAACGACCGACGTCCTTTAATACACATTAATTTCATTATTTTTGAAATAATAGCAACCACTTGTGCAACAAAACCGTTATCTGACGCCATTCACAATAGAATAAACTTAATTCAAACCTTGAATATCACAACGCCAGTCATTAGTTCCTCAATTGACTACTGACAGCGTTGTAGGTAAACGTGTATACACGTTCAAGGAGTCAAACGATAATAACCAAAAGGGCGCCACATATATGCATACACAATAGTACCAAACCTAAGTCATAACAAAAAAATAGGCACATTACGAATATACGCGTTCGATCCACACAAATACTTCCACTGCGATAAAACTCCATCTAATTTAGGTTACAACAAAATGGTAATCAGACCGTGGTTATCTTCGTGATATTTGCCTTTTATATTTAGAAAACGGAACCAATAGCGTACCCAAATAGTAATATTCAAAAAAATTTTTTCTTAATTTCTCACCCAAAAAAATTTGCTCCTTGAGGATAATATAAAAAAAAAAAGAAGATCAGATTAATAATTTATTTACAATAGATATATACAAATTAATTATTAAAATCACTTAAAACTACACAAATAGAAATAATAAAAAAAGAGAAATATATACAATAGAAATCTAAAACTAATAATAATAATAATAATATAAAAAAAAGGAATAAAATACTAACTATTAACTAAAACACACACACAAGCACACAATATTTACAGCAACACAAAACAGCAATTAAGTCTAGGTTCATGAGTCTACGATCGGGGAAGAAGATCCGTATTTCAACCGAGATCATGGATCAAGACGACTCGCCAAAAACTCCAACATACGATGACGCACCGGATGTCGCAAATACTAGTACGCCTCATCAGCCAGCACAGCAGTTAGATTCTTCGGACGCGCTCACGCAATATCTGCAAACACAAAAAGAAACAACTCACGAACTGTTGGTAAAATTAAATCAGGTATCAAAATCAATGAGAAACCTTCAGCAAGACGTGGAAACGATAAAACAGACACAACCGGACCATGCCGCAGTAAGAATTCATCCATCAAGCTCGATGGAACGGCAAGTTGAGCACTTAACACAATCGTTAGCTCAATTACGTAGTGAAGTTCAACACTTACGTCAATCAGAAACTGTAGCACCCAAAGTCAACCAAAGTGTAGAAAGTGACACTCAAAATAAACTGTCCCAGGTAACTATTTCGTATAAAATTAATGCCGCTACCTTTTTAGAACACATACAAGACTGTGACGCATCCAGCCCGGTACAACTAGTGGACTTCGTTCAATCAGTGCAGTCGGTGATTAACCGCCAGCTACTAGACGAACTCTCGTTTTTAAAAATTGTTAACCAAAAGTGTCGCGGAGTTTTAGCGGAATGGTGGGCGAGAAATTTGTCACTGGTGTACATTAATTGGACTGACTTTAAGCGTCGATTAATTAATGAACTCATTGATCCTATACAGTATTCTAATTTGCTAACTACGTTAATTTTTAGACAGCAACGCCCGAATGAAACTTTTCGCGATTACGTTACCGATATTAAACAAAAGGCAGTGGTCCTGGAGGTGCCATTTTCGGAACGACAAATAGTCTCATCAATCTGGCTGAGGCGGAATCTTGCCACACTGGAAATTTGTCGCGTGCACCAATCACCGGAAACGTACAGCGACATCTCGGCGATCATCTCCAACATAGAGTTGTACGAACAACAGCGAGCCATCCTTCTCTCCACCGAAGTAGCCGTGCAACCGACTCATGGACGTAAACCTACACAAAAAAACTAGACTTGACGGACAAATACGAACCAAACCAACTAGCCACACTTACCCAACGAGACGTTTACAGTAAGTTGCCTCGCCTGGAGACACGTAAGTCGGAAAAGCACCATCTTTTCAATTTTCTTAAACCTGTATCCGTCCACCATGCGCTTCCGGTTCTAGATGTACACATAGGCCATGTCAGGCTCTCTAGTCTCCTTGACACCGGCGCTTCGTGTTCCTTTATCGGCCGTCGAACTGCCACCATGTTGGTCGCGGCCAAAATCGGAACACTTAGCTCTGTAAAAACAACAGCTAGATTAGCCGACGGTTCAATAAAAAAATTGAATTAAGCTTATACGGCAAATGTTAAAATAGAGAATTTGACGTGGAAAATTACCTTTTTAGTAATCGCCAATCTTCAGTACGATGTGGTACTGGGTGTTAGGGACCTGCGGCGCATAAATTTTGTTTTCTCCTAATGAAGTTCGTTTTGCTTTTGATAACAAAATAATTACATTTAACGAACAACTTTCGGCGATTAGCGACAGTACGAATATTAACCCTTTGCTTACATCGGAGCAACATCGCCAGCTTAAAGGGGTACTCGGTGACTTTGACGACGTGCTCACGGAGAGGGTTGGACGACTCAGGGACTACGTCTACGAGATCCACCTCAAGGATCCTACACCAGTTCGTAGACCGCCTTACCCGTTGAATCCGACACAGCTGGAAATAATGGATCAACATGTGCAGGAACTTCGTAAATTAGATTTAATCGAACCTAGTCGCTCTAGCTATAGTTCGCCGGCCTTTTTAATTCCCAAAAAGACTGGAGAATATAGACTCGTTGTAGATTATCGCCAGTTGAATTCCAGGATTCACCTGGATTCTTGGCCGACACCTGCACTAGAAACATTTTTTCATTACCTGCATGGAGCTACCGTTTTCAGCACGTTGGATTTGACGAAGGCTTTCCACCAAATACCACTCTCTGAGTCTTCCAAACCTTTGACCACATTCGTCACGCCCACATCAGCATGGCAATACAAGGTAGTACCCTTCGGCATGTCGGTTTCGCCAAGTGCTTTGAATCGTATAATGCATGATCTGTTTGGTGACCTTATGAATAAATTCATAATTTGTTATTTCGATGACATCCTAATATTTTCAAAATCATTCAGTGAACATCTTCAACATCTTAGAGTAGTCTTCGAACGACTACGGGCAGCTGGGCCGTTTACGGCAAATCCGCAAAAATCAATATTTGTGGTCTATCGAGTAAAGTTCCTAGGTTTTCAAATCTCTCCGGACGGAGCTCACGTAGACGACCAGAAGGTCCAAGCTATCCGGGGGTTACGGCTACCTAAAAACTTGCGAGAAGTTCGTAAATTTTTGGGGATGTGTTCATTTTTCAGCCGTTTTATTAAGGATTTTGCGAAATTGGCCGGTCCGTTGAATGATTTGAAAAAGAAAAACGCGAAATTTCACATGGGACCCGACCAGATCAAGGCATTTAATGATTTAAAAACTGCTTTAACAACTATTCCCGTGTTGGCCTACCCGGATTATTCTAAGGAATTCGTTGTGCAAACTGACTCTTCGATCTATCAATTAGGGGCTGCATTAATGCAGCGTTATGAAGATGAACTTCGACCAGTCCACTACGCATCCCGACGTCTTTCTGAAACAGAATCACGATATCCCATATACGAACTTGAGGCGCTCTGTGTTGTATGGGCCCTCGAAAAATTCAAAGTCTATCTATTGGGGAATAAATTTCTGTTACAGACGGACTCGGCCGCGTTTAAATTTTTTAGGACGTCACAACGAACTAATCCCAAGGTCACACGCTGGATGTTATCACTGGCAAAATTTGATTTTCGGGTGGAGACGATAAAAGGGGATAGGAACTTTGTTGCAGATGGTTTAAGCCGACTCTATGGCGACCCCCTCGAAGACGACCAAGACGAGGACATAGATGACTATTCGATTATGCAAGATCTTAACTTACTGTCAGACTTGCCACCAGCGTTCCAGAAGCTCGACGTTTATCAGCAGAATGATGATGAGTGCAAGCTCATTCTCCGTCGGTTAAACGACGGCGAGAATGTTACAGGCTACGCCCTCAATCGGAATCTGTTGGTAAAAAAGGTCGGTAAGCGGAACCGAACGCGAGTGGTTTGTCCGTAGTCCGTTCGTCCGTTGGTTATGTACTATTACCACAATACTTTGACCAATAATCACTGTGGAATTACAGTAACGTACAGGACCGTTGCGCGGAGATTTTGGTGGAAGGGAATGTTCAAGGACATCCAACAATACGTCCGATCATGTGACACCTGTCAAGTTTGTAAGCCGTCCGGCACTCGCCCAGGGGCCCCCATGGCCTCGACAATCCCACAAAGGACCTGGAGCCGGGTCTTCTGTGATTATATTGGTCCCGTAACAACAGCCAGCACCGGACATCGATATTGTTTAACGATTCTCGACAGTCACTCTAAGTTTCTGGAGTTGTACCCCACCAAAAGGATGACAGCGCAAGTTACAGTGGAAAAGTTCACCGATTTGTTCACACGATACGGAGCGCCAAAGGAATTGGCCATGGACAACGCGCCAACGTTTACAAGTGCGAAATTCAAGAGCCTGCTGATGCAGTGGGGGGTCAAGCCCGTCTACACCAGCCCATACAGACCGTCCAGTAACATGAGCGAGCGGGTAAATCGAGATATTCGTGCCAGTATGACCACTATACTACGGACACACGCCGCCTCGCACAAGGAATGGGTCAAGTTTCTCCCCTTCGTGAAGCTGGCCCATAATGCACACCACCACGAGGCGATCAACACCACGCCAGCCGAGGTATTTTTTGGTCGACCCATTTACCACCCCCTGGACCTGCAGTGGGACCTGGATCGAGTACTTACCGAGGACCAACCATCCACCCAGGACGTTCAAGAGGCCTTGAGGAAGGCGCATGCAAAGGCTAAGAAGTATTACGATATTCGTAAACCGGACCGACATCGTTATCACGTCGGACAAGTCGTCCTGTATCGGGTAAGATATGATCATAATGATCCATCAGTAACAAATAAATTTTTACCCAGGTGGATACGTAAAAAAATCGTGAGATTCACCACCCCGGTCTCGGTAGTACTCGAAGATGAGGAATCGGGTGCACGTATCAAGGCCCACATCGAAGATCTTAAGCCGTACCACCAGCGTGAACATAACCAGGACATCCCTGTACTTGCTGCTGTCACCAAAAACCGTCATCATTCTCGCCGCCGATTGTCACATTCGTCTGATCAGGCCAGCAATCAACATCCGTCAGCCAGCGTGGACCTTCACCACCGCAATCCCCGTAGCTGACAGTTGCTGTAAATAACACACATAATCAATTAATGAAAAGAAAAGAAAAAAAAAAAACTCATCAAACATTGAACGTTATTAGGTAACAACTATATATTAAATAATACTGCTAAACTTTGTAAGACGTTGAGTTCATTTCTTTTTGAACGTTCGGGGAGACTGTAACATTGTCGCCCAAATCATTTAAATATTACTAGTTCTGTCAAAAAAAAAAATATACAAAAAAAAAAAGAAATGAACTCCATCGTCATTAAACTTCACTGCTACACCATCTGTTAAACAAAAAAAAAAACTGATACACCTATCAACTCGCGAAGACACAAACCCAATAATAATTAAAAATATATATATTACCACCAGATGATTGTAGATGTCACGAACATTATTTACTAAGTAGGTCGAAAAAAAAAAAAGAAGGAAAAATTCTAAGTAAACAAGTGGAGGGGGCAAGCTAGGCCTAGTAAAAAATTTTCAAGTTAAGCTCGTTCTCTTCCCTTTTCCATGTGATACTGAAAGGAGTAAATTTTGGGGTCCATAGTTTCATTGCGTTGTTGTTATCAAATTCACCAGGTACGTTATTTTGGTTTTTCCAGTTTTCTAAATTTCGAATTCCGGTTATCTCCGTTTTTTTCTGAATATATCACAAATTTATCTAAAACAATTACAATAAATTAGTCAATTTTAACGTTCAATTTAAATTACTAAATTGATAGTTACTTACCTAAAGGTTTAACCATATCATTTAATTTTCGACCGTAACCTCCCAAGCACGTGGCGCTTATTGATTATTGGGGTTGTGTCCAAGCTCGATTTTTTTTTTTAAGTTTCATTAATTGATTAAATAGTTAAAACAAATTACTGGTCAATTTGCCCGTCTAACATATTCAGTTGTTATTCGCCAAATTCCAATCCTTAACTCACATAATCTGTTTTTTTTTTTATTTAAATTCAGGACGTTTCATTCGTGCTCTTCGTAAATTGCGATTTATACGAATGAAACGCTATAAATCATGGAAAAGTCAACATTTTTCCGGAATTGTTTCTTGAACGAAATGTTGTAATCTCTAATATTTTTTTTTATTTATTTAATTATTCTAATTTTGTTATAGTATAGTCGAATTAATTATAGTACCGCAATTAGATATTAAGTTTATTGTTTGTAAAACTAAATTTATTGTATAAAAATTACATGTTGAATAAATTGTGTTAAGTTGAAAGTTTCACTAAGTTATTACGTTGAATTTTCTTTCAGAAACAGAAAAAAATAACTTACAAATAGTCCCTCCGGGATCAAAAACACAACCTCGGTAAAATAATAACGACCGACGTCCTTTAATACACATTAATTTCATTATTTTTGAAATAATAGCAACCACTTGTGCAACAAAACCGTTATCTGACGCCATTCACAATAGAATAAAGTTAATTCAAACCTTGAATATCACAACGCCAATCATTAGTTCCTCAATTGACTACTAACAGCGTTGTAGGTAAACGTGTATACACGTTCAAGGGGCCAAACGATAATAACCAAAAGGGCGCCACATATATGCATACACAATAGTACCAAACCTAAGTCATAACAAAAAAATAGGCACATTACGAATATACGCGTTCGATCCACACAAATACTTCCACTGCGATAAAACTCCATCTAATTTAGGTTACAACTGGCTACTTTCTTGCAATCTGGAAAACTGCAATGATAATACCGTTGCACAAACCTGGAAAAAATAAAACTGATGTCAGTAGTTACCGGCCAATTAGCCTACTCAGCGGATTATTGAAATTGTTAGAAAAACCAATACAAAGTAGATTGTATAGACACATTAACACTCATAATATGATCCCTGATTTTCAATTCGGATTTAGACAACAACTTTCTACCACACATCAGCTGGTCTCCATTTTTAATAAAATAGAACAAGGGTATGAAGACAAACAATATACTGTTGCCACATTTTTGGATTTCAGCCAAGCCTTTGATCGAGTATGGCATAAAGGACTCCTAATTAAAATTGGACAGCTTAACTTTCCGATATACCTACAGAAATTCTTACACTCATTCTTAACCGACCGGCGATTCTTCATAAGTGTAAATATCGATACTACTTCATCGGAGCGTGCAGTAAAAGTTGGTGTTCCACAAGGTTCAATCCTTGGTCCTACGATCTACAATTTATATACATATGATATTCCCGAATTATCAGAATCCACTATTGGAATGTACGTTGACGACATAGTAATATTGTCGCAACATGTCAATTTAGATACCGCCATTGCGGTTGATCAGTCATCCATCAACAAACTCTGTCAATACTTCAAACAGTGGCACTTAAAACTAAATGACAACAAATGTGAAACGAAGCTATTCTCTCTCAGGCGTGGGATTCCGACTCATCATATTACGATTGAAGACCAAGTGATATCCTGGAACAATGAATCAGTGAAATACTTAGGTATTGAATTAGACAAGCGACTTAGCTGAAAACAGAACACTGAAGCTAAAATCAAACAAGCTAATATCAGAATTAGGCAACTCTATCCACTTATCAATAAAAATTCGTCGCTTAAAGCAGAATGTGGCGTACTATTATATAAATCGTTGATTAGGCCAATATTATCATACGGTGGTCCCGTTTAGAGGAACATGGGTAAAAACCTAATTAAAAAACTCCAAATAATTCAGAATCGGGCTCTCAGAATTATCCTAAAAGTACCATGGTATGTTAGAAATTCGCAGATACACAGAGAACTGGATGTGGAATCATTTTCAGATTTTATAAATCGTATTTCGAATCGATTCGATGACAAGTTAAAAAATAGTGATGTGGCCAACTGCAATGAATTAAGTTTTACTCCTATTAATAAAAAGTTAAAAAGAAAACTCCCACAAATTTAACTTAAATTTCATTAACAAAACTGTGCATAACTCGAACATTACACTATCTGTTACTACAATTTTTTATATTTTGATATAACAACGTCACTGGATGACTAGCCCATTCATATTATTGTCTATAGATACTATCGCCTATCTTGTACGACAATGTTGGATATTTATTTGTTCTGTTGGATTATTATTTGTTAAAAAAAAAAAAAATTAAAGGAAATTTGCAGTTTGATATGAACTGAGGCCAAAATGAATACTGTAAAGTATTGAAAATTGCCTATATTGATCGAAAGATGTTTAATATAAATTATAAACTCGATAGAAGTTTATGTTTAAACAAAATTTATTTTTATAAAATTACAAGTTAAAAATAACAATGAAACAATTTTTAATTTTAGGGTAAAAGACCCCATTGTCGATCGGGGTTATAAGTCCGATCAGTTTTGACATTTATATCTTAATGAAGTTATTTCTGAAAGAAACCTTTGATAAAAAAAATTATTATTAATAGAATGATTATTTTTCAATTTAAATTCACCTCACATTTAATGCCTCCTCACTTAATTTAAGAAATACATATATATATATCGAAAAATTTTTGTTGAATTCGTGAATTTTTAATATGATGGATGATCATTATTCAAAACACATGAGTTATAAATTTAACATTTTTCACCGAATTTTTAAAGTTATTAGCATAATAAAAGTATACAAATAATTGTTATTAGTCCACTTAAGAGATTAGGATAGCTAAATTAAATTTTATATGCCTTAAATATTATTTGTATGACTGATTCTTCTTGGGATCAGTTAGGTTAGGTACCGCATTTTGAGAATTATATATTGCATATTTATTTTATAAACATTTTTAATTAATTTTTGGGTTTAAAACACTTAACTAACCGTTTTTATAATTTCACTTTAATATTTTATTTATTTCAGAACGTAAAATAAATTGAAAAATAATTAATAATGAATTAAAACTTCGAAATTGAAATAAAAACGTCAGACATTTAGATTTGAAACAACATATAAATATATACGTCATAATATATACGTCATATACTTAATTTAACTGTTTAAAAATTCACAATGGCGTATAGATAAGTTAGAATCATGTTAGAATGTACACAATGTTTTTTAAAGCGTAATTAGATGGCGAAAGAAAATACAGTATTTTAGTGGTTTATTTTATCGAATATTTAAACCCTTCTGTCATTGCTGCTATGTTTCACAAGGTGTCATTCTGTGATACTCTATGACACAGACTGACCCCTTGTAGTGGATAGAGTGTCAAAGTGGCTGAAAGAGAATGGTTCAAATATTCGATAGTATAAGGTTTGTACTACTGTACGTGATGTACATTAATGCGCGATCTTTCATAGGGGTCAGTGTATTGATCTTTCAAAGGAGGTTAATATTTTCTGTCCGCTTTTTAATAGACGTCAACAAATTATAAAACAAAAACATTAATAAATCAAAATTTTTGGGTTATATTTTCTTAAAAACGTATCCATTGGATTAAAAAAAACTTGGTTTCATACTTACTAAGAAAAAAAAAATGGGTGTTTTGTTTATTTTTTAATTTTTTTAAGCTAATTTAATGATACAGCTAAAAATAGTGATCGGTCATCGGGTCTCTTACCCTATATGAAGTTAAAAAGTATTACAATAATATTTACTTTACCAACGCGCGGTGATCGAGTTAATACGTAGTTGACTTCGGTGAGACTTGGCTTCAGTGACTAACTATTGTCCCGTTTGTGTCGACTTATATACTGTTGAATTTCCTGTTACTTTTTGGAATGACATTCGTCGTGTGTCCTGCGGAGATTCTTAATGAATATAGGTCAGAAGTTGGACTTTCAGATACACAGAGAACTGGATGTGGAATTTGGATAACATCATTTGTTCTCAAGATATGCGAGACAAAATATATTTTGGCAAGAAACTAATTTTTTCAATTTTTCTTATTTCGTTTTTCTTTCTTTTTTTTTTTAATTTTATTATTCAATACTGGCGCTTTTAACATCAAGGAAAGTTCTTAGGCCATTATATAATAATGTTATGGTAAAAAATCCATATAATCTATGTTATCTTAATAAAGTTAATTCTGTTTTTTTACCACAATAAAACAAACCGCTAATCCGAATTTGCTGATAGTCCGGAGTTGATATCATCATTTGTTCTCGAGATATGCGAAACGAAGAAAAATTGACGAACGAACGAACTAACGAACGCACACACAGACATCACGCTAAAAACGATGGATTCGGATTCTAGTGACTTTGAAACGTGGAGATATGTCAAAATTAGCGATTCGTAAAATCGGACCCATTATAATAACTTCCTATGGGAAGTTAAAAAAAAAATGATTAAAATTCAAATATTCAATAAAATTAAAATTTAAATTCAAACGGTCAGTCGTCTATTTTCTGCTGGCATAGCGTTTTCCAGCCTACTATATGAGTAACAATCAGCGAAAGTTTGGACTAGATCCTATGCGTGGTTTTCTGCCAGCTGACGGATAAAATTTTTTTCTGAAAAATGCGCCTATCATACATGATTTAAAGTCAAATTTCGAGAAAACAGCTAGCCGTCAATTTTCTGCAGGCATGGTGTTTTCTAGCTTACTATATTAGTAACAACCAGCAAAGGTTTGAACAAGAACCTTTGCGTGGTTTTCTGCCAACTGACGGAATAAAATTTTTAGCTGAAAATTGCGTTTATCATAAATTTATTAAAAGTCAAATTTCGAGGAAACGGCTAGCCGTCTATTTTCTGCTGGCATGGCGTTTTCTAGCTTACGATATGAGTAACAACCGACGAAAGATGAACCAGAAACTATTCGTGGTATTCCGCCAACTGACGGAATAAATTTTTTTTTGAAAAATGCGCCTCTAATACATGATTTAAAGTCAAATTTCGAGAATAGGGCTAGCCGTCTATTTTCTGCTGCAATAGCGTCTTCTAGCCTACTATATGAGTAACAACCACAGACCAATGAACACTGTTATATTATACTGATTATACTACTAGACAAAGCGTAAAGCCAGTTTCTAGGTATTTTTCTTAAAGCCGGTGACAAGGGAGAGACGGGTGAAATTTAATGAAATAGTATTATGTGAATTTTTGAGCAAATGCGACTATATAATTATTGCTGGACATAATTTGTACGTACGTATTTTGAAAATAAAGCGAATACCACTTTTCTTCTTTCAAAATTTTGCAGTTTCTTCTCCAAAAAGTACAATTTTATTATCAATATTATATTTTGACAATAATTATTTGAAAGAGTAACTACGGATACGAATAAACTACTATATAACAGAATACTATTGAGGTCGGAACTTAGTCGTAACTGATTGCTTCAATTATACATTTATATTAGATGTCTCTATATTATAAAATATAATATGTTCACTGGTCTGTGGTAACAACCAGCAAAAGTTTGAACCAGAACCTATGCGTGATTTTCTGCCAACTGACGGAATAAAATTTTTGCTGCAAATACGTCTATCATAAATGATTAAGAGTCAGATTTCGAGAAAACGGATAGCCGTCTATTTTCTGCTGGCATAGCGTTTTCTAGCCTACTATATAAGTAACAACCAGCGAAAGTTTGTACCAGATCCTAGGCGTGGTGTTCTGCCAACTGATTGAATAAAATTTTGGGCTGAAAAATGCGTCTATTATAAATGATTAAAAGTCAAATTTCGAGAAAACTGCTAGCCGTAAATTTTCTGCTGGCGTAGCGTTTTCTAGCCTACTATATGAGTAATAACCAGCGAAAGTTGGGACCAGATCCTATGCGTGGTTTTCTGCCAGATGACGGAATAAAATTTTTGGCTGAAAAATGCGCCTATAATACATGATTTAAAGTCAAATTTCGAGAAAACGGCTAGGCGTCTATTTTCTGCTGGCATGGCATTTTCTATCTTACTGTATGAGTAACAACTAGCGAAAGATTGAACCAGAACCTATGCGTGGCCTTCTGCCAAATGACGGCATAAAATTTTTGGCTGAAAAATGATTAAAAGTCAAATTTCGAGAAAACGGATAGCCGTCTAGTTTCTGCTGGCATATCGTTTTCTAGCTTACTATATGAGTAACAACCAGGGAAAGTTTGGACCAGATCTTATGCATGGTTTTCGGCCAACTAACGGAATAAAATTTTTGGCTGAAAAATTCGCCTATAATGCATAATTAAAAGTCAAATATCGAGAAAAAGGCTAGCCGTTTATTTTCTAATGGCATATCGTTTTCTAGCTTACTAGATGAGTAACAACCAGCGAAATTTTGGACCAGATCCTATGCGTTTCTGCCAATTGACGGAATAAAATTTTTGGCCGAAAAATGCGCCTATCATACATGATTAAAAGTCAAATTTCGGGAAAACAGCATATAGCTCATATAGCCTACTATATGAGTAATAACCAGTGAAAGTTTAGACCAGATCCTATGCGTGGTTTTCTGCCAGATGACGGAATAAAATTTTTGGCTGAAAAATGACCCTATAATACATGATTTAAAGTCCAATTTCGAGAAAACGGCTAGGCTGTATTTTCTGCTGGCATGGCGTTTTCTAGCTTACTATATGAGTAACAACCAGCGAAAGTTTGAACGAGAACCTATGCGTGGCCTTCTGCCAACTGACAGAATACAATTTTTGGCTGAAAAATGCGTTTATCGTAAATGATTAAAAGTCAACTTTCGAGAAAACGGCTAGCCGCCTATTTTCTGCTGGCATATCGTTTTCTAGCTTACTATATGAGTAACAACCAGCGAAAGTTTGGACCAGATTCTATGTATGGTTTTCTGCCAACTGACGGAATAAAATTTTTGGCTGAAAAATGCGTCTATCTTGAATGATTAAAAGTGAAATTTCGAGAAAACGGCTAGCCGTCTATTTTCTGCTATAATAGCGTTTTCTAGCTTAATATATGAGTTTCAAGCAGCGAAAGTTTGGATCAGATCCTATGAGTGGTGTTTTGCCAACTGACGGAATAAAATTTTTGCTGCAAATACGTCTATCATAAATGATTAAAAGTCAAATTTGGAGAAAGCGAGTAATAAGGATTCGACAGTTTGGGGCCCTCGATCCCTCCATCCGACTTTTTGATCGACCTCGGATAGAGGCAAAACTACCGAGGCGGTTCTAGAAGCCTCCGGCGGTGGGTGGAGCAAAATTTGGTCTCCAACCTAACGATATCTAGTGAAATTTTTTCTAACCTAACAGAACCCAACGGAACTTGACCTCACCTAAGCGAAACCTAAGCGAACTTAGCTTAACCTAACAAAATTTTTTCTAGCCTAAGTACTGAAAATTCCCCCTAATAGATGGCGCAGTCACCTTTGATAGCGTTGCTAGTCTGGATACTAGTGATCCCTGTGCGTAAGTTTGAAAAATTGTCAATAGATGGCATCGAAAACCTTTTTGATAGTTAAACTAGCCATTAAAAGATGACGTTGCTAATCTGAGCTACCGCGAACTCTGTACCTAGATTCAAAATTCCACGAAAAGGTGGCATTGCTTTCATAAGTTTATCATATTTTTATCTGAAAACAGGTTTAAACTGTCAGCTGACGTCATTAGAAGGAATGCTGATATTAATAGCGGAAATTTCTGTCTAATATGCAAAAATGAATTTTATCATATGATTGTATATTTTTATCTGAAAACAGGTTTTAACCTGCATGGCTACATAAAGTGTGATAGCTGACGTCATCAGGCTATTTTTCTGCTATAAAAGACCGCGACAGATTTTCTTCAATTGCAATCTTGATCGAAACTTTACTGAAAAAACATTAAATCTTATTGTTGTGAATTTTCAATTGTTGTGTGTTAAGAGTTAATTGTTGCCAACAATGGAATCCATTACTGCTGGTGCTTCATCTAGAAACAAAGACTTAATTCAAAAAATAGCTGGAAATTTTGTGGATGAATTGAATCATCTTGGCGCTGTTAAACGATGGATTAAACTTGCTGATATGGAGATTGGAAAAGTATATAAAATAATGGGAGCCAGTCAACTACCATCAAAATTCGATTCATCAAAAATGAAGACAATATTGGAATTAGAAATTGGATACATATCATTGCCGGCGAGATTTGACAATTTGAACGAGCAGATCCTGGCATGGTTGCAAAGCAATCCAAAACTGGGTATTATGAATAATGGACCCATTGGGCTAACTCATAAACTGGAATTCAAAACGCTGGACTTTCTCGAAATCGTTGGGAGTGCTGAATGGCGAATTTTGTAATTTATTCTCTTCAAAATGTATTATTCAATTGTACTATGTATTTTAAAAATTTCAATATTGCACCAATTTTTACATATATTTAATAAAAATTATAAATTCAATTGGTGATCTTTGATTCCTCACAGAGCACTTTCTTGCATATGCACAAATTTTTAATATAATTATAAATTTTACAAGTTAAAAAAGTGATCATTGTGTACCTATTTTTGTTTAAAACTATACTTAATAAAAAAAATTTAAAGAAAAAAAACCGATCTTTTGATTTACACCGATCCCTAAAAAGAAATCAAACTAATTTTTGATATTATACCTTAAACTTGATGTATATATAAAAATTCCATTTACAATTATGGTACACCATATATACTCGTAAATTTTACAAAAATGAATCACTCTGTATATTTTTTTTTTTAATGCTACATATTCTCTGACGAAATTTAATATTACAATTTATGCACTCAGCTAAATATATATATATATATATATATATATATATATATATATATATATATATATATTATATATATATATATATATATATATATATATATATATATATATATATATATATATATATATATATTCTTATGTTTTCTTAGTAAAAAAAATTTATTAATAATTTTTAGAAGTAATATTGGCGATCTGTTTTAAAAACACATTATTTGCTTGTTAGATATGATGTATGAGATTTTATTTGACGTCTTATGACGTTAATGACTGTTAAAAAATTTAAAAACTAGGCACATTTATATTGTACAAAAGTAAGAAATAAAGGAATAGATACACTCGCAAAAATATATTTACTGTGTAAAGACGTGTTTAATTGTTATTACAAATTGTTTTTCAAATTTTTAAAAAATAAATTATTAATAATTAAATAATTATATAACACCATTAAATTAAAAATAACAGTGTACTGTGTTGTGACCAATCTACTCACCTCACCTCTCAGGTGAGTAGATACATTATACTACAATTAAATATAATCATATTATATAATCTAAAATGAACTCAACAAATAACCAAACATCAACCAACAATTCAGTAACAACACCACTAAATTCATCTTATTCAAATATTCTAAAAACTCAAACTTTTCCGTCAAAAGAAAATGCAATCATCTTTGAAAAACAAGAAAAAATTGATTTCCCGGATTATATCTTAGCTTTAGCTAATATAACTGATATTAAAAACATTCTGGATGCCTATCCAATGAGTTATAACAGAATATGTGTATTTCTTAAGTCAAAATCATTAGCTGACGAAATAACGGAGAAATATACACATATAACGATCAATAATATACAAGTACCGATTAGAAAACTGATTAACCCAGCAAAACGGATGGTAATCAGTGTTCCAGCGTATATTCCTCATGATGTTCTGCACCAAGAACTTATCAAACAAAACATCAAAACTGTTTCTCCAATTACACACATCAAATTAGGTAGCGATCCTAGATTATCACATATAAATAGTGGCAGGAGACAAGTTTATATAACACCTGATTCAAATATAAAACCCGAAGGTAGTTTCTTAATGGAATATGACAACGAACAATGCAGAATCTTCTATAACACCGAAAAATGTTTGAATTGTGGGCGCTACGGACATACCCAAGAAAAATGCCGGCAGCACCTTCCAAACAGTGACTCTATTACTACCCCAGTACCCATTTCAACCCAAAAAGACTCTACAAACAACCCACCGCTAGACCATCCTCAACAAAATCCTAATAACACTAATAGTGATACTGTTACTCTTTCCCAAACCTCTCAGATACCTGATACTCTTCAAACTCAAGAAATTATGACGAATACAAATTTCCTAACTGGAACAAAACGAACCGTATCATCCTCGGACTCTGCAAACGAGTTGTTAAATACTACAACTAAAAAAATCGATCAAATCATACTACCGTCATCAACAACAGAAAAAACTGCCGATAATAAGCCACGATCTAAAATACTAAGAAAGGACAACAAACCATTACCTGAACAGAAATATACCGATGCACTATTATCTATCAAACAACATATAACAGAAACCAAAGACTATCCGCTATCATATGACCAATTTGAACAATTTATTAATAAAGCAATTGCTTCACCTGAACCATTAAACATAGCCCGTTTATACACATCTAGTATTGATCAACTTAAGCATATGTTACTATTCACACGATTTCATCTACGAGATAGCAAACTTAAAACAAAATTTACTCGCTTAATCACACGTATAGAAAAACAACTAAACGCCGAAACAGACGAACTAGAACAATCAAATGACTCATCATCATATGAAATATCCGAAAATTAAAAACTGAAAATGGCTTCTGTTATACAATGGAATCTTAACGGATATTACAAAAGACTCGAATATCTACAACTTTTAATATCAAATACAAATCCGGCCGTTATATGCCTCCAGGAAACTCGGTTCCATACTGACCACATACCAAAAATCAAATCATATAACTTTTTCGTTAAAAACAGACAACATGCAAATATTGCTAGTGGGGGTGTAGCTATTTTAGTCCAAAATAGTTACCATTCGCAGGAAATACAACTTAATACAAATTTAGAAGCGACTGCAGTTACCGTTTACTTCCAACAGAAACTCACGATTTGTAATATATACCTACAAGGAAATCAACCCATCGAACTTAACGACCTGAACAATCTCTTATCACAATTACCAAAACCGTTTCTACTCTTGGGCGATTTTAATAGTCATAATATAATATGGGGATCAACTAATACCAATACAAGAGGTCAAATAATCGAAGCATTCTTAAATCAAAACCAGATAAATATTCTGAATAACAACAAACCAACACGATTTAACAGTGCTACTGGAACTCTCACAAATATCGACCTAACCTTTTCCTCCCCTGAAATATTTCCCCAACTTCAGTGGAATGTATTGGATGACTCTTATGATAGTGATCATTTCCCTATTCAAATACATTTAAATAACTCCCGAAGTATACACCCAACACAGTTCAAATGGAAAACTGCAACTGCTAATTGGAATCTATTTAGAACATTAACAGAACTAGATGAACAATTGCAGCCAGAACCTTCAAACATAGATGATACAGTAAATTTTTTAACACAAAAAATTATTCATGCAGCCAATCTATCAATAGGAAAAGCAAAACAAAACACAAAACGATGCGTACCCTGGTTTAACGAAGAATGTAAAATAGCACTAAAATCAACCAAACACGCCTACAACTATTACAAACGTCATAAAACACTAGAAAATCTCATAGCATTCAAAAAACTTCGTGCCATTTCTAGAAAAACGATTAAAGAAGCTAAGAAACAATCATGGCAAACATTCATCTCGACTATATCAAGTTCTACATCGATTAGTGAAACATGGAACAAAATAAGAAGTATACGAGGCCAACAGTCACATTTCAACATTAGTGCAATAAAAACAGAACAAAATTCCATATATACAAAAACAGAAGAAATCGCTAATATAATAGCAAAAAAGTTTTCCGAGCTATCTTCGGATAAAAACCTAGATCCCGAATTCTTAAACTTTAAAAATAATACACCAGAAATTATTCCGCCTACACCTCTCATACAAACGACACTAGATCTACCTATCACTAGAAACGAATTACAATCAGCCCTTAACTCAACAAAAAACAATTCTTCTCCTGGTCCTGACGATATTCTGTATATATTTATTAAACACCTACCGGATTCATTTTTATTCAATCTAATAAAAGTATATAACTGTATATGGACACAAAATTGTTTTCCAAAATCTTGGTGCAATGTTACAGTTATTCCAATCCTTAAACCAAACAAAGACCCAACAGATCCAACGAACTATCGGCCTATATCACTTTCCTGTACGCTATGCAAACTTCTTGAGAAAATTGTCAATCGTCGACTTACCTGGTATTTAGAATCCAAAAATCTACTGACTCCAAATCAAGCTGGCTTTCGAAAAAAGTATTCCACATTAGATCATCTTATTAACCTGGAATCTGAAATACACAATGCGTTTGCCTCTAAAGAAAATATGGTGGCAATATTCCTTGACTTACAAAAAGCTTTTGATCTTACATGGAGGAACTTACCTCTAAAAAAGCTTATAGATCTAAACATAAACGGCAATATCTTTAATTTCGTCAAAAACTTTTTACAAGATCGAACATTTCAAGTCAGACTTCATGGTACCTACTCGGAAACACATCTCCAAGAAAATGGCATAACACAAGGATCTCCAATAAGTGTTACTTTATTCCTACTGGCAATTGATGATATAGTGAAACAAATAAAAGTACCAGTTAAGTCACTATTATTCGCTGATGACCTAGTTCTATATTGCAGAGGACGTGATATGTCAATTGTCGAACAAAATTTACAAAACTCTCTTAACAACCTACAGAATTACACAAAAATAACAGGATTCAATTTCTCTGCATCTAAAACCAAAATTATAAATTTCACTAAACTAAGAAATACTCGTATGCCAAGAATAATGTTAAAGAATCAAATATTAACCTATTGTACAACAGTTAAATTCCTTGGTTTGATATTTGATGAGAAACTCACATGGCGACCTCATATTGACTACTTAAAAAGCATTACTACAAAAAACTTAAATCTACTTAAAACACTGGCAAGCTCTACATGGGGTTCAGAAAGTCTATTCATTCTAAAAGTGTATCGTGCTCTCATTCGCTCAAAGCTGGATTATGGTTCGATCGTGTACTTGTCAGCAAAAAAGACAACACTGAACAAACTTAATTCTATACACTATAATGCAGTTAGAATATCCATTGGCGCACTCCGCACCACTCCTGTGGAGAGTCTCTTATGTGAAGCAGCCGAACCTCCACTAAACTTACGTAGAGAAATGCTAGCAGCAAGATACTACTTCAAAATAATTGCGATGAAATCACATATAACCTACCGTAATGTTCACTCATCCAGATACTCAACCATCTACCAAAACAGACCCTCACTACCACAACCCTTCCATATTCGAATTAAACATATTCTTGAATCCCTAGGTATATCAGTAACAAATTCATTGGTAATGTCAGACAGAAAAGACCAACTACCTCCATGGACAACCCCTATACATTCCATTAATTTAGAATTGTCCAAATATCCAAAACATGATACAAACCCCTCGCTCATACAAACCGAATTTTTACGAATTATTGAACAATATCAAGACAGCATAATGATATATACCGATGGCTCAAAAAATGATGACAACGAAACTGGGGCAGCAGTGGTATTTCCAACCAAAATTTTCAAGTACAAACTACCGGACTTCTCTTCAGTTTTTTCCGCAGAATTAACAGCAATCCATAAAGCCATAGACATATCAATACAAGATAATATTAAATCTATAGTTATTGTAACAGATTCGTTTAGTTCACTTCAAACAATATCCCAACTATATCCAACAAACCTACTAGCCAAATCCATTCAAGCACTAGTGACACAAAGAAAATCCTTAGAAAATCAAACTAACTTTATATGGGTCCCTTCACACACTGGACTTCCTGGAAATGAACGCGCGGATGTAGCAGCAAAGGATGCAATAAGCCAACCGGACCGTATTATTAAAAAACTGCAATTAAACGATATGCAGACAATCATTCAAAAAAAAATCCTGCAAAAATGGCAACACCAATGGTCTCTCTGCAACCAAAAACTTAAGCAAATTAAAACCAAAGTGGACAGTTGGAAAACTATATCTACGCTTAAGAGAAAAGATCAAATAATATTAACCAGACTCCGACTAGGACACACACTACTGACGCACTCTCATATCTTTAAAAAAGAACCTCCACAACAGTGCCTCACATGCAACACAATTAATACAATAAAGCACATCTTATTGGAATGCACAAACTACTCACTACAACGAGCCAGATATCAACTCCCCAACAATATCCACGATGCTCTAAATCCAGAAATATCATCATGTCAAAATATTCTTCAATTTTTAAAATCAACCATGTTGTACGATAAAATATAAAATTGTTAGTTTATAAGTATATTAAAGGTGCCAATAACCAAAGTAGTTGAGGCACCTTCAAATAAACTCAAATAAAAAAAAAAAAAAAAAAAAGGAATAGATACATATTTCGATAAATTTGTGAAATGTATAGTAATATTAATGTGTGATCTATACAGTACACTCTGTTAAAGGTAAAGGTCTCTACGTTGTTAAAATCATATTTTGTAAATATGAATAAATTTTTTAAAAATCTTGTTCTTAAAACTTAATATGTAATCATCTTAAAGTAGTTCTTTGAAACATTAATTCGATGATCTTAAAGTAGTTTTGAAGCATTAATTTCTCGTTATAGATATTTTTTGGCCTTATTTAATTGTACAATGTTTCGTATATTTTAAGAAAATTTCCTTTTAATATTTTATATTTTATCTAACCAATGTATCTGTTTTTGTTAAATTTATTATTTTCTATTGTTTTAATTATAAAAATTAGTTTATACATATACCTATGGCTTTAGTTTTGTGAGAGACTGTAATAGTAATTTATCTTAAATATGAAATTGTTTTATCAAATGTTGAATAAGCGTTTTTCGATTATTGTCACAATCCAATACCTATGTATTGTTATTATAAATTTTATTCTATGTTTAGCTATTAAAAAACAGAAAAAGCTCTCTTTGTACTTTAACGGATTTTTTTTTCCAGTGAACTCGGGAATAAACTATACAAAGCCATATTTAAATTTTTTAAATTCTAAAAGTCAAATTTTTTCACAATAATTTCAAAACTCTAATTTATATTTAGTAAAAAATTAAAAATAATTTCTTAACTATGTAAGTATATGTAATATTATTTATGTATATTTTAACGATGCAAAGTTACAATCATAAATAGCAAAATACTGATAATTGCATATTTCGCGTTATCGCATATGTTATGCAGATCTCATATCATCTCAAATGTAGCAAGTGTACCTACTTGTTTAAATTTTTATAAACGAAATTTATACCAAAATGAAAATTTGATTGTAAAAAAAAATAGAAAATTCTATCAATATTAGAAAATTTATTTTCAAGAATAGTATTATTGATACTAAAAATTTATTTCGAATAAGAACCTACATATTCATTTAACGTAAAATGTTTAGTCACCGATAATGTACTAGATTACAATTAAAACGATTTCTTTCTGTGTAATAAAACGAGCATATTTTTTTTATAAACTGAGCACTCAAAATTGATAGGAAAATTCTGGTTTCCTAGATAGTTATGTTAAGATACACTTTTTAGGATTAAAAAATTAATGTTGTGTTAACCTTTCGACTCCTAAATAAAAGCATTTATACAGTTTAAAACATTTTTTAATAAAAAAATCGATAGTTTTAGACAATTTAAACAATACCCATATATACCCATATGATGAAAATTGTAATTTGGATTGTGTATTACCCATGTCTGCTTTTAAACTCTTTGAGCTGCTTTTAAACTACGCCATAAAGACACCAAATTACATCAAAAAGATTCTAAAATGTACCAGTTTCTGTACTGCTTTACTGTTGGCGTTACTTTACGTCAATTATGCTCTGGTTGTACTATATAAGGTCATGTCGATATAAAAACTAATCAGTATTATTCTATAATTCAAACTCTTCACATCTATCAAAAATGTTTGAGTGTATGCGTTGTGATAAGACATTTTCGCGGAGAGATTCTCTTTTACGTCATATGAAAAGAAGAGTGCATACGCGTTCAAATGCTGAGGAACATTAAACAAACAATAATGGTCAGATGAAAAATAATCAGTTGGAATATACCACTAATCAGTCGGTAAATAATGGGACACACGTAAACAGTGCGGAGAACAGGAGACTTTCAATACAAAGTGAATCGTCGAAATCGAATGATGAAGATGATGAAAGAACATTATAAAGATTTAACAATGGTTTGAGTGACAGAAAAGTCAATACTAATAGATATTCAACTGTTTTACGTTAATTGAAAACTACACATTACAAGAAAGTTAAATTGCAGAAAAGTCAACTGTTTTACACTTTAGATTCACCAAACAAAAGTTAATTTATTAATTAAAGAAAGCACCATGCAATTAATTTGCAAAAAAAGGAAATAAAACATGCCAAAAAGGATTACTTAACTAAACTTTGAAGATGATGTAAAATGGACTTTAGAACGTTGAAACTGTGATGATTGTCCAAGTATAGATGTAATAAAAGGGCCTAAACTCCAAATCTAAACCGTCAGCGAGTTGATTTCATCCTGAATTTGTCCATTTAAAGGTAACATGTGCTTTCCAGTTTACATACTAATTTCCACTATGGTACTTGTCACTCAATATCATTTCCAAAAAGTTTATACCAATTTTCACATATTTAGTTACAAAATTCCTGTTCACAGAAGTATATTTAAGAAATTGAATAAATGAAATTGTAAATTTAATTAAATTAATCATTATCAAAGTTGAAATTAAAAAAAAAAGATTTGAATTCAACATATAACCTTCAGACTACATGTGACCAAAATTTTACATGTTAAAATCAATTTCATTATTACAATACTGGAAAAATATAGAAAATATAATTTGTATTGCAGAAATATACTTAAGAAATTGAATTAATAAAATGCAAATTCAATCAATTAACAATGTCAACTATGATAATTAAAAGGAAAGTTCGAATTCTATATCTAACCTTTAAAATTACATGTGATCAAAAGTTTACTTGTTAAATCCAATTACATCATTGCAATAATTGAAATAAGAAAAACATATTAAAAGAATTATTTTAACATACCTGTTCACAGAAGTCCAATCGTGATTAAAAAAATTGAATTAAAAAATGAGGCTGTCACAAGGGATCAACTGATATATATAGGCCGAGTTTAGCGCGAAAATTACATTACCACAGTTCTACCAATCAAAAAAAATTTAATGAATTTAACACATACCAAAGTACAGTTGGTGTCAACAAAAAGGTACAGCAAAAATACAGTTAGGGGCAACAAAAAGTTCAAAAAAATTAATTTAGGAAATTAACAATTTTTAAAATTCTCAAAACGTTCTACAGAACGTAACACTCTTAACGACCCGTTAAAAAAAATTTTTTTGATAAAATTTTTTTTTTTTTTTTTGGGTAGTAAGATTAGGTATCCTAAAAGCAGTTAAGTGATTTCTATTTTAGCAAAGATGTGTTTGCTAAATTTGGGCGCCAAACTGATTAATCTTACCAAAATTTCAGCATTTTCGCATAGTGCTGTAGGCACAAAATGTATAGTAGTGACTGAACGGAATTTAAAGGATAAAAGGCAAGTTTTTGAAATAGGGTTTTGAGATTGAAATTAGTTGGTTTAATTGAAATTCGTTTCTTTTTGAGGTTCGTTATACTTTTCAGGTTACTAATGAAAAAATTTACTTCACCTAAGTCTGACAGCTCAGACATAAATCCGAATAATCGCAATAATAGTTAACTAAACTAACTTACTAAACTAAATTTGTCTGAGACAAATATAAATTCAATTAGTTCAATTAAATTTGAGATTTGGCTCAAATATAGATCCGCCTAAGCGCTTTGCTTTGCAAAATTGTATATGGGCAATGGAACTATGATTAGCCGGTCAGCCAGAGATCACTCGAAAATAGAAAAAAAAATTTATGTAAGTCCCCGCAATAATAAATTATAGTGGTCGGCCGGACCTACCAAGAGAAAAGGTAAGATAAATCGTTGTGCTGTAATAAACATAATGTTTGGTCAGCCCACAACGAACGAAATACAAAAGAAAAAGAGAAAAAATTGAGTGAGTCCCCCTGTAATTAGCATAATCACGAGCCATTTTCAATTCCCATTGACTAGAAATATAAGAAAACAAAAAATAAAACTATTATAGGTAACAGCAAAAAAAAAACAACGAACTCAATTTAATAAGTGACTATTGAAATTATTTAGGTAAAAATTATAGTAATATGAACACACAAGCAAAACCCTGAAAAAACCTTAAGTTTAAATTACTAATGAATTGCAAACAAAATTTTTTTTTGTTTAAATTAAATGACATTGTTCCCACAATGCCTTGCTCTGTTATAAAATCGGGTTTAACTAATTCCGAAAAATTAGCCACAGAGCCTTCATTTCGATCAGACGTAAGCCGGACGAAATGGTAGCACACTAAATTAAATTATTACTATTCTATAAACTAAATTTTTTTTAAATTACTAAATGTTAAACTAATTTTAGTGCTAATTAACCCTAATTAAATTTTAGTACATAAAGGTAATACAAAAAGGTAAAGAAAACGTAATGATTCTATTACGAAAGGTAAACGCAAAATGAAAATAACGTAAATTAGAGAAATATTAATGTTAAATGACATAAATTCTGTTTATGTCATGCCCCAAGTAATGTCAGTCAACATTATCAAAGAGCCTTCGTTTCGATCAAGTTGACACCTGACGAAACGGGAGATACTTACTAACTAAATCTTAACTAATTTAATAAGAAAAATATAAATAAGGTAAAGATAATATAGGTAACGAAGAGAGAAAAATATAAATATACAAAATTAAATGACATGATTTCAAATTCATGTCGTGCCCCAAGCAACATCGCGAAATGTTAACTAAAGGCCTTCGTTTACCTTCAGGGAAAACCTGAGTAAACGGAAACGTAAATATAATAAATAGAAACAAATTATTCGAGTATGAATACGAAGGGAAAGTTTTTTTTGTCGAGTGACACGTAAGGTAAATGCAATTTAAGTAAGCAGTAAATTTATAAAAAGGCAAAATTAGTTAAATTTTAAATGTAATAGAGAGTAACGTAAATACACATTTATTGCACATCGAAAAAGTACCCAATGACCACTAAATAAAATCAGATAGCAATTTAAAGGTAAAGATATATTACATTAAGGACAGTAATATAAATTGAATGTGAATTAACTTTGGTGACAAAATAGGTTACAAATAGAGTAATTTAGACGAACAGACGGACTAAAGATGTTAAAGTGAAAGGTAAAAGACGAACGGACGGACTAGAAGAGATAAAATGAGAATTATTGACTAGAAAAAATTGACTGTCACCATATAAAATGTAAATGACAAGTTGATAGAGTCATTTTAATCGCAATTTCTCGAGGATTCTTACCCCCCATGGCAAAACGATTGTAAAGAACGGCCAACTGCCAGATTCTGGATGCCGAGGCAGTGCGGCGAAATATAAATGACAGACGGACTGATAACAGCAGACGGACTGAATGTAAATTAGATAAAAAAGGTAATCACCAAATATTGTAAAAATGTAACAGTGTATTTGCGTACAATAAAAGGAATAATTAAACGTAGTGAAAAGATAAGATAAGAGATAATAGGAAAAATAACAAAGGAACGTAAATGACAGGTAATATAGATAATATGGACTACTAAATTGATTTTTATTGTTGGCGCTCAACGTATGGTTTTAACATAGAGACGTGGTATGTGGATATAGACGGACGACGGACAGATAACAAAATTCAGACGAAATATATGTTAAACCGAATGTAGAGAGCCTGTTTACGCAAGGAAACGAAATAACAGAATTTACGTGGGAAAAACATAACAACGTAGTGAGAGAGGCGAGATAGGAGGTAACAGTGAGTAGATAAAGTAATTGTAGGTATAGCAATCAGTGTGATACTTTAAGTTGCGAGTGACAAAAAAAAAATAAAATAACAAATAAATCTGAAAATTCAGATATAGATCCGTAAAAACGTACTAACTAGATTTGAGTTCGACTCAAATATATATCCGCATTCGCGTATTAAAATTCCTTAACTAACTAAGTTGTGCTAAAACTTAACTAACTAATCCTTACTAACTAGTTTAAAAGAACAACACATAGGATCTGAGTTTAACCCAGATATATATCCGCTTACGCGCATTATAGGGGAAATGAATTAAAGTACCCACTGGTCAGCCAAGGTTCACATAAACGACCAATCACTAAGCATACAACGCAATTAGGAAGATTGATCACGTAAGGTACGTAAGCCCCTGAAATGCCAAAATACGGCGGTCAGCCAGGCCTACCAAAAAGAAAGAAAAAAAGAAAAGAGAAGAGAAGAGAAGATAACGAATGAAGTCCTGTAATGCGTTCAAACGCTGTCAGCCGGCTTCATCCGATAATAAAAACGTGAACCCCCTGTAGAGCGAAGTTACTCTAATCATTATAAAATCCCCAAATGACTAGATACACACATAACGTAACTAAACTAATGACGCAACTTAAGAAAACACAGTGAACGTATAATAACGGAATAAACTAAGGTAAAAGGGACAAGCATTGTCACATGTTAATTTAAACTTAATTGAACAGAAGTAGATATTGACGAACAGACAGACAAAATAGGGGTAAATTAAAATTCACATACAGAAATAAATCGAATACACGTATTCGTAAAGTACCTCCAATACTCGTACAAAACATAAAAATACCTAGGCTCATCACGCTTCGAGTCAACGTACGAAATGTTAGCCTGAATTAAGTAACGTAGACATCTGTCTGGCAGTAAGTGCAGTGGTACTGCGATCATGACGTAAGAGTTCATAGGCGAGTTCGTCTCGTTTAAGACCAACAAAGCTCACGTGTGTGTCCATATTAAAGAAAAAATTTCAAAATATTCAAAATATTCAAAGTATTAACAGACACAAAGACGAGAAAAGGAAATAGGATAAATAAAGAAAGGTAATTAGAAAAAGTCACTTACGAAATTGCTGAAGTAAAAAAATAGATTCATACTCAAAACATCGAACTCCGTTTGGGCAGTAAAATCCATAATAACCATATCCCGGATTTCGACAGTATTAAAATAAAAACGGCTTAAATCCAATACACAACGCAATCACGATCGGACTCCTTTTTCAAAAATTGGGCTACCTACAATAAAACATGTTAAAATCCAAGAAAATACAGAAGTCACAAAAGAGAAAATAGAACTGTTTAGGAACAATCTGAAAATTTTCGGGCCCCAAAGTTGGCCGCGCCAAAATATTTGTTAGAGAATTCAAAGTAAATAAAAGAAATTTATTTAAAATAAAATTTTAAATGTTTGAATTAAGAAAGTTTCTTATTGCCTGAAAAAAATAAAAGGAAAATTTTAAATAACAAAAATTTTCAGTTTGAATTAAAATTTATTTGCTTTGGCTAGTTCAGCCTTACATATATTTTTTGTTTTAAATGTTTAATTGTTCAATTGTTGGTACAATTTCAGGGTCGTGAATGTTAATTTCAGATTGTTCCCAAAATGAAGTTTTGTACAAAAAAATTTAGATTATTGAGTGATAAAAGTATTTGTTACAATAAATAATGAACAACAATTTCTTGGTTAAATAACAATTACAATGTAAATTATTAAAATTTAGGAAATTTGTAAAGTAGCAACAAAATAATTTTGAAATAGCAACAAATTAGTATAGAAATGAATTACATAATATTAAAAGTTTGTTAGTCAGTATATATTTTTGCAAGATAAAATAATGGACAAGAAAATTAGCATAACGCAGGAAAATATAGAGAAAATTACGAAATACAATAATTTTAATAAACTACAAAAAGAGAAAGTAAGAAAGATATAGAAATTTTACAAGATACAAATATGTACTGACTAATACAAGCATGCATAAATTAAAATTTATGATTAGGTTAGGTAGGTTATGTAACTCATGTAGGTAGCCTTAATTACGATTAAATGAAAGAACATTATAAAGATTTAACAATGGTTTGAGTGACAGAAAAGTCAATACTAATAGATATTCAACTGTTTTACGTTAATTGAAAACTACACATTACAAGAAAGTTAAATTGCAGAAAAGTCAACTGTTTTACACTTAGATTCACCAAACAAAAGTTAATTTATTAATTAAAGAAAGCACCATGCAATTAATTTGCAAAAAAAGGAAATAAAACATGCCAAAAAGGATTACTTAACTAAACTTTGAAGATGATGTAAAATGGACTTTAGAACGTTGAAACTGTGATGATTGTCCAAGTATAGATGTAATAAAAGGGCCTAAACTCCAAATCTAAACCGTCAGCGAGTTGATTTCATCCTGAATTTGTCCATTTAAAGGTAACATGTGCTTTCCAGTTTACATACTAATTTCCACTATGGTACTTGTCACTCAATATCATTTCCAAAAAGTTTATACCAATTTTCACATATTTAGTTACAAAATTCCTGTTCACAGAAGTATATTTAAGAAATTGAATAAATGAAATTGTAAATTTAATTAAATTAATCATTATCAAAGTTGAAATTAAAAAAAAAAGATTTGAATTCAACATATAACCTTCAGACTACATGTGACCAAAATTTTACATGTTAAAATCAATTTCATTATTACAATACTGGAAAAATATAGAAAATATAATTTGTATTGCAGAAATATACTTAAGAAATTGAATTAATAAAATGCAAATTCAATCAATTAACAATGTCAACTATGATAATTAAAAGGAAAGTTCGAATTCTATATCTAACCTTTAAAATTACATGTGATCAAAAGTTTACTTGTTAAATCCAATTACATCATTGCAATAATTGAAATAAGAAAAACATATTAAAAGAATTATTTTAACATACCTGTTCACAGAAGTCCAATCGTGATTAAAAAAATTGAATTAAAAAATGAGGCTGTCACAAGGGATCAACTGATATATATAGGCCGAGTTTAGCGCGAAAATTACATTACCACAGTTCTACCAATCAAAAAAAATTTAATAAATTTGACACATACCAAAGTACAGTTGGTGTCAACAAAAAGGTACAGCAAAAATACAGTTAGAGGCAACAAAAAGTTCAAAAAAATTAATTTAGGAAATTAACAATTTTTAAAATTCTCAAAACGTTCTACAGAACGTAACAATATATATAATATATTTTCGAGTAACGCAAAAAAAATTTTTTTATATAAACGTATTGTTACAAGTTACAATTATCTAATTCAAATTTTGCTGTTTTCTTTTTTTGTTTTTTATATATGCTTAGAAGAATTTATTCACTCAACTAAACACTAAAATTTAAATAAAAAAAATTTTAACACCATAGCCTCCAGGGAGTCACTATAGTACTACCATTGCCTAAGTGGTGGGGTTTAGAAACATTGCTTTAAAAGGGTTTTCTCCTTAATTTTAGTGCTTAAGCCGAAAAAATATAATTTTGAAAACAGGATTGGAGCCGAAACGAAATTTTGAGAACATACGTTCTTAGCTAATAAAAAACCAAACGGATTGCACGAGTATGTTATTAATACATATTGGTGTCTAACGTATAAGTTAAAGTCCTGCCGGTGTGGGAAACCACATGCACAATTACATGTAGCTGGACAAATTTCGACCACGCCAATTGACACCGACGAGGAAAGGAAAATTTTATCCCTCCGCGTACTTGGTATCAATTAAAATTTGAATTTATAAATTTAACCTATAGTTGCAACGACAACAAGGAAATAGGATTTATTATTGAAAATGATGATTATTTTTAGTAAATTTAAAGTAACAATTGGCAAAAATGGTACTCAGGAATTCAAAATTAAACATAAAATTCATTCAACGAAGATTATAAGTGAAAAATGTCACATATTTCTTTAAATACACAAGAATTAGAATAAATTCGAATATATATATATTAGCAAATTAAGTAGATTCAGTATTGTTTACGGAATACTAACGTTATGCCAATGATCAATCAGAATCATTCATAAAAATATTCAATATGTAATTCAATTTAATTTTAATAATGTTCAACAAAATAATAACATTCAGTAACCCAAATGACAAATAGGGCTAACTTCAAAAATGCATCACTGCTTGCATGAGGCAGAGTCAAAAGTTCAAAAATTCATCAGACGCATCACAACGAAAAATCAAAAGTTCATTTTTGCATTTGATGCGTCAAAACAATGCATCAAGAAATTTGGTGATGCGTGTCCAAGATGCTGTAACGTGTATAATGTAGAATTATAACTACTTGCCATATTATGTAGGTATTAACACCAACAGAAATAATTCCGAAAAACTAATTGTTGAAAAAGATGAATGTATTTACCTTTTATTAAAATTGTTTAAACTATTTGAATACATTTTGCACTCAAAATATGTAATATTTTTTATTCAAATAATTTGAATATTTTCAATTTCAAGTAAGTTCAAGTTGAAATTCAAAGATAATATACCTATACAAGGACTGTCTTGCTATATTATCTATAGTCTATCATGCTACATTATCTGTCTTATCTATAGCCAAATCAGAGGCTAAATGATGCCAATATCTCGTTAAAAAACATCTAATGTGCATAAAATTTCAAGAGAGCATCAGCAGCGCATCATGTAGTATTAGACGCAACAGTAAAGTCATGATGCTGCATCGATGCGGTAAAGTTTACATTTTTGAAGTTACCCTAATTTGAATAATGTTGACGTTACTTTTAGAATTTAATCGATCACCAATTGAAACAAAAAAAAATTATAATTCTTATAAATTTCGATATTGAAATTTCGAAAAATTGAAAATCAATAAGGCTAACACTAGAAAATGCTCTTAATTCTCGAAAAGAAAATATTTTTAACTAGGGAGGACCACAAATATTTGGCCAAAATTTACTAACTATACGGGGCCTATTATGGATGGAGCCATTACAATCATTACCAGATATGTTATTGAAGGTTTGAGATTTCTCAATTTTGATTTTAAAAATAAAGTTGTAAATTTTATTGGGAATTTCCAAAATTAAAAGATATTGCTTTAATAATATGTGTGATTGACTTTCCTCACTATTGATACTTGACGAAGCATTTTCACTGGATTCAGCACGTTGCTGATCTTCCATTGAACCTTCTTCGGCAGCATCTTGAACAGTGTCACCTAGAGATGGTGCACCAGGTAATTTTTCAGCACATTTAGCTGTTGAAATGGCAAATAAATCTTTGCTTATGAATGAAAATGATGGTATTTCACTAATTGCGTCCTCCATGACGTAGAAATAGCAGTAAACACGAAGAACAAAACTGGGCAATAATTGCTCGTGGAAACTACGGCTAATACCAGGAAATCATACCATGTATTTGATGTTTGGAAGATTCACCGAAGAGCGTACCACGCGTTTGTTGACCGCTCAAATCACCAGGAAGTCATTTAGTTACCATTTCTAACGAACGCGATTGGATCCGGGTAATTTTATCGGTGCTTGTCCCTGTTAGCACGTGGTTAATTGCTGTAATTCATCCGGTCGCAGGTTTGGTAATGGTTCATTGATAGATACACTTTGTTAATTTTTAAACTTTATTATATTTCCCGAATCGCTATTTACATTACAATGTTTTGTTTCCACCAATTACATAAAATTCGATATAATTGGAAACATTTATACTTTTCAAAATGGATGCCTTTTACATTTTTTTCTTCTTTTACAATTTATTTTATAATTAGTTTTAAGTTAGCTTTAGTGTTTTATATTTGATTCTTTTATTTTTTATATTTTAATAATTTTATTAATTTATACTTTACATTTTTTGTCTAATTTTAATTTATTTTTTATTATAATAAAATTCTTTTATTTTTATACGTGTTCCACTTTTAGTTTCAAAACCCGAATCTTTTTCTATTCTCTTTTCTGTTCCCTTCCTTCCCTATATCATAACCTCTCCCCCAACGTCCTTTCCCTCTATCACCATGTTTGTCGGTAACTTTTCCAATTGGTCCAGACAACCGCTCCCCTCAAATTGCTCATTAATGCATTCTTAACTCAGTACGCTAGCTAACTTTTCAGTTATTTATGTAAAACTAATATGTAAAGCATATGGTAATGTAGTTATCTGTAATTGTTATGTGAATAACACTTGAAATTCCAAAACTGACCGCCAGATTGCTCTATATACTCTATTTAGCAATGACACCATAGAACACTAGAAGCCAACTAATATCAAAAAAGTGTAGCTCGTTTGGTGTCATTTGTTGGTCAGTCACAGCTTAAGGCATGTAGTCAGTCGGTATCAGTCACCGAATCCACTACGATTGTTATGTATTGTAAGACCTTTGTTACTTGAGCTGCACATTGCTCTATCTCATAATACGTGTTTTGTAATTGTGTGTGTAAGTACGCACACAGAAGCAAACATCAAACAAACACCACTGCAAAGAGTATGTACCTACACAACATAGTAATGCAAAGTGGGGATGATTTACGTCACCTGACAGATACAGTTGGAATACTACCTATTATATTTTAGTTTGGCCCTTGAATGACACCAACCATGTACGATTAGTTGGCAGAAAGCCACGCATAGGTTCTGGTTCAAACTTTTGCTGATTGTTAATGATATAGTAAGTTAGAAAAAACATTCCAGCAGAAAATAGGGGGCTAATTCTGGTCTCGAAATTTGACTTTTAATCATTTAGGATGGACGCATTTTTCAATCAAAAATTTTATTCGGTCAGTTGGCAGAAAACCACTCATAGGATCTGGTTCAAACTTACGCTGGTTATTACTCATATATTAAGCTAGAAAACGCCATGCTAGCAGAAAATAGAAGGCCAGCCGTCATCTCGAAATTTGACTTTTAATCATTTATAAGAGGCGCAATTTTCAGAAAAAAATTTTATTCCGTCAGTTGGCAGAAACCCACTCATAGGATCTGGTTCAAACTTACGCTAGTAGCTACTCATATAGTAGGCTAGAAAACGCTATGCCAGCAGAATATAGGCGGCTAGTCGTTTTCTCGAAATTTGACCTCAAATCATTTATCATAGGCGCATTTTTCAGAAAAAATTTATTCCGTCAGTTGGCAAAAAACACGCATAGGATCTGGTCCAAACTTTCGCTGGCTTTTACTCATATAGTAAGCTAGAAAACGCCATGCCAGCAGAAAATAGATGGCTAGCCGTTTTCCCGAAATTTAACTTTCAATCGTTCATGATAGTCGCATTTTTCAGAAAAGAATTGTATTCCGTTAGTTGGCAGAACATAGGTTGACAGAACATAGGCGCATAGGTTCTAGTACAAACTTCCGCTGGTTGTTATTCATATAGTAAGCCAGAAACCAGCATGCGAGCAGAAAACAGAAGGCTAGCCGTATTCTCGAAATTAGACTTTTAGTCATGTATGATAGGCGCATTTGCAACAAAAATTGATTCCGTCAGTTGGCAGAGCACCACGCATAGAATCTGATCCAAACTTTCGCTGGTTGTTACTCATATAGTAGGCTAGTAAAACGCTACGCCAGCAGAAAATAGACGGCTAGCCGCTTTCCCGAAATTTGACTTTTAATCATATATAATAGGCGCATTTTTCAGAAATTTAGTTTTATTCAGCAGCCAAAAATTTTATTCCGTCAGTTTTAGAAAATTTGGCTGACTATTTGAGTAACAAGCAGCGAAAGTTTGAACCAGATACTAGACGTGGTTTTCTGCCAACTGACGGAATAAAAGTTTTGGCTGAAAAATGCGTCTAGCATAAACGATTAAAAGTTAAATTCCGAGAAAACGGCTAGCCGTCTATTTTCTGCTGACATAGCGTTTTCTAGCCTACTATATCAGTAACAACCAGCGAGAGCTTGGACCAGATATTAGGTGTGGTTTCTGCCAACTGACGGAATAAAATTTTTGGCTAAAAAATGCGCCTATTATAAATGCTTAAAAGTCAAATTTACATGATTGAAAGTCAAATTTCGGGAAAACGGCTAGCCGTCTATTTTCTGCTCACATAGTGTTTTCTAGCCCACTATATGAGTAACGATCAGCGAAAGTTTAGACCAGATCCTATGTGTGGTGTCCTGCCAACTGACGGAATAAAATTTTTTTCTGAAATATGCGTCTGTCATAAATGATTAAAAGTCAAAACGGCTAGCCGTCTATTTTCTGCTGGCATAGCAGTGAGTAGCAACCAGCGAAAGTTTGAACCAGATCCTATGCGTAGTTTCCTGCCAACCGACGGAATAAATCTTTTTTAAAAAATGCGCCTTTCTTACATGACTAAAAGTCAAATTTCAGGAAAATGTCTAGCCGTCTATTTTTTGCTGGCATGACGTTTTCTGGCTGGCTATATAAGTAACAACCAGCAGAAGTTTGAACCCTATGCGGGGTGTTCTGCCAACTGACGGAATAATATTTTTTTCTGAAAAATTGCGTCTCGCATAAACGATTAAAAGTTAAATTCCGAGAAAACGGCTGGCCGCCTATTTTCTACTGGCATAGCGTTTTGTAGCTTACTATATGAGTAAAAACCAGCGAAAGCTTGGACCAGATCCTATGCGTGGTTTTCTGTCAACTGACGGGATAAATTTTTTTCTGAAAAATACGCCTATCATACATGATTAAAGTCAAATTTCGGGAAAACGGCTAGCCGTCTATTTTCTGCTGGCATGGAGTTTTCTAGTTTACTATATGAGTAACAACCAGCGACAGTTTAAACCAGAACCTATGCCTGGTATTCTGGCAACTAATGGAATAAAATTTTTTGCTGAAAATTGCGTCTATCATAAATGATTAAAACACAAATTTCGAGAAAACGGCTAGCCGTCTATTTTCTGCTGGCATCGCGTTTTCTAGCTTACTATATGAGTAGTAACCAGCGAAAGTTTGGACCAGATCCTATGTGTGGCTTTCTGCCAACCAACCGGATACCGGAGCAGGAAGTCGGGGTTGAAGAACTACAAACTTTACAACAACATCTTCGAAAATATAAAATTACAGTCTACAAGCACCAAACAAAGGATCGAGAAGTTATTTTTGAAGGAATTAATGATGACGCAATTTATAAATTAAATTTATTACTCCACGAAAGCCACTACAAATTCATTACCAGTCTGACTGCTACGTTTTTTTGTGTTTATTACTGTGAAGCATGCCATACCCCATTCAACGAAAGAAATAAACATCGATGTGGAGCCACCTGCCCGTGTTGTCAGCAAGCTCCATCATGTGAAAAAACTAATCTTGAAAATAAATGTGATAATTGTAAACGAGAGTTCCGTAGCCAGACATGTTTTGACAACCACTGCAAACAGGGGTCGTTGGGTAAAAATTCTGTTTGCGATGTAGTTAGGCGGTGCGACAAATGCTTCAAGTAATTCATGAAGCTAGCCTGTGCGTATAGATGAAGTGTTGTGATGTATGTATTAAGGACGACACAAAAAAGTATTGCGAAAAATGCGGGGTGCGGCGGCATGTATTAAAAGAAAATGTCATTGAAAAATTTAGATACTGGACATTCGTAAAAAATTCAAGAAGGTTATCTGTATTGCACATAACGGGCAAGCGTTTGACAACCAGTTTATTTTGAAATATGTGTTTGAAAATACGCAGCTCCAAACCTATGTTGTTATGAGAGGATCAAAAATATTAATGTTGGAGATTGAGAATGTACGTTTTATTGACTCTCTGAACTACTTTCCGATGGCGTTGGCTGCACCATCATTGAAAAAAGGATACTTCCCGCATTTATTCAACACAGAAGCAAATAAAGACTATATCGGACCCCTTCCTGACATCTCATATTACTCGCCAGACCGATGAATGGTACAGATGGTGTTGAAGAAGATGACGAACGAAAAAAATTCATCAGGTGGCACAATCAAACGAAAGATAGTGGCTATGTGTATGATATGCAGAAAGAGATAGTGGAATATTACATTAGTGATGTGGACATACTGAAAAAAGCCTTGAAGAGTGTAGTGTTTGGCGGTTCAGCGAGGCGATAACAATCGCCTCAGTTTGCAATTTGGTATTCCGTCGCAAGTTTTTAGAATCAAATACCATCTTCATTTTACCTAGAGGCGATTACCGAATGGCAAACATACAATCAAAAATTGCTCTGCAATGGTTACTCTATGAAGAAACGAAACGAAAAATTGAAATTAAACATGCGGGAAGACAGCGGGAAGTTATATTACCAGGTACCAGATTAAAAGTGGATGGCTATTGTGAGAAAACCCGACAGGTATTTGAATTTCACGGGTGCTACTATCACGGGCACGACATTTGTCAACAAACGCGGTGCAGCGAGGCGTTACATGAAGCATCAGACGACACTCTAAACAGTCGGTTCGAACGAACCAAAATAAAAACAAAACGAATTCAAGAATTGGGTTATGACGTCATCGAGATGTGGGAGTGTCAATTTCGAAAAATGTTAAAGACCAGGACTGATTTAAAATATTTGGGAGAGCACCCAATAATAAATTCCACCCCCTTGAACCCTCGCGACGCGTTTTATGGAGGTCCTACAGGCTGTACAAAACTGTATTACAAAGTCAAAGATAATGAGAAAATTAAATATGTCGATGTATGTTCGTTGTACCCGTGTGTATGTAAATATGGGAAATCTCCTCTAAGCCATCCGAAGATTTATGTTGGTAATGATTGTAAACAACTGATTGACAACAAATATTTGAGTGCTAATGTTAACGGCTTAATTAAATGCAAAGTTTTACCGCCACAGAATTTGTATCATCCTGTGTTGCCGATGAAACAGAACAACAAGCTTATGATTGTTTTGTGTCGAACGTTCGTGATGAATGCAATCAGGACGATGACTGCACACATTCAGTTGATGAAAGAGCACTCACTGGTACCTGGGTAACTGATGAAGGGAAAAATGCCATCGAACTAAGGAGCATATAAACCAGTCCCAAATACTGGAGTGCTAGCCGTACGACTTCGCGTTTTATATCTTGAAATTGGTACCATTTCACTAATAATATTTCGATATTTATAACTCGAGCTACATTTAACTTGTTGATTTGGGCTGTGATAGCGTCATTTTTATTTCAAGAGAAATCGGATATGACGTACCTACAGGCTCTTTCCTCGGCGATATGACGGACGAACTAGCTGACTATGGACCGGGAAGTTACATCACCGAGTTGGTTTCGGGAGGTCCGAAAATGTGTGGGTACTCTGTATACTCGACGACGGAGAAGAAAATTAAACCGCCCACATGTAAAATTAATAAGGAATAACAATATACTATCAAGCGGGAAAGTTGGCAAATTTTAATACCCTCAAGAAGATGATCATCGAAGACGCCCTACCAGTTACAATAACATCTCGTAACATTCGACGTACCGAATAACACAACGTTGTAACAAAAACTGAACAAAAAATTTTCAAGACAACATGCAACAAAGGTTGGAGAGTAGAGGAATTTGACTCAGTTCCTTACGAGTTTAAAAAACGAAAAACAATAAAATTGTGTGTAAATAAAAACTATTTTAAATATAACACTTGTAAATTTTAAATAGAGCTCCTTTCCGTTTAAAAGATGAAGAAAAACAAAATAAAATTGCGTGTATAAATAAAAAAAAAAAACGATTTTCAATATAAAAACACCAAACATATGTATGTATGTTGATAAGAATAAATTGTGTCTGTGAACTTCCTGGTATTTATTGTAAATAAATAGTATTTAAAGCATTTTACGGAAAACTAAAATGGTCATAAAAATATGTGTATGTACGTACTTTAAACAAATGAGTGTGTTTCGTAGTTTAAAACATCGTTTAATTAATAAAGCCGCATTATCGAACAGTGATGATAAACGTTTTATACTACCTAATATTAGATTTCCCATGGGGACATTACAAAATAGACAATTTTTGTAAATTAGTAAATAAAACTTTTGTATATATGTATGTAAATAAACCACAACTATTTTATATTACTACTAGTGATAAGAAAAATATTGTACAATTTATATAGTTATGATAAACATTAAACGTACTTGAGTTTTCGTTATGAACACCACATGTAGGTCTGCTAATAAAAATGTTTGTAAACTTGACCATGAATTTTTTTTTAAATATGTGTAGATATGTAATTTACGGATAAGAAATTAAAAAGCGACCGCTCAACAAGAATTATTGATGAATCCCTAAATTGATCTTACCTAGTTAGGTATCGCTCTTACACCAACACCACCACCACTTATTACGTGTCAATTAATGGTATAAAAGGAAACGTAGAGGATAGCATTGCTATAGTTATTTTTTAAATTCGGTAAAGTAAATGCATTGTTTTACAAAATTTCATTAATATGAACAAAATGTTCTTGTGTGACATTTGTGGTATTAGATTTACTGCTAAGCCCAGCTTATTACGGCATAATAGAAGCATGCCACGAACTAAAGATTTTGAAATGTGTTTCGTGTGAGCGGGTATTTAACAGGCAAAATTTAGAACGCCATAGAAAAACCGTTCACTATAACAATAAAAAACATCTAGTAATACCCGATGTCCCCGATCTGTGGTCTGATACCACACATCGGGCACTGCCGTACCTGGCGAAAAGGTCCTCCAGACGGTCGATTGTAACTTTCGCCGTGATGTTTTTGGTAGGATATATCTCCACATACTTAGAAAAGCTATTGACAATTACCAGGGCGTGTCGATGTCCGGTCGACAACATCACCAGAGGGCCAACGAAATCCACGTAGATTTTTCTCCACGGAGCCTCCGGGATGGTGCTGGCCAATGGGGCGCCGGTTGCTTCATTGTTGGCCTTACACGCCTGGCATATCTCGCAGGATCTGACGTATCCCTGGACGTCTTTAAACTGATTTGGCCACCACAGATGTCTAGCGATGGCCCGGTAAGTTTTGGTGATTCCGGGGTGTGCTGACGTCTGCGTGTTGTGGTAATAGTGCAGGACCATATCTCGTATTGACTCGGGCACAACCGCCAGAATTAGCTTACATTTGCCCACGCGACGTACCAACAGGTCTCCCCGAACCTCAAAACCTGTCACCTTCTTGTCACGCTGTAACCGAAGGAGTTCCAAGGTCGGATCCTCCCACTGATAATGCTGGAGCTTTTTAAACAAAGATGAAACTTCTGTCAATAGAGATAAGTCGTGCACCATTTCCGGCGTCTCGTCTGTCTCCTGGTCTTCGAAGAAAAGTATCGTCAGTGCATCTGCAACAACGTTTGTGTCACCGCGTATGTGTTCGACTTCGTAGTCAAACCTTGCTAACGATAATAACCATCGAGTAATTTTTGGGTTGGTTTTTGCAGATGAATGTAGAAACTTGAACGCTGCTGAATCCGTTTGCAATTTGAATTTGGACCCGAGTAAGTAAAATTTTGAATTTTTCGAGGGCCCACACTATAGTTAACGCCTCGAGCTCATAGGTGGCGTAGCGGGACTCAGCAGGTGTCAATCGTCAGGAGGCGTAATGTATGGGATGTAGACCATCCCCTTGGTCTTGGAGTACGACCCCAGCGACGGAAGTTATGGACACATCGGTTTGCACTACGAAGGGACGTGAATAATCCGGGTATGCAAGTACTGGTGCGGTGATAAGTGCTTCTGTCCCATGTGGAATTTTACGCCCTACTTTTTAAGGTGGTTTAAAGGCGCCGCCATGGTCGCGAAGTTCGGGATAAATCTTCCGAAAAGTCCGGCCATGCCCAAAAACGATCGCACCTCTAAGTTTTTTCGAAACTCTCAGTTCTCGCGAACTGTGATTTGTTCGGGTTGGCGGTCATTTCTACTCTGTGCAGGCGTGTAAATACTTCCTTTAAGTGTATAAGATGTTCGTCGAAGGAAGTAGAGTGCACGAGCAAATCGTCGAAATAACACACAACATACGAGTACCTGAGGTCCGAAAAGAGGTTGTAAATAATGCGGTTAAGACTCGCGGCTGACACAGATAATCCGAACGGGACAGAAGTAAATTGGTAGGCTCCTGTGGGCCTAACCAACGCGGTGATGGGTCGCGATTCTTGATCCAACGGGATCTGATAAAACGCCTTCGTAAGATCTATGGTGGAGAAGACGGTCGATCCCTTAAGTGAATGAAAAAAGGTTTCAAGCGACGGAGTTGGAAACGCGTCGTATTTTATTTTCCCATTCAACATGCGGTAGGTAATGACCAGTCCTACCAGTCCTACTATAAAATACTACTGTAATAATAAAATATAAATATCTGTTTTTCTGGTTGTAAATAAATATCTATTTTTCAGAAAAATATTTGTGTTTTATTTAATCGGGAAAGAGTTAGATATACATAAATAAAAAGAAATATATATAAATTTTCAGTTGTCATTTATTACACAGAATTATTAATTGTTTTCAACATAATAAGAAGCATTATTATAATAATCCATAACATTTACTGTTTTAAATTGTATCGAATATGTTTTTCGTACTGCTCCGCGGTTGATAAGACCAACTACTTGCGGAGAATTCTTCATTATGTTAAGCTTTTCTAATTTCATATTGTTGTATTGGCATGGCAACGTTAGCAAACCATCTTCAAACTCTACAACTGTCTGTATCTTTGATGGATCGAATTTTGATTGTTGTTGATTAACACCATTAATCCATTCTAATTTCAAATGTTATCGAGTGCTTGTGAAACATTATTAATGTATGACGAACTTTTGTTCGCATTTACACATACATCAATATTCATATGTTCACTTGATGTCCAGCTTAGCTGATATTTGAACACTCGATTTACTTTGGCATATATGACCAATTCATTATGTTAATTAAAATTCACATAGTGTTTGAAAAATTATCAAATTGTATCGGCTGGGACTCGAACCCGGATCTCTTGGTTACTAGCCAAGCGTCTTACCAATTAGGCCACCGACCGCTTGCTCGAGTGCCATTCCAATCCGACAATTAATCAAACACATCCTCTCTCTTTAATGCGAAACGCAGTTACATTTCTAATTTCAAATGTTCCTGTAGATATAATAAATCCTGTAGAATTTTCCAACCTCCAGTTCACTCATTTTTAACCATGGTTTTACTTTTCCCAATTCGTTTAGCTCTGGTAACAATTCTTCAACTGTGAGAGATTCTTGTTTGTTGACGACAACACTGCGTTGTTTCTGCTATTTTGCTGTGATCTGAATTCCATTTTTCTCTTGATAAAAATTCTATAATAAATAAAAAATTTTAGTTACAATTGGTTGCAACAATTAAATATTTTGTTAGTAAATTCAAGAACAATTAAAAATTTTGTTGGTAAATTTTACAACAATGAAAAATCTATATACAATAATGAACATTTACAACAATTTAACATAAAATAATAGAAAAATTTAACAATAAAACTTACCCACAAAACTGGAGGTTTCTTCTTCAAAGGTTGTTTTCACTACAGCTTGGTATTAACTGATAAATTCTTTAACTGATAAAATCTTCAACGTGGATCCCTTACCCCACTTATATAGCGCTTTTTAGCGGGAAAATAGTATCGACGATGTTCTAGAACGTATGTATACGCAACGTGATCGGAAAGTCATACAAATCAAATTTCAGTAAGTAACAATATTTTAAAACAAAAATATCTGTACATTATTACAGATATATCGAAAATATCTGTTACGTTAGTATAAAATATATGTATATCAAGAGATGATACATGAGCTATTAGTTGTAACAAGACAATTGGTGTGAAGACATTGTTCGATTGTACTAAATTTTAATTAAGTTTAATTGATTCAACAATGGTTCTAACTGAAGAAGATAAAAGAAAATTATCAGTTGTATGTGAGATATCACAAGAGTTGGTTATGATGCTGATATTGTAATAGGTTATTTTACCAATAAAAATCTAACCGGAAACCTGTAATGCATTTTACATCAAAAGTGGATACCAAGTATTATGATCCAATACCATAAGTTCTTCAAAATTATTGTGGGGTTGACGCAAACGGTTATGAATTTGAAGAATCCTATATCACTCTTCACTAATGAGTGTAGAGCAACATTTGATTAAGTAGCATTATGAAAACTACAAACAAACAATGAATTCGTCCGAATATTTTAATAATGCTCCTACTAAATTACTAAAAATCTGTCGCAATATTAAGAAAAAGAGTAAAAAACTATTGAAGACAAACCGAAAACTGTTAAAGAAATTATCAAATTAGCCTTAAAAGCTGCCAGGAAGATTTTTCGGAAGAATAATACGATCCTTGGACTGGTGGAATTTTACCATTTCTAGTTCCATTTTTTGCCGGACTGTCAGCTGTTGAATCGTTTGAAATACTTATAGATAATAATATAATAACATATAATTTTATGTAATTTTTGTGAATAAATGTCTCTTTTTAAAAAGCATATTGATGTTTTATTTCGGGAAAAGGGAGTGTAGTATACGTAAATAAAAGAAATATATACATTTTCAAAATTTTTGGCGAAAAAATAATATCGAGAATGTTCTATAGCACACGTTTAGGTAATATGATCGTAACAGTAAGCGAACGTCATAAAAATCAAATTTCAGCAAGTGACAATATTTTAAAACAAAAATTACTAAAAATATATTTATATCAAGAGATGATACACATTTTCAAACAGAAAAGAATTTCTTAGATAACACATGTGATTTTTTTTTTTAATTTCAAATGTTATCGAGTGCCTGTGAAACATTATTAATGTATGGCGGACTTTTGTCCGTATTTTAAACATACACCAATATTCATATATTCACTTAATGTCCAGCTTTGACTGATACTTGAACACTCGATGTACCTTGGCAAATGGCCAATTCATTATGTTAATTAAAATTCATATAGTGTTTGAAAAACTATCAAAACTGGATCGGTTGGGACTCGAACCCGGATCTCTTGGTTACTAGCCAAGCGCCTTACCAATTAGGCCACCGACCGTTCGTTTGAGTGCCACTCCAATTTTGATAATCAATCAAACACATCCTCTCTTTAATGCGAGACGCAGTTACACTTTTTAATTTCAAATGTTATCGATTGCCTGTGAAATATTATTAATGTATGGCGGACTTTTGTCCGTATTTTAAACATACACCAATATTCATATGTTCACTTAATGTCCAGCTTTGGCTGATACTTGAACACTCGATGTACCTTGGCAAATGGCCAATTCATTATGTTAATTAAAATTCACATAGTGTTTGAAAAACTATCAAAACTGGATCGGTTGGGACTCGAACCCGGATCTCTTGGTTACTAGCCAAGCGCCTTACCTTAACATAATGAATTGGCCATTCGCCAAGGTACATCGAGTGTTGTACATGTGTTGTACAAGGGTTGTACAAGGTACATGTGTTGTTGTCAATATTTTTCCTTTTTTTTATCATCTATAAGTAATTGACTAATGTAATTAATTAGTTTGTGTACGCTGCTTCAGAATTCAGTATTCAATATTCAATAAATTATAAACAAATCCAAACTAATCAAACTCAACCTAAGACCTATCATATAATAATAGGTAAAATTGGCTAGCAGATTAAATTGGTAACACTTATTGTTAAAAAATATTAATCTACATAAGATACTAGTTAATAGGTTAAATTAGTATTAGCCGTTGTTAAATAATCATAATATAAAATTATTGTTAATTTTATTTAGGTTTATTCAAATATTTTTAATTACAATACGCTATAATATTATCATGTAGTTTTAAAATACTAGCAAATAGGTTACACTGGTAACACTAGTAGAATGGCTAGGCCGATTCTAGCACACCGGTTGTCTCAACAGTTTGGGTACATCCTGACGCAAGATGTACCCAGTACATTTTGACGCTAGATGTACCCAAATTTTTGAGATACATCGTACCTCGTGTATGGATTGACCTTTGACCCGGCACGTACCGAGTACATGTATCAAAATTTGTTGTTGACATTTGACCCCAACACTCGCTCATACTGTTGGCCTTGAAACTCCAAAGACATGAGTCATCACTTCGACATAATAAATTCAAGTTAACCCATTATGCGTCATCACAATTTACTTATCACAATTTGGTTTTGTGTTAACCCATTACCCGCCAGCATTGACGTAGTTTTTGAATGCAAACCTAACGCATGCGCAGATTGAATTTAAGTACACGACGCATGCGCAGAGTGATTTTTAGTATACGACGGTAGTGTACTTAAATTTTTGGTACACTGCCGTGTCAAAAGTGCGGACCCCCCCTAACTAAAAAAGGTATCCGATCACTTTTTGAAGCGTACTGTACTTGTTTTTTATATGTACGTGCAAATCTTCGCCTTTAATCTCACTTAATTATGTCATCTTAAATTGAGTGCGGTCGCTAGCGATAAATTTTGTCGGAGGCGCACTGTACCAAGTGCTAGATTTTAAAATCAGACTCCGGGGTCCAGATTTCTGACCGCTACTGTACTGCCGGAAATTTTGGTGTTAATTGTATCTCAGGGTATTTTTGTATATGAGTCAGGACTTTATAAGATGTTTATTTAATAAAAACTCGTGACTTTTTATACGGTTTGAGTTTGTTTATTTAAGATTTTTTAGCTGACTATTTGTAATTTCATAATATGTTTGCATCATAGTCAGAGGGGAATTTTATTTAAAAGCAAGTCACAACTTGTCAGTTCCAGGAATTTGTTTACATTAATGTCATCGTAAATCATTAATTTAGCAATGTTTATTTAAGATTTTGCTGACTCATACTCAGATATTTTTTTTAAATTTGTTTATTTATATAAGTTTTAATTTAAAAAATGTTTATTTGAGATTTTGATGACTCAGCAATTTCTTTGTTTGATTTCAAATACGAAATAGTTTTCTTGGAATTTTTAATTTATGGTCTGATTGCTAAATTATAATTATAGTATGATTCATACAAGCGGGGATTTTATTTGTTTATTTATATAATAATTTTGGATCATGTAATAATTTTAAAATTGTTTAAGATTTTGTTGAGTCATCAGTTTCTTTGTTAGATTTTGAATACGAAATGAATTTCTCGGAATTTTAAATTTATGGCTTAACATTTGCGTCGTAAAAATTCTGAGTCAGCATTTTTTGTGATTCCCTTCCAGAATTTTTCGAGCAGTTAAAATCGTATAAATTGAGGTTCGCGTGTCCCCTCAAATCACTTCTTCAGCAATCTTCAAGAAGTTAATATTGTTATTGTTGCAACAATTTGTATCGAGATTAAAATACAACAATGGCTTCATTAAACGACGTAACAACTAGAATGGTGGAAAATGTACGAAACGCGCTATCATTATTGGAAATGGATACTCGGGATGCAGATGAATTGGAAAAATGGATAAAACATACAAGTACAAACGTGAGACTAATAAATAAGGCAATTCGTGGAACGGAAAACTTGGGACAACGCAAACATTTTGAATCATGTGCGGGAAAAATGAAAGGATTTCGAATCAGGATGAAGGCGCTACGAAAACATGGTAAGTTTTTTTCAAATATAAATTTATTTCTTAATGATTTTTTTTATAATTTTGATATATCAACATGGTAAGTTTTTTAAATATAAATTTTTTTTTAATGATTTTTTATAAATTTGATAAATAATTTTTTTATGTTGATTGTTTCAGGTGCCGGCATGAATCGAAATCAACGTAAAAGATCCGATAGAATTCAATGGGCTGACGTGGAATCCGCATTTGCAAGTGGAATACGAACCGGGGTTATCATAAACATTACACATAAGGAACCGAAAAACTTTTTAGACGACGCTACATCGATGTTCACTCGGCGAATACAAAATATATTAAAAAAATACTTAACGATAAAAATCAACACAACGTTTTGCGGGTTATTTGTGAAAACTGATGGCAACGAGTATAAATATGATATGAAACATTTCAATACACCGAATATCATAATAGATCAAGCAACAAACTTAGAACAGTGCTACATGGAACATGTACGGGAACCAATTTTGAGAAAATTGAGCGAGTTTACCGAGTCGGGGAGCGGATGGGCTTTATCAAGCATAATCAACCTAGCCGTGAACGTGAACAAATACACACCTTTCCGTGGATCAAGCTACATCGAATTGCCGCAGGAAATAAAGATGAAAAAAGCATGTGTCAACATCCAAAACTTCAACGATGACGCCTGTTTCGCGTGGGTAGTGGTATCTGCACTCTATCCAGCAGATCGAAATCCTCAAAGAACATCAGCGTACTCACACTACTCAACGGTGCTAAATTTAGACGGGATACAGTTTCCAATGACAATTCAGCAAGTAAGCAAATTCGAGAAACAGAACCCAACAATATCAGTCAACGTGTTTATGCTAAAAAAACAAAATGGACATTTTGAAACCGTACCTGCTGCGCTAACGAGAGAGAAGAAACAAAACCACATAAACCTTTTAATGATCCAGAACGAGTATTACGAGGATTAAGACAACGAACAGGACAACGATCAAGATTTACGCTACCATTTCTGCTGGATTAAGGACTTATCGCGACTTGTGTCAAGACAACTATCAAAACGTGGCCACCACCATTACATCTGTGATCGATGCTTAAATTATTTTCGCACCGAGGAAAAACTAACGAATCATACAGAAGACTGCGTGAATATGAACAACTGTCGGGTGATAATGCCTGAAGGGAAAAGCAAATACATATCATTCAAGAACTACAGCAACAAGAAACGTGTTCCATTTATAATTTACGCCGACGTGGAATCATTCCTACAACCTGTGACGGAAAACGAAAATCAGAAAAACACGACAACGTATCAACAACATCCGGCATACAGTATCGGTTACTACTTTCACTGCTCCTACAACAACCAGTTAAGCTACTATAGATCATACCGCGGACCAAATTGCGAAAAATGGTTCGGGGAAGAACTGGCAACGTTACGTGAAAATATCTTGGAACCCATATATGACAACATAATACCAATGAACGAGTTAACACCAGAGGAACAACAGCAACTTAAACAACGAAATACCGGGTGCCACATCTGCGAGAAACCATTCAAATCTGAGGATATTGTGGTTCGTGATCATAACCACTTCACCGGCGAATACAATGGACCTGCGCACAAGGGATGCAACTTGAATTATAAGGATTTTCATATGATTCCTGTTATATTCCACAACTTGAGTGGTTATGATACACATTTCGTAATAAAGGATATAGCAACAGCATTCGAGGGACGTGTCGACTTACTACCAATCAACAAGGAACGATACATTGCATTCACTAAACATGTTACGGGCAGCGAAATTACATTTAGATTCATCGACTCTTTTAGATTTATGGCATCAAGTCTGGATAAATTATCTTCATATCTCAACGAATTCAATATAGTAAAATCGCAATTTCCGAACAGAGATTACAAATTACTTACGCGCAAAGGTGTCTTTTCGTATGATTATATATCAGGCTGAGATAAACTTGAAGAAACATGTTTACCATCACGGGAGAAATTCTACAATCGGCTCAACGACAACGATATCACCATGGATGACTATACACACGCACAAAAATTTTGGGATACATTCAACATACAGACGCTTGGAGAATACTCGGATTCATATATATATGAAAACCGACATACTACTACTCGCGGATGTTTTTGAGAATTTTCGGGATACATGCATGCGCACACACGGATTGGATCCAGCTCATTACTACACGATGCCGGGACTTACGTGGGATGCAGCCTTAAAGTATACAAAAGTGGAGTTAGAACTGATATTTGATGTGGACCAATTATTATTCATTTAACGTGGTATTCGAGGTGGATTGAGCCAGTGTAGTAACCGTTACGCGACAGCAAACAATAAATATATGAACACCTACGACCCGGACGAGGAATCAAAATACCTGATGTAATATGACGTGAACAACTTATATGGATGGGCAATGTCACAATACTTACCAACGGGAAATTTCAAATGGATGGAAAATACTGACATAGATGTTCAACAAATACCCGATGATTCACCAATAGGATATTTACTGGAAGTGGATTTGGAATACCTGAGAGAACTACACGATAAACACAACGATTTACCATTATGTCCAGAGAGAATGTGTGCACCCGGTACTAAACAGGAAATGTTACTAGCAACGCTATACAACAAACAGAAATACGTGATACTCTATCGGAACCTGAAACAATGTCTACAACACGGGATGAAGTTAAAGAAAATACAAAGAGTGCTACAGTTTAATCAATCACCATGGCTTAAATCCTACATCGACTTGAATACAACTCTAAGACAAATGGCGGGAAACGAATTCGAGAAAAATCTCTACAAGCTACTCAACAACGCGGTCTTCGGGAAAACGATGGAAAACGTACGGAAACACTCGATTGTGAAATTGTTAACGAAATGGTATGGACGATATGGTGCGGAAGTTATGATAGCGAAACCGAATTTCCGCAGCCGCACCATATTTGACGAGAATCTCATCGCGGTCGAACTACGGAAAACGGAAGTGTTTATGAACAAACCAATATACGTCGGGCAAGCAATTCTGGATATTTCGAAAACATGTGTCTACGATTTTCATTACAACTACATACAGCCAACGTTCGGGAACAACAGCAAATTACTCTACACGGATACCGATTCATTGATTTACGAGATAAAATGCCCAGATATTTATGAAATAATGAAACGAGATATTCAATACTTTGATACGTCAGATTACAGCGCAGATAATCAATATAACATGCCAAGAGTCAATAAGAAAATACCCGGGTTAATGAAGGATGAGATAAATGGACGAATATTTACAAAATTTGTGGGTTTAAGGTCAAAAATGTACAGTCGTCAAGTGGACGGCGAGGATCACACGAAGAAAGCGAAAGGTGTAAGGTGGTTTCTGTGGTTAAGAAAACGATAACTTTTAACGATTACGTGAACTGTCTAAAATACAATAAGGTCATATACCGACAACAAAACCTGATACTATCGAAAAAACATAATGTGTATAGTGTAACTCAGAACAAGGTGGCGCTCAGCCCGTATGATACGAAACGATATATTGTGGAGGGGGAAACGGATACTTTAGCATGGGGACATTACTCGTTAAATTAGTACGCAAGTGGAAATGGCATCGTCATCGTCGACTTACTGGAAACGGCTACATATATTTTCAAGTGAACTGGATAAACTACGTAAACGGGTTGATACCTATGAAAAAACAATTGATGCTATTGTAAAAAAATGCAAAATTTGAAATTGTCTGAACCGGAATCAATGGACTGGGATAAAATGGATGTTTCAATTGGTGAATTTTTCGAAAGTGAACCAATGCTACTGAACGAACTGACTTTGGAAACATTTCTTCAAATCTACAAGTGGATCAGTTTGAATGTGCTGAAAAGTTATGGTGCGAAAATCATACAACGCGCCTGGATTTGGTTACCATCCGATTATCGAGCCATGTTTCAAGAATGTGAACCATGTTTTGAACATTATAATCGACCATGGCAACAAGATCATATTGATGGACCACCTGGTTTGAAAATTCGCTGTGAAATGTGCAAGAATGGCGTGAAAATGGAGGAAAACTTTCAACCGCCCGTTGGTGAACCATTGACATCTGCAACACGGATTTCACACGTTAAAGACATATTTCTGACTCATCCTTATTTGTATACAAAAGTCAAAAATTTCGATATGTTATTATACTTAGCAAAACGACTATTGAAATATGATATTTAGGTGCAACATCTGTATGCATATATGATACTGTAACGATATTTCGTAATGACAGTTAATTTTAATAGAGGTATTTATTCTAAATCAAAAACTAAACATATTTTAAGTTAAAAATTATTCAGCTTATAACCAGGCGCGACATCTTGTATTGGATGACCGCGTACGTATTTTGTTTTCAAAAGTAGTGAACGATATTGGTTCGTATTCTTGCTACTTCATATTACATATTATTGTAAATTCAAAATTTAGAAAAATCTAGATAATTATATAAGTTGTTTGTAATATAAAATTACGTAGGCAAAATGATATATTCAAAATAATAATAAGTTGGAAGGGGAAAAGATTTTTTGGTGACGGTACAAAAAAGACTCTCTGAGGAGGAGACTGGAGGGGACTCTCTCTTAAATTGTACACCCGAAAGGATATGGGTCCAATAAAAAAAAAAAAAAAATGGGTTGAAGTAAAATAGATATTTTAACAAAAATGTAGTCGAATCATAATAAAATTTTTCTAATGTAAAAATGTGATTTATAATTTCAATCAATATGTAATATTGTCGAATAATCATCTTTTAATTGAAATATTTCAAGTTAAGTATTCTTTATATTTTTTTTAAGCTTTAAACGATTCACTTATCATGCTTGTTTATTCGAAATTTTAATTATTTACACAATGTATACGTACTTTAATTTCTTTCATAATGTAGTATTTAAAGAATATATCAATTTCAACGCCTAGCGATTTTGATTTAGAAAATTCATTTTTAAATTAATATACTATTAAATATTTGAAAACTTGTGAAGTCAAAATTTCTCATTTTCATTTACCAAAATCATTGAATGTTAAACTTATGAAATTCTAAACCAATGTAATTTATTTTGGAATTAACGTAACTTAAATCTTATAAATTTATTTTCCGATGAAAGGAACCTATCTAGAATTCTTTGGAATTAATTCAATATTAAATATAACATTTTGGGTTTTAATGATTGTATTTGTATTTTGAGTATTTTGGAATTTTGTATAGAACCAATTTAATTCTCGAAAGAAAATTTTATATATTATTGTTATAATGTAAAATTTAGTCTATAAGTTTAATAGTTAAAAAAAAAAAAAAAATTAAGTTAAGTACGTGTCGCTTAAACTTTAGTTTAGGTTCCGGACAATTTTGGTCCAGTAGGTTATAATTTATTTATACTATGGTTGCAAACCGTCCATCGCGACATATTGTGTAAACCCATAGTGCTGTAAATTAAGAAAATTAACGTCGTTTGGTAAGATGCTTTCATTTAAAGGTTCCAGCCAACCTGGAACTTAGGGAAATGCATACCGCGACTAATTTAGTTAGTAAAATTTAGGAGTAAATTTATTAATAAATTTTAGTTCGTAAATATTTACATTGGTTCTGACAAATTTCCAAATTACCGAACGTATTTTCATCATAGGATTATTTAACTACATCATTGTACATTTTTTTTAAATATTACATTGTTCAATATTTTGGTTTGATCTTGTAACGAATACCATATTTATTATGCAAGTATATTTCAATTTCGTTTCATAATTCCAATATTAATTTATTTAATATCTTATTTTTGGGCTTTAATTAATGCCACATTATTTATTTATTAATATATCTTTGCAATTACAGTATTATAAAAAACAAGATGCAAATTGTTATTGAAGTCATACGATTATTTCTGTATTTTAATTTGTAACGTGAAGCTTTATAAAATTTAACCTTTTGTACACTACAAAATTTTAAGTAATTGTAATAAATTGTTATTTGTTTGAAAACGTTTATATCAATGCGAAACCTTGAAAGCCAAAGTAAACTTTACAGGGGTAATTTCTTTTGGTAAGGGGAAAAAGATCCAAGGACCAAAATACGCTTCCACCGAACCAACTTGACTCCCGAACATCTAGAGTCGTCTGCGGTTTTTTTTCACCCCCCAATTTAATTTAATCACATCTAATAATCAATAATTATATAATTATACAAATCATAAGTTCCCAAATTATATTTAATTTTTTTATTTAAAAATTTTTTTCGCTACAAATGGTAGCAGACAAAAAACCCCACCCCTAAGTCATAATAAATAATAATACAAATTGCATCTTGCTTTCCACAAATTTGCGCTTAACGTATACCTTAAATACTTATTTATGTAACAGGAAATTTCAACAGAAGAGTATGGTACAATTTCAATTTAATATCATGGGAAAATTGCAAGTCATATCTCCTGTTAAATAAAAAAAAAAAAAAAAGCAAAAGGAAATTTACAAGTCTTAAACAAATATCAGTAATGAGAAGCGAAAGCAATGTAACACGAATTTACAAAATAAGATAAGTATCTAATCTTAACCCAAACGAATTTCCTCAATCCAGTAGTTATATACTCATATTCTCCAACTAATAAATTCTAATTTATTTCTTCAACTCATTTTCATTAATCCAAACAACTTACTCTAAATTTATCACTCATCATATTTTCATTTAAACATCATTAATCTATACAAATAATTTTGTAGTTTCCCAAAGTACAAAAAGGGTTTAAAAATTTTAATTACAAAATTATTTTATTGAATAACAAACACTAACTTATTTTAAAATTTTTATTCAATTTTAAATGCCAAAATATATTTTGTTACATATTACGTAATTTTAAACACTAAATTTCTCAAAACATATTTATTTGAAATTATGTAATCAAGCATGTTTGCACAAAGTTTCCTTATTACTAAAACTTAAATATAATATGAGGATTATGCTTTCAAATCTAGTAAAATGCCTAGAATTATTTCAATCAACCTCCAAAATAATAAAGAGAATTTCCAAAATAATCAGTTACTTTAAATTATTCCACTCATTATGAATCAAATAAATCTATTTCATTTAACGAGATAAATATTACTCGAACTACACAAAGAACATAGCAGCTCAAAAAAAAAAAAATATTTAAACCAGTATTTCAAAAAAGCATATCAAATGATATAAACTTACACAAACCAACTTATTATTATTTATTCTATAAGGGAAAACATAAATAATACAATTTCAGAGTTACATAATTAAATATCTTATAAATACTCTAATTATTCTTATTACTATTTTATTCTACAAAATATACATAAATATTTCAAATTATTATAAAATTATTATTTATTTCACAAAAACTATATATGCATACAAAATATAAAAAGTTATTTTGTTATAAAACCTTCATTAAGGCAATTAATTAAAAACAAGCTTAGCAAATTTAAACTAAATTTACATTCAAATTAATTATTAAATTGAATTCAAACTTTTGTAATTAAAAAATAATTGATCTGTACAGAATACAAACCAATAAATCTAAATTACGATATCGCACTTCAAGCCCCCGCCAAACTTGGAAAATTTATACAAAATTCATCGCTCCCATAATACATATATGTGGACCATCTGAAGAAAGAAATTACAAACGTCTCTTTATAATTCCAGATTCGTGCAGTATTTTGGTTTACAATGTCACCTACAACAGTCATAGTATCAAATTCCAGAAGTATTTTCATGTTGATCGCTACATCAGTATCTGCCTAGAATGAACTTGTCAGACTTACACATTATCGTATAATCTCAGAACTAAACAGTGCCAAATTTACAATCAACACATTAAATCGAATCCAGCAAGTTAATTACTACAATATCCAGCTATTCTTGCAAATTTGGATATCTATAAATGCGCCATTTCCAATATCAACAAAATAATCCAGCTATTTGGAATCACATTAATTAATCTCGCCAATTACGTCTATAATACATACAATAGACTGTAAAAAACTACATGAACATCCAAATGGCCAAATTGTAAATCATTCAAAATAGAAAATTTCATAAATCGTCTAGTCTGCAAGAGGAAATTTTACCAGCATTCATTGAGTTCATACGACCTCAACCGCTCTTCAAAATTTGAATTTCTGCACATCTGCTTTACCTCTACGAATTATCCAGGACAACTCAACATCCGAACGTCACGAAGCCCGCGCCGACTCTACCGTAGCTCAAGGTGGCAGTTCGCCACATTCTTGGTGGGGCGGAATGTAACGATATTTCGTAATGACAGTTAATTTTAATAGAGGTATTTATTCTAAATCAAAAACTAAACATATTTTAAGTTAAAAATTATTCAGCTTATAACCAGGCGCGACATCTTGTATTGGATGACCGCGTACGTATTTTGTTTTCAAAAGTAGTGAACGATATTGGTTCGTATTCTTGCTACTTCATATTACATATTATTGTAAATTCAAAATTTAGAAAAATCTAGATAATTATATAAGTTGTTTGTAATATAAAATTACGTAGGCAAAATGATATATTCAAAATAATAATAAGTTGGAAGGGGAAAAGATTTTTTGGTGACGGTACAAAAAAGACTCTCTGAGGAGGAGACTGGAGGGGACTCTCTCTTAAATTGTACACCCGAAAGGATATGGGTCCAATAAAAAAAAAAAAAAAATGGGTTGAAGTAAAATAGATATTTTAACAAAAATGTAGTCGAATCATAATAAAATTTTTCTAATGTAAAAATGTGATTTATAATTTCAATCAATATGTAATATTGTCGAATAATCATCTTTTAATTGAAATATTTCAAGTTAAGTATTCTTTATATTTTTTTTAAGCTTTAAACGATTCACTTATCATGCTTGTTTATTCGAAATTTTAATTATTTACACAATGTATACGTACTTTAATTTCTTTCATAATGTAGTATTTAAAGAATATATCAATTTCAACGCCTAGCGATTTTGATTTAGAAAATTCATTTTTAAATTAATATACTATTAAATATTTGAAAACTTGTGAAGTCAAAATTTCTCATTTTCATTTACCAAAATCATTGAATGTTAAACTTATGAAATTCTAAACCAATGTAATTTATTTTGGAATTAACGTAACTTAAATCTTATAAATTTATTTTCCGATGAAAGGAACCTATCTAGAATTCTTTGGAATTAATTCAATATTAAATATAACATTTTGGGTTTTAATGATTGTATTTGTATTTTGAGTATTTTGGAATTTTGTATAGAACCAATTTAATTCTCGAAAGAAAATTTTATATATTATTGTTATAATGTAAAATTTAGTCTATAAGTTTAATAGTTAAAAAAAAAAAAAAAATTAAGTTAAGTACGTGTCGCTTAAACTTTAGTTTAGGTTCCGGACAATTTTGGTCCAGTAGGTTATAATTTATTTATACTATGGTTGCAAACCGTCCATCGCGACATATTGTGTAAACCCATAGTGCTGTAAATTAAGAAAATTAACGTCGTTTGGTAAGATGCTTTCATTTAAAGGTTCCAGCCAACCTGGAACTTAGGGAAATGCATACCGCGACTAATTTAGTTAGTAAAATTTAGGAGTAAATTTATTAATAAATTTTAGTTCGTAAATATTTACATTGGTTCTGACAAATTTCCAAATTACCGAACGTATTTTCATCATAGGATTATTTAACTACATCATTGTACATTTTTTTTAAATATTACATTGTTCAATATTTTGGTTTGATCTTGTAACGAATACCATATTTATTATGCAAGTATATTTCAATTTCGTTTCATAATTCCAATATTAATTTATTTAATATCTTATTTTTGGGCTTTAATTAATGCCACATTATTTATTTATTAATATATCTTTGCAATTACAGTATTATAAAAAACAAGATGCAAATTGTTATTGAAGTCATACGATTATTTCTGTATTTTAATTTGTAACGTGAAGCTTTATAAAATTTAACCTTTTGTACACTACAAAATTTTAAGTAATTGTAATAAATTGTTATTTGTTTGAAAACGTTTATATCAATGCGAAACCTTGAAAGCCAAAGTAAACTTTACAGGGGTAATTTCTTTTGGTAAGGGGAAAAAGATCCAAGGACCAAAATACGCTTCCACCGAACCAACTTGACTCCCGAACATCTAGAGTCGTCTGCGGTTTTTTTTCACCCCCCAATTTAATTTAATCACATCTAATAATCAATAATTATATAATTATACAAATCATAAGTTCCCAAATTATATTTAATTTTTTTATTTAAAAATTTTTTTCGCTACAATACCCGAATATGCACAACGAATTTGTCAAGTATGGGATCAGTTACCTGAAAACATGAAACAGTTACGTTCGGGTGTTATTGAATATATAAACAAATCATACAATTTTTAATATTTATTTATTGTAAAAAATATTTCATATACATTTATTGTAAAAAATATTTCATATACAAAACATTTATTGTAAAAAATATTACATATACATTTATTGTTAAACTATTTTGTATTCATACTTATATTTTAAAAATAAAGAAAAAAAAGTATTTACATATATGTGTTATTTATTTGAAAAAAAAAACCTTTTTATCTTACAGGGTTAAAAAATATAAAAATAAAATATACACTTCAATGAGGGATAACTGCTGCTTCTTATACGGTTATGTTCTTCAAAATTCAGTACATTCTTAGTGTGGATGATCAATTAATCATCATCATCATCATCATTATCATCATCATAATCGCTAGCATCTTCTTTATCAGTTTCATCCAGATAATCACCTAGTGGCTCAATAACATCAGCCTTTTGAAGTTCGCGAAGTATAGAGAATATTTCTCGACCAACAGTAGTTTCTTTTAAAGCATTTAACTCTTTGATTAAATCTTCTCGATCGTAAACGTTAAATAACAACATATTTTTATTTTCCTCTAAACTTTGAATAATATTGAGTATTTTTTCACCAGTCTCTGAAGTCTCGTATAAACGTTGTAATTCATCTATTAGAGTATTAGGATTATGCCAGTATTTTATTTTTTTCGGTTGTATGTTAACATTTCTAGACTCTCTCAAGTTGTCTTGCTTAAAATGCTTAGCTAAGGCCCCGTTTCCGACATTTTCATTTGAAGCTATAGGATGTTTTAGGCTTATTGCTTTAACCGAATTAACAATTTTCGCTTCATTTTCCGAGTCAATGTTTCGAACCTCTTTTAACATTATAATATCTAAAGCAGTTCCTAAAAGTTCAGTTAGTTGTGAAGAGGAGGTTGTTTCATTGCAATTGTTATTAATTGCTGTTAAGTGATTTACTTGCTTACTTTCATTAGACCAACTATCTTTCTCGTTTTCAGATTGACGACGGTTTTCTCCTCTTTCGAGAGAGTTAAATTTGGTTTGAATGGCTTCAGTTGCAGCAGCTATTCTTTTTTGGTCAAACGGATTCAAGATTGCTTCAGAGTAATCAATTGACTCCAACGAGTGACTCATTTTGCTCCCGGAGTGACTCATTTTGCTCCCGGAGTGACTCATTTTGCTCCCGGAGTGACTCATTTTGCTCCCGGAATGACTCATTTTGCTCTCGAAGTGACTCATCTTGCTCCCGGTGTGACTCATTTTGCTCCCGGAGTGACTCATTTTCCTCTCGGAGTGACTCATTTTGCTCCCGGAGTGACTCATTTTGCTCCCGGAGTGACTCATTTTGCTCCCGGAGTGACTCATTTTGCCCCCGGAGTGACTCATTTTGCTCCCGGAGTGACTCATTTTGCTCCCGGAATGACTCATTTTGCTCTCGGAGTGACTCATTTTGCTCCCGGAGTGACTTATTTTGTTACCGGAGTGACTCATTTTGCTCCCGGAGTGACTCATTTTGCTCCCGGAGTGACTCATTTTGCTCCCGGAATGACTCATTTTGCTATCGGAGTGACTCATTTTGCTCCCGGAGTGACTCATACACCTTATCATGGTTAAAGAGCTCATACACCTTATCATGGTTAAAGGGCTCATACACATTTTCATGGTTAAAGGGTATAAAATAGTTAAACTTACACAAAATATTGTCAATTTACCGGTGGTTGTCAAAGAGTTAACATCTCTTTCGCTGAAAAAACAATTTCGTGGTAAAACGATTGCATTTCGAACCATGATAATTTACAATTCAGCAGTCCACCGCTAAACAACCTAGCAAAGTCCTTTCGAAACCTAAGATCATTAAACGTAAAACTTTTAAGCGACAACACATTTGACCCGAAAATTTAGCATTCATTAAATCACTAGGTCTTAAAGTGAAAAGAACATGGTACTTGTGCTAATGTGCTAATGTGCTAATTATTATTAACAGTTTATAATTTGATGGTCAACTAGCAATAGCTACTAGTATCCATTTTCGGATACATCCCACAAATTCACTATCCTCACCAATTTTAATTATTTTATATAAAGTTGTGGATTGTGTGAGTAAATTCAGTTCTACGGCGGCGATAAAAAATGACGTTTCTATATATACAAGGCTATCAAGGAGCTAACAACCAATTTTATTTTAAAGAAGTTGGTATCGTTGCGGAAAATTCGGATGAAATATTACATCTTATATTCGACGCACCGTTTGATTTCAACGAGTTGCCGAAGAAATATGAACGGGTTGCTGCACGTTGGCTTTGCCGAAATTGGCATGGGATACCTTGGTCATATGGATTTATTCCGTACAAAAAAGTTCATACCATATTGAAACCTATATTAAAGAAGTTTGATGTCATATACGTCAATGGCAGTGAAAAAAAGAAATGGATTTCAAATTTGTTTGATGGTACCGAAAACCAGCCGTGGATTTTGAATTTGGAAGAAATATTTGATGTACCGAAGATTTCCACTCTGCGAGATGAATATTATTCAAGACGCTGTATGCTTCATTCAGACAAAATTTGTTCATTAGAAAATTGTATTCTTTTAAAAATTTTTTATATGGAAAATAAATAGATTTTAAGTAATAAATAGATTTAAGCAATTTAATTTTTTTTGTATACATATTCTATAAATAAAATTTAAAAAAAAATTATGTGCGTTTTATTTAATTATTACCCTGAATTCCCCTATTTTTTACAGCAAGAAGTTACTTTCATTAACCTATAAAAGTATTGAAAAAAAAAATCTAATGATATTTACAATGATACACCCTGTATATGAAAACATTCATTAAAACATTAAATATACACCCGTTATATATGCATATGTGATATTGTATGTTAATATAATATATGTATCTATTTGCAAACTTATCATGAAATTACAAATAGTCAGCTAAAAAATCTTAAATAAACAAACTCAAACCGTATAAAAATTCCGAGAAATTCATTTCGTATTCAAAATCTAACAAAGAAACTGATGACTCAGCAAAATCTTAAATAAACAATTTTAAAATTATTACATGATCCAAAATTATTATATAAATAAACAAATATAACAAAAATCCTCGCTTGTATGAGTCATAGTATAATTATAATTCAGCTAAGATAAACAAACTTATACTGCTAACAATTCTTGGACTAAGAACTAACCAGTTTAAACAAGTTAAAAATTCCAAGGTTAATTCTAGTTAGCACGTGTGAGGTCAAAATGTCAAGGTTTATATTTCAACAATTTTTTATATAATACAACGCAATTAATTTATACAACGCAAAAAAAAATTTTAATAAACAATTTATAATCAGATCGCCTACTCAAAAAATAAAATTAAATTTATTGCGTTGTATAAATTTGTTGCGTTGTTAAGAAAAAAGTGCTCACTTTGCTGAAAACAGGCTTAAACTTGTTGAAAAGTACAGTAGACACTCGATTTACAGTACAGTAGCGGTCAGAAATCTGGACCCCGGAGTCTGATTTTAAAATCTAGCACTTGGTACAGTGCGCCCCTAACAAAATTTATCGTTAGCGACCGCACTCAATTTAAGATGACGCAATTAAGTGAGATTAAAGGCGAAGGTTTGCACGTACACATAAAAAACAAGTACAGTACGCTTCAAAAAGTGATCGGATACCTTTTTTAGTTAGGGGGTCCGCACTTTTGACACGGCAGTGTACCAAAAATTTAAGTACACTACCGTGTACTTAATCCATCCCCATCCCATACAAACCCATCTATCAAATTGTGGTCTAAAATTCAGTCTACGCATGCGTCGTATACTAAAAATCAGTCTGCGCACGCGTCGTGTACTTGAATTCAATCTGCGCATGCGTTAAGTTTGCATTCAAAAACTACGTCAGTGCTGGCGGGTAATGGGTTAATACAAAACCAAATTGTGATAAGTAAATTGTGATGACGCATAATGGGTTAACTTGAATTTATTATGTCGAAGTGATGACTCATGTCTTTGGAGTTTCAAGGCCAACAGTATGAGCGAGTGTTGGGGTCAAATGTCAACAACAAATAAAATTTTGATACATGTACTCGGTACGTGCCGGGTCAAAGGTCAATCCATACACGAGGTACAGTGTATCTCAAAAATTTGGGTACATCTAGCGTCAAAATGTACTGGGTACATCTTGCGTCAGGATGTACCCAAACTGTTGAGGTAACCGGTGTGCTAGAATCGGCCTAGCCCATCTACTAACACTTTTTGTTAAATAACATTAATCAACATAAAATACTAGTTAATAGGTTAAATTGGTAACACTTATTGTTAAAAAAACATTAAGCTACATAAAATACTAGTTAATAGGTTAAATTAGTATTAACCATTGTTAAATAATAATAATATATAATTATTTTTAAATATTTAGTTATTTAAAAAGCCCTTAAAAGTATTACTAATAATACTTTTAAGGGCTTTATTATTTAATTATAATAGGTAGAATTAGTTAATAGGTTAAATTAGTATTAGCCATTTAAAGTATTACTAATAATACTTTAATAATACTTAAAAGTATTACTAACAATACTTTTAAGGGCTTTATTATATAATTATAATAGGTAGAATTAGTTAATAGGTTAAATTAGTATTAGCCATTGTTAAATAATAATAATATATAATTATATATTGAAATATTTAGTTATTTAAAAAGCCCTTAAAAGTATTATTAGAAACACTTTTAAGGGCTCCAACATATTAAATAGGAGAACAAAAAAATTTGATAAAAAAAGCCCTCAGTAATTAAACTAAAGGCTAAATATTTTAAAATTTTTGAAAAAAATGTCCCTGAAATAATTTAAAAAAAAAAATCAATCTTGTTTTGGTAATTATTTATTATTTTTAAAGTAAATTATTTTTTGTGGGGTAATTCTCGTTGTTTTTCATATTTTTAAAATTATATAAAAATTAATGGGCCATGTGCATAAACTGCTACTAAATATTGCTATTAGTCGCTACTAGCAAGTAGAACATAGTTGTACTATTAAATAATTGATGTGCATAAAAATTTTTTGTTCCTACTACTAGTTGTTACTAGGGTAATAGCAATTTAAATTTGGCAACACGTTATTTAAAGATAAAAAAAAAATAAAAAGATTTTTATTTTCACCGTTTATTATTATTTTTATAGTTTTCTTTTAATAATCAGACGGGTATGAGTGTGAAATTTGGTTAAATTTTGAAAAATGTTAAACAATATTAATGATAAATGTCAATTTTATATTTTGACGTTCATGACAAATGTCAATTTTATATTTTGAGTTTTATGACAAATGTTAATTTTATATTTTGAATTTCTTTTTGTTTTGCTTTTAATGCATTTATTTCGTATTTGGTATTTATTTCTAAGAATGAAATGGATAATCTTTAACAAATTTAATAAATTTAATAAATATTATGAATACTACTTTTTAAACGATTTAAAAAGTTATAAATATTTTAGAATGGATCAAAAATAAATAAATAAAAATGAAATAAAAAAAGTTTTTCTTCGTTTAATTTATTTAATGGGTCAATTCTAAGTATGTAACGATTCCAATTTCGATACCGTTATAATCGGCAAGCCGATTAGAATACAACCGATATCACACAGTTCGAAAAGTTGAAAAGTTTTCAACCGCAAGCCTCATACAAAATGATTTGCGTAACAGATTATTTGCAAATAATTTGAAAAAATTTTGCTTTCTTAACAAAAATCTACCAAAAGATGTATCAATTTATTACTCTATGTAATGAAATTTACTTTACTAACTTTCTTAATTACCACTTTGGTTGATAATAATAATTGTAATAAATATATTCTTTGAGTTTTGATCTGACATTTTTTTACACTTCCCACAAGGTCGAGTCCCTGTTAAATATAGGTAAGTTTTATGCATATAAAGACATACAAACGCCAAAGGTACATATAATTTGATTTATTATCTACTAAGGCATTGATATCGGTATTGGTATCGTCGATTATTAACTACAATAACCGGCAGCGATATCGTATCGGCAAATTTAGGTAGCGTTATATCCCTAGTCAATTCTTTTGTTGTAAATTTTCCTGTTATGTAACTTGCGAATATCGTTCATTTCTCGAATATCTCTCAATACTCTATCCATCTAATAATAAATTATTACAATTATTACAATTTTCGAATTTAAGTACATAGGTAAAAAAATATTACTGATATTTTAGTAAAAAATATTTATTAAATAAATTTTTTTTGGACGGTTATTTTACTTGAGAAGTTCAAAACACACTACTTTCTATATTTAATAGCAGCCGTGCCCGCTACTAAAATTTCACTGCTAAATTTCAGTGGAAGTGTAGTAGTGCCTAGTAGCACTGCTAAAATTTCACTACTAACTTTAGTAGTAGTTTATGCACATGGCCCAATATTTTTATAAATTAAAAAAAATATGAAATATTAACGAATCCCCAAGCCAAGGGCTAAGTCTGAACAGATCATAGCGTGGAAACTGCTCTACCGAGTACAACACCCTGCCAGGTTGTAGCAATAATTATTGCTACATGTGATGAATCAATTCAACACGTTATTTATTTTATTTACTTTGGAAAACGGTAACAAAACTTTAATCTAATTAATAATTAATCGATTTGTAAAAATGTCAAAATACTGACATCTAACATTTATGTTTGAAGTTAATATCAGTCCAATATATCAACTCATAGAATTCAAAAAAATCAATTATATATATATATATATATATATATATATATATATATATATATATATATATATATATATATATATATATATATATTAACGACATCTAGTGTTATAGTTTCAAATTGATATCTAGGCACAATGTAAAAACTAATTATACGTTTGCAGAAATCTGAAATTTAAATTTATAACAAGTGCGTACATTATTTAATTAAGCATTTATTTTTCAAAAGAAATAATTAACAAAACAAATTACATAACTAAATAAATAACTGATACTAATTAAAAAAGACACACAGTTAGGGAGAAGTTCTCTTCTCGTGTGGCCTTTGGGCCGCACACATCAAAAACAAAAAAATATGTATATTTTAAAATTAGTTTAAGTATTATTTATTTAAGTGTATTGTTGAAAATGACAAACTCCTCGTTATTAAGATAAGTATTATTTTACTATAACGTGTATTTGGAAATTTACTTAAACATAATCGAAAAATAATTTATATTTAAATGATTAGAAAATAATTAAACGTAGGCGTGTAGGTAAAATTTAAATTTAAAAAAAAAAAATCGTATAATTAATATAAGATAAATATGTTTTGGAAATTTCTTTAAATTAAAATAAAAGATAATTTATATTAGATAGATAAAAGAAAATAATTAAGTGTAATATGTAAAAAAATAATTTATATTCAAATATTTAACGTCATTTGTACTTTCGCATTCATTCAGATTTCCAAAAGATTTCTGAGGATTTAGCAAAAAAAAAAAGTCTGCGACTAAAAATTTAGATAATTTGTAGTTTAAGAATATAGATATATTTAGTTAATTGATAGATTTATATTTTAGATTATCATTAAGTAAATTCTCAAACAAACATATATATAGATTGTGTTTATAGTTTAATCAGTATCAGATCACATAACTATTTCCGGTTTTAGATAAACAAAATTTAGAACATGTGTAACTTTTACGATTATTTCGATATCTGTTTAAATCTTTTGAATCATGTAGCTTATTATTAATATTTAACTTGCAACGTAATTTTCTAAAACATTTCCATTTTAATCTGTCAAAAAAATTTTTATTAAGGAACTCAAACAAATCTGATCGACTAATTTACAATTTCATAAAACTTGATACTTATAAAATGCTTATACAGGTTATTCTAGTCAAAAATTTTAAAGATACAATTATAAAATTTCAAATACTGATATCAATTTAATTTAATTAATAACATATCTTTAGAAAATATATTTTATAGCAATATTTAAATTGTTCCGTAAAATTTGAAACTTCAAATTTATATTTAAGTCAAAAGTGTATAAATTTACCAACTGATGTGGTGATACATTCCCATAGCCAGTACACACCATATACTTATATCGTGCGTTTCGGTTTGGAAAGTGTGGCCACTCCAAAGGCTAAGATGCAAATTCTATTTTAAAATATATTATGTAAATTTATTTGAATTAGTTTATCAGTCTTTCAAAATATGTATAAATTCTCAAAAACTTATAGTAATCTGTTGTCGTAAAATTTAAAGATTTCAAATATTGTAATTCAAAAATTGTTTCTAGTCACTTTTCATTGTAATAAAATTGTAATTTATGAACTTTCGTATTTCTAATTTAAAACCACCTTTTAGTAGTCGAAAGAAAAATTTAGGTTATTTGGGGATCTCATGGTTTTGGGAAAACGATCTGCGACCATAACCTTCCACTGCCACACACTCTCGTCTCCGTAACACCTGGAGAATGCTCTGCTGATCGAAACCCCAACTAAACCCGAAAAGTAGCACCCAAATTTAAACCCGAAAATATAACCACCCCTATCAATAATCAATAAATATAATAATATTTAAATTTTTAATTTTTAATTTTTATTTTTTGCTACAAGGTACGTAAGTCGTCTACAAACGATTCGGAGTCCTGACGTCGAGTATATAATAATATATTGACCCATGTTCGACCGTTAATGATAGGAATGAACTTAGCAATATGCTATCTGACCGTCATTCTTTATATCATTTACGGCAAATAAGGGCTCGTGCGACAATTTAAAAAAAAAAAATTGCCTGATAAATGTAAACACATTGATTTGAGCCTTTCGACTGTACATAAAAGGACTCCTAAAATTATCATTGCCCAATTTGACTAGACAGGATACGGCCTTAGAGGCGTTCAGGCATAATCCCACTTTGTATTGATTGTATTTATCAATCTTTTCTTGCCGGCCAGTTTCAATGAAATTTCCATTCTCATGGCGGACGGTAACGTCGACCACAAGGACCCGGGCCCCGCTCTTTACCACGAGGTCCGGTTTGGAAAGCCCATTGGCTCCAAATAATGATAGTATGGCCTCGGCGCGAGGCCATACTATCATTAATTCCGCATTTCTCTCTCATTAATTCCGCATCTTTTAGCCGCTTGACTCTCTCCTCCACCAAGTCAAGAAGCTCGTCGTGGCGGCCGATCCTGGCCTGTTTGTTTACGCTGCACTGTCCAAAAATGTTTCCCAATGTTTCAGGTTTCTCTTTACATTTGCGACACATTAGATCCGCCTGGGGGTGCGCTCGCCTTAATGAAGTTCTGTTCGTTGCCACATCAGCTCGCAGTTTAAAGGCGATTATGTACCTGTTTGGCTTCATTAAGGTAGGTGTATAGAATAGCGCATTGGAGATGGGGCTGTCTTCAAAATGCTTTACACCTTCCCCCTTGGTCGTTTCCCCCCATTTTCGTAGCTCTTGCTATTTCAGTACTTTCTTGTATTTATATATATCTTTGATATCAGCGACCGGCCAGTTAACGCGCAGAGCGCGGGCTAGGCTCGTTAATCTGCCCGAGAGTCCCGAGCTGACCCCAAGAGCTACGATTGCAGGGTCCGGGTTATTTAAGAACTTATAACGCGGCCACTGTTTCCATCTCTCTTCGCACTATAAATAATACCATCGCATGTGGACGATGGCAAGTGCATTATATCTTTTATTGCCACCCGCAGATCTTGATCTGTTGATCTTAAAGTAGTAACGGGGGCAACCCCAAGGACTAAGGGGAAGAGATAATGGGGTATGAGATAAGTGGATACAAGATCTACCTTTTGGTGCGGCTTTAAATTTAATCTTTTTACTCTTTGAAGAGTTTCATATATGTTATCTTTTACACGTTTAATATTAATTCCCGACCATGGCGAGATTTTTGCACCAAGGTAATCTAGCGTTGATCCCGGCCCTGCATACGGGATCAACTCTCCATTGATATCCAATCCAGGGTCCTTTATACACCAAGAGGGTTTCACCGGTGTAATATGAAACGCCCGGAATTTAGTTGGCGATAATGCCATCTGGAAGTTGCCGAAGAAATCATTTGTTGTATTTAATAGATGCTTTGCATCACTCACGTTAGTCGCAAATAAAACGAGGTCGTCGGCGAAAGCAATACTTGATATTTTTGTCTCTCCAGATATGGTGTATCCTGGATTGTTTTCCAATTCCAAGAGGAGCGGTTCTGTAACACAGTTAAATAAAAAGGGGGACAATGGGTCCCCCTGTTTCACTCCTCTCAGAATTGGCACCGAAACCTTAAAACTATCAAAGTCAGTGCACACACCCTGGTAGGAATTCACGATCATTTTAGTTATATGTGATGGAATTCCCACCCTACGTAGTGTGGATTCGATCACCTGGTGAGGAACTGTGTCGAACGCTTTTGCTATGTCTAATTGCACTACGACTAGGCTTTTTTGTTCGCGTTTTGCGGATTGTAATAATTCCGCAAGGATGTGTACATTGTTAAAACACCCGCCTTCCGGGACAAAGCCCTTCTGGTGGGGAGAGAAACGAACGACCCTCCTCAAGGATTCATCAATAATTCCCCAATAAATTCGTGATACGATGGATGATATTGTGATTGGCCTATAGCTCCCCACTTTCGTAGTGTCTTTGCCTTCTTTAAGGAGGAATGTCGTTTGGTTCCCAGTCCATCTCACTGGTGTCTTTCCGGTAGCAAGGAGTATGTTGAAAAAGAGACGGAGGAGTCTTAAAACCACCGGGCTGTTGAGCGCTCTCACGGAGATATTATTTACTAGCCTTCTGCTGCCTAGCTACCTCCAGGGCGCCGGGGGCACCCTCAAATGGAATGCATATGTCGACAATCGGTATCGACTTACTAGCCTCATATAAGATTACCAGATCAAGGCGAAAGTTACTCTGTACGCCGGGCACTTGTCTATTGATGTTTAGGACTGCGTCCGGGAGTAAGCGTGATGCGCGAGCAAGACGGTCTTGTACGGCATTGTGCCGCTTTTGCCACGCTGCTGAATGGGCAGTACAATGGTTGATGACGTGCGGTAGCGTCTCATTGATGTAGCCACAACGTCGACATCGCTTGCCACCGGCCCCAAATCGACGCGTACCATTTAATGAGACAACGCCGAGTCTGGCCCGGTGGACAAATCGATAGTCACAGAACCTAGTGTACTTTCCATTCAACAGGAAGTGGTTGCTCGTTTTCTTTTGGTGAGTACTAGTGTATACCTTTCTCTGGTCCGGTTTTCTCAGTAGACTAGCAAGATAGTGTGCTCGGACGCTTGTGCGTAACACTCTCACTACACGGGTCCTCGCCGTCTCCGGGACAATCACACGCTCCTGTGTTTGTCCAGGCATGTTGATGATCAAGGACAGGTCACGTTTTTCGTGGCAACAGTGAAACTCTAGCCCTGTTATGGTGTTCAGACGGCGACAGGCATTCCTCGCCTGGGTCCAGAGGCTTGATATGTCGCCGCCATCTCGGACAAGGGGACTTTCCAGTGAGCCATTCAGGTATCCGGCCATGATTTCCTCTGATGGATCGGCACCAATACGCCTCCTCACAACACGCTTCAAGCAGCACCACGCCGTGTCCCTTACTATGTGGTCTTTACAGGACTGCAGTCTAAGTGCGTGAACCACAGTGCTCACGTCCGCAGAGTCGGCTAACGGCATAAGATTTGCTCCACCCTGGTGAGATGGTATATATAGAAGCTCAGAAGAGCCGCGTTGCGGCAGGTTCATCCATTTCTTGGCTAGTCTTTTGATGGTTTTATCCGCGTCGGATAATGGACCTCTGGCGACATTGCCGCCACGCAGAATAAGGTCCAGTCGAGAAAGAATGAACATATTCATCGCTTCGAGCTTTTGCCAGGGGGCGAGAAGAGAGTCATCTATCTTTTGTACGTCCTCCTTGATGGCGCTAATGGCCCCAAGTTATGCGCAAAGCAACCTTCGTATTCCAGAAATCCCTTCTGCACTGGTGAGATATTGTTTGAGAGTTTCGCCCAGCAGGTGACACGGTCGGCTATAACGTCGGCATAAAGTTTGGCAATAGTTCCTCCTAACGCTAGCGGTCTCCATTTTGACAGATCATCCCTGCTACCCTTCTTATGCAGTAAAACAGTGCGGGTGTCAGCGCAAGCCAGTGGTGTTTTTTCCTCACGGAAGCAGCGGTTGAAGATCTCAGTTAGGACTATACAGCCTGGGTCCAGCCGTTTCAGATACGAGTATATTACTCCGTCTTTCCCCGGGGCAGTATTAGAAGTTTTAGCCAATCGCGCGCATACTGATTCTTTACTGGTCGAGGCCAGTAGGAACGAATAGCGTTGATCTCTATCAGCTGCTCCGTTCTCACCAGGATTGAGTACCCGCCGAACCTCCTCAGGCATAGGTGTTTGAGCCTGGTTTTTGTCAGCGAATATCTCACGGAAATCATTAAAGATCGTTTCCGTGTTAATCTGGTAGAATTGTGAGCCACCTGGTGACAGTATTTGGTTGATGGCTTTCTTTTTCTTGGTCCTATAGAGCTTCTGGATCTTTCCAGCGTCCGCAGGGTTAAAACGTGCACGTCGTTGACGATTCCTAGGATGGGGCCTATTGTTCGGGAATCGTTGCACGCCCTGATTTGGTCTTTCGGCCACATGACTTGTACTGACAGACGCAAAGTCCGCAGTTATTGTAGCCACGGCAACCTCAAAGTCTTCCCAGTTGGTAGCGGTTCTTAAGAGTTCTAGCCACCGACGCTGGTGTTCAGTCAATTGACTTTCCATCGGCGCGGGGGGAACCGGTTGATGTTCTCGATGCTCGCCAGCTACACTCTCGGTTACTCGGCAATTTGATCTTAGCCATAGGGCCGAGAAGCGAATTTCTTCACGTTGACATTCAGAGCACTGGGCAGATATCACATTGCGTCAACACCCGTTGGGGCCATCGCAATGCTTTGTTTTAATTAGACAGTCGGATTCTCCTAGTCCGTGCCAGTTCTGAGTTAACCGTTAAATGGCGGCCGAAGAGAACATTTAGGCATATATATTTTTCATTTTAATATAATATAATTAAATAAATAAAAATATAAATATAAAAATTTTATGATATATATGTTGAGTAAAGTCTTGCAGCAAGAAAGTTCCGTAGGTGGCCAAGGCACGGGACCGAGTTCGGATCCACAGAAAAACATATACCCAAAACATATTCGTTAATAGCATACAAGTAAATAATAATTTAAAAAATTTTCAATAATTACATAGATATGTAAAGTATTTTTCGAACAAATGAAAAAACTTTTAATGAAATTATTATAAATAAATCATATTTAGTTTTATTATATAAATAATACAGTCATTGTATATAAAAATTTTAGCCATCATTTTACATAAATGATTATTAGCAAATATATATTAAATCCCCAAATATTCATTTATTATACACAAAATAACTAACTAAGAAAATTATGTAATTTATAAATTATTCTTATGGAGTACATATTAATAAAGTAAAAAAATAAAAAATCAGATTTTTATATATCAGTACTGTACCATACAATAATTAAATATAATTACAAATAAAATCGATTTTTCCAGTAATTGTTCTATATAATACATAAATACACACATTATAATGATTTATTATTTTAATAAATAAAATTTACAAAACATATGTATAACATTTAGTAGGTAATATCGTATCACCTCACCCCCGCCCGGCATGATAGCCATAACCTACATCCCAATAAAGCCCGACACGCCCCGGTCCTCAGAGCCCATCCTTATCCCGAAGTTACGGATCTAATTTGCTGACTTCCCTTACCTACATTATTCTATCGACTAGAGGCTCTTCACCTTGGAGACCTGCTGCGGATATGGGTACGAACCGGCGCGACATCTCCACGTGGCCCTCACCTGGATTTTCAAGGTTCGAGGGAATGATCCAGACACCGCCGCAACTGCGGTGCTCTTCGCGTTTCAAACCCTATCGCCCTACTAGAGGATTCCATGGAACTCGAACGCTCATACAGAAAAGAAAACTCTTCCTGGATCTTCCGACGGCGTTTCCAGGCCTCTTTGGGTTACCCCGACGAACACTCATATATACATATATAATGTAAATGAGGGCCCGACTTATATACGGTTCCGCTGCCGGGTACCGAAATAGGAACCGGTTTCCCTTTCGCCCAATGGATAGAATTATTATTTATTATTTATTTATTTATTTATTTTATAAATTTTAGTATTTTAAATAAAATTATTTATAAAAATAAAATAATTATATAATTATTAAAACACATCAACATTAACATCGATTTTCACCTAGGGCTTAGGATCAACTAACTCCTGTGCAACGGCTGTTCACACGAAACCCTTCTCCACGTCAGTCCTCCAGGGCCTCACTGGAGTATTTGCTGGCTAAGGGCCGTCTGATGATGCCACCTATATATGTATTGAAATTTATGTAAGTGTATTTGTAAAGGTTTTTTTTCAATTCTTCGATAAAAGAACTGACCGTAATAAAACTGATCCGCGCAACAGGGGTCCATTCAACACAATCTATTCAAATATAAAAATTTTTAAAATTTGTACTTAAAGATTTAAAATGCTTGAGTTCAATAGAGCTCTAATTGTTAAAAATTAATTAAATAAATGCTCACATATGACAATATGCAAACGCGATTAATTTTTACATATAACCCATAATGAAATCAAAATAAAACTTATTACTATTTCAAAATGCGTTATATAAATCCTTACAAACTTGAACAAAATGTTTACATTTCATTGTCGAAAACGGGAAATTTAAGAAATCTAATTATCATAATCTGATAAATCTAACAAGGAATGTCACGGGGGTGTACCCTTCCGATTGTTTTTATTCTTTGGTATGTTGTAGAACATCGAAAAATAAGAGACACGCAGTTTTTTAGCGGCTGTAAAACAGTGAAAGGGTGAAATCACCCTTCAAAAATGGGTATAAAAATTTAAATTGTCAAATATCTCGAAAACGGTAAGAGATAGAGCAAAAGCTTAAATTAGCGATATTGCTCTTTTTTAAAAGGGCTATCTATTGATATGCAACTTGTTTAAATTATGTCAACAGGAGTGGTTGGGGGTTAAAATATAGGGGTTAATTTTGCGAAAAGAGGGTAAAAAATTCAATATATTAAAATTTTGTTTACAGATTTCAAATCTACGTGAAAAAGTCTAATTGACCTGTTTTTGCTCATTTTCTTAATATTAAGTTTAGGGGTAGGTAACTGAAGAGTGACTGTGTTGACATAATCATACTATTTGAGTAATGCGGGAACCTCTTCATAAAAAATAGCTTAAGACTTTGAATAGATTGTGTTGAATGGACCCCTGTTGTGCGGATCAGTTTTATTACGGTCAGTTCTTTTATCGAAGAATTGAAAAAAAACCTTTACAAATACACTTATATAAATTTCAATACATATATACGTGGCATCACCAGACGGCCCTTAGCCTATTTGCTATTACCACCAAGATCTGCACCGATGGCGGCTCCAGACAGCCTCACGGCCAATCCTTACGCGCACACCATCGCGACCCTCCTACTCGTCAAGTTTTCATGATATTTAAAAATTTTTATAAAAATAATAAATATCTATAATAACAATTGACGATAGAGTATAAGCAGGATGCTTCAGCGCCAAACATTTTCAGGGCTAATTGCTTCGGCAGGTGAGTGGTTACACACTCCTTGGCGGATTCCGACTTCCATGGCCACCGTCTTGCTGTCTTAAGCAACCAACGCCTTTCATGGTATCCCATAAGCGTCGATTTTGGCGCTTTAACTCTATGTTTGGTTCATCCCACAGCGCCACTTCTGCTTACCAAAAGTGGCCCACTTGGCATTCTGATCCATAAATATTATTTAATTAAAAATATTATTCTCATAGCTTCACATATATATAAAATCAAAAAATAAAATCAATATATGATTTTAAGCAAGCTAGAGATCTCACCCATTTAAAGTTTGAGAATAGGTCGAGGTCGTTTCGGCCCCAAGGCCTCTAATCATTCGCTTTACCGGATGAGACTCGTTGAATGATGAACGCCAGCTATCCTGAGGGAAACTTCGGAGGGAATCAGCTATTAGATGGTTCGATTAGTCTTTCGCCCCTATACCCAGTTCCGACGATCGATTTGTACGTCAGAATCGCTACGGGCCTCCATCAGGGGTTCCCCTGACTTCGTCCTGGCCAGGCATAGTTCACCATCTTTCGAGTCCTAGCGTGTACGCTCTAGGTGCACCTTTATTCATAATAAAAATTATAAAAAAAATTATAAGAATAATATAAGATGCCCTGGGAGTGCGATATTTAATACATAATAAAAAAATATATCCTCCCTCAAATTTATAATAAAAAAAAATTTTTTTTTAAAAAATTATTTTACTTTCATTTCGCCTTTGGGTTTCATAAAATTTATTAATATTTCGATGAAAAAATACAGGGAATTCTAAAATGCCTGAGTCGCTCGAGGTCATTCAGTGCATGTTTTTAACAATTTTGCCGCTTATGTTATAGCAAGTATAGAACTATCGTCCAATAGCGGTGCATTTAAAAAAACATCAGGTACAATAATAAATAAAATAACATTTTATTTTCTGTAAGAATATTTTTTATTCAAAATTTATAAAAATTGCTGGAAATGGTTGCCTTCCATTTCCAAACACTTGGCCACTCGTTTTTTCATATTTTCAAAAACATTTTGCAAAATGTTTGGATTAATGTTTTCAATTGCATTTGTAATTGCATCCTTCAAATCTTGAATTGTATGCATTCTATTTTTATATATGGTATTTTTTAAATATCCAAATAGGAAATAGTCTAAGGGGGTTAAATCGAGTGACCTAGGTGGCCATGGTATCTCTGTACGTTGGCTAATTATTCGATCTTCGAAAAATTCAGTAACCGACCCTTCGAAGAAGATTGGCCCAACGATACGTTGTCGCGACATAGCAACAAATACTCCAATTTTTATTGGATGTAATGTGGTTTCAACAAATTGGTGAGGATTTTCCGTACTCCATATTCTATAATTTTGACTGTTTACATAGCCACTTAAATGGAACCATGCTTCATCAGAGAAGAAACAGTGATTCAAAAAATTGTCGTCCACGATATTTTGAAACCAACGGCAATATGATACCCGTTGACCGTAATCCAACGGATGTAATTCTTGAACCACTGAAACTTTACATGCACGCATTTTTAATTCTTTATGTAGAGCTCTATGACAGCTTGTTTTGGAAATCCCAACTTGTGCTGATAGCTGAGATAGAGGTTTTTTTGGGCTGCGATTTATTCGTGCTCTTAAATCTTCAACAACTTCGTCTGTAACGATTTTCGGTCTGCCTGTACAAACAAGTTAAATAAATAAGCACGCTAAAAAAAATTGAAATATTTGTAATCAATGATAACCTGTCGAAGATCCTCTTTTTACAGAACTCGTTGTTTCAAATCTTCCAGCCAGACGCTGAATATACTGTCTGAAAGTACTTCTGTCCATTTCTAATTCAAATTCGGGGAATTGAACGTTAAACTGCCGTAGTGTAACGTCATAGTCGTACTTCCACACGTTTTCATTGGTTTCTATCGCACTTCTGTAATACGCCTTTAATAAAAAACGATCGTGTTCTTCGTTAAGAACCATGCTACAATAAAACAAAACGTAAATTTAATTTATTTATAATTATTAATTTAAACGTTTAATTTATAATTATTATTTTGATTACTTAAAAAATTTGTATAAATAGCTCCACTGTTATTTCAAGAAAGTCCAACATGGCTGAATCTTTCACAATTAAAACACAATTTTTCATATTTAAACGAAATATTGTAATTTTTAACAAATAACTTACCTGATGATAATAAGAATTAACAGCAACGAATGTAATACTTAAGAAATATCTAATTAATGAAAAGATGATTTGAAAAAACACAGAAAATGATGCACTTTGACAGATGGCCGAAACAGGAATCATAAATAATAAATATCTTAAAAACCCTAGATACGAATGTTTTATAATACGTTTGTTTTAAAAACCAATATAAGTAAGTTATAACAGCAAATCTGTGACCTCGGACGATTCAGACTTTTTGGAACTCATATTATTTCATTCCCAATGACTTGCGCACATGCTAGACTCCTTGGTCCGTGTTTCAAGACGGGTCCTGAAAGTACCCAAAGCTATAGCGTCGCTGACAAAAGGATTATTGTTCAAATTAATACCTAAAAACTGACAGTAATATGGTATGATTTATTGGTATAAAAAACCAAATAAAATCATTTGTTTTATTAAGAAATATAAAAAACCTAATAAAACCCATATATACTCGTTTTAGGTAATGAACGTATAAAAAAAAATTTTACACTTAATCTTATATTATGAATATTTAAACAGTCAAACAATTAATTAGATAATATAGGCATATATTACACAAATAAATAAAAATTTATAATATAATATACAATGCACAAAAATATTTCATAAATCAATATTTAACGGGTCGCGACGTCCTACAAGATGAGAAGTGCATACCTCGTTATTATACACAACATATAGTAGTGCAATAATTTTATAAATTATAAATATACCGTAAAAAATTATAATATATAATAATAATAAATTTTGTCACCAACAAATACAAGTTGGTTAATATACGATAAAAAGTAAATGAATCTCATCTTTCGACCTTTCGGGTTTTTCAGGTTTACCCCTGAACGGTTTTACGTACTCTTGAACTCTCTCTTCAAAGAATTTGAATCCACGTTTTAAGGTTGGGTACCCCATTTTGAGAATTATATATTACATATCTATTTTATAAACATTTTTAATTAATTTTTGGGTTTAAAACACTTAACTAATCGTTTTTATAATTTTACTTTAATATTTTATTTATTTCAGAACGTAAAATCAATTGAAAAATAATTAATAATGAATTAAAACTTCGAAATTGAAATAAAAACGTAAAATTCACAATGGCGTATAGATAAGTTATAATGTACACAATGTTTTTTAAAACATAATTAGAGGGCGAAAGAAAATACAGTATTTTAGTGGTATATTTTATCGAATATTTAAACCCTTCTGTCATTGTTGCTATGTTTCACAAGGTGTCATTCTGTGATACTCTATGACACAAACTGACCCCTTGTAGTGGATAGAGTGTCAAAGTGGCTGCAAGATAATGGTTTAAATATTCGATAGGAGAAGATGGTATGTATTGCATGTCATGTACATTAAATGGGTGTTTTTTCTTACGGGTCAGTGTGTTGTTTTTTTAAAGGAGGTTGATAATATATTCTGTCCGTTTTTTCATAGACGTCAAAAAATTATAAAACAAAAACATTAATAAATCAAAATTTTTGGGTTATATTTTCTTAAAAACATATCCATTGGATTAAAAACACTTGGTTTCATACTTATTAAGAAAAAAAATGGGTGTTTTGTTTATTTTTTTAATTTTTTAAGCTACTTGAATGATACAGCTAAAAATAGTGTTCGGTCATTGGGTCTCTTACCCTATTATAATTTTTATATTATAAAATATATATTTTATAAAGTAAGTTATAAAAAAGAAATTAATTTTTCTTTTACTTACATAAAAATATAAGGAATTTATAAACAAAATATTTTAACAAAACATTAATATATATATAAAAAATCACAAAAATCAAGTTTTGTTATATTTCGTTAGTGATCCTTCCGCAGGTTTACCTACGGAAACCTTGTTACGACTTTTACTTCCTCTAAATGATCAAGTTTGGTCATCTTTCCAGCATCATCGGCAATGTCTTTTAAAAACAGAACCCAGAATATCTAAGGGCATCACAGACCTGTTATTGCTCAATCTCGTGCGGCTAGAAGCCGCCTGTCTCTTTAAGAAGAATTATTTGTACGCCGGCAGTAAAAACCACATCAAAAACTGATGTCACTTTAGTTAATGTATCATGTTAAATATATCATTAATGCAGATTAAGTAATTACACATAGAAATTTATCCCCAAAGAAATAAAAAAACTAAAATGAATATTATCAATCATACATATTATAAATATATTAAAACAAAATATACAAATAACATTCAGTAACAATACAGCCGATGGGCCTTGAGATGCCGGTAATAAAGTACGTCTATTTAGTAGGCTAAAGTCTCGTTCGTTATCGAAATTAACCAGACAAATCACTCCACCAACTAAGAACGGCCATGCGCCACCACCCACCGAATCAAGAAAGAGCTTTCAATCTGTCAATCCTTCCGGTGTCCGGGCCTGGTGAGGTTTCCCGTGTTGAGTCAAATTAAGCCGCAGGCTCCACTCCTGGTGGTGCCCTTCCGTCAATTCCTTTAAGTTTCAGCTTTGCAACCATACTTCCCCCGGAACCCAAAAGCTTTGGTTTCCCGGAAGCTGCCCGCCAAGTCATCGGAGGAACTTTGGCGGATTGCTAGCTGGCATCGCTTATGGTTATAACTAGGGCGGCATCTGATCGCCTTCGAACCTCTAACTTTCGTTCTTGATCAATCAAAACATTTTTGGCAAATGCTTTCGCTTCTGTCCGTCTTGCGACGATCCAAGAATTTCATCTCTAACGTCTCAATACGAATGCCCCCATCTGTCCGTATTAATCATTACCTCGGAAAAACTTCCGAAAACCAACAAAATAGAACCGAGGTCCTATTCCATTATTCCATGCACACAATATTCAGGCACTATTTAAATTTTAAAGCCTGGTTTAAGCACTCTAATTTGTTCAAAGTAAACGTACCGGCCCATCTCGACACTCAATTAAGAGCACAGCGATAGGATTAGAATTGGGAGGCTGTCTCCATTATTTAAATTATAAAAAATAAATAACTTTAACACTTACGATAAATTATACTTTAATGTATATATTAGTATATAAAATTTAACTAGTATACTTTAAACTTTTCAAACAAGTAAAAATATAAATAATAACTTACCATAAAAATAAAAATTTAAATAAAAATACAAGTATTTATAACCATATTATACAATATATAATTTATACCTCACTACCGGTAGGACGTCCCACAAAACATGCCAGTTAAGCACCGCGAGCGGTGAACCGACAGTGTAGGACACAAATTCGACTACGAGCTTTTTAACCGCAACAACTTTAAAATACGCTATTGGAGCTGGAATTACCGCTGCTGCTGGCACCAGACTTGCCCTCCAATAGATGCCCTCGGATGAGTCCCGTATCGTTATTTTTCGTCACTACCTCCCCGGGAGTGGGTAATTTGCGCGCCTGCTGCCTTCCTTGGATGTGGTAGCTGTTTCTCAGGCTCCCTCTCCGGAATCGAACCCTGATTCCCCGTTACCCGTTACAACCATGGTAGGCGGAGAACCTACCATCGACAGTTGATAAGGCAGACATTTGAAAGATGCGTCGCCGGTACTATAAAGACCGTGCGATCAGCTAAAAGTTATTCAGAGTCACCATATTATTACGATGCACATATATATATATAGTAGTAGTATCTTTATTGTTTTTAAAAAACACAATAAGATTCAGTGGATACAAAAATATATAGGTACATACAGAAATAAACTAAATTTTAAAATAATTAAATTTTAAAATACATTTTTACATTTATAGTTACTATAAGTTGGCATTATACAATGATATAATAATATAATTAAGAATTTTTCTTAAAAAATAATACGCATATGAGACATCTGCATATACATACATATGCGCACACACACATCCACATATATATGCACACACATATACATATACATAAAAAGTGAAAAAAATTATAAAAAAAGTAATAAATAAATAATAAAAGCAATAAAAGTAATAATTTTTTTTTTTTTTTAGGACATTACGCCCCTGAAAAAAGTGCAAACACATATGGTATTTTATATTGTCCTTAATACATTTTTATTAATTCATGTATAAAGGTACAAAGTTCTTCTATTTGATTCAATCGGACAGGACAGAGCAAATTGACTATTGACGATAAGTCGAAGTTTTTCAGGTATTGTGCCCATAAGCTTTCATACCTGGAACAATTTAACAGTAAATGTATCAAAGTTATATTTTCCTGGCAGTAATCGCATTTTGTATCAAAGTCTATTTTCACTACTTTGGAATCATGAGACAATGTAAGTTTATTTGAGTTAACCGTTCTTAGGCGGCAAATTAGTTTAACTTGAGTGAAGTTATCGCAAATGCTCAGATACGGTTCAGCCGCCATATTTGTTTTTAAGTATGTGTAGAAGTTATTAAAATTCGAAGCCTCTGCTCTGTGGAGGTCAGTTAACAGGAGGTGATTCTTATACTTTTCCATTAGAGATTCAATCTGACTAAAAGACGTATTTGGTGATAAATTGTATAGGATACGCTCCGCATCTAAATCGCCGAGAATATTCTTCATGGTACTAAGCCAATTATATTTCATATTAGCCTCAGTGGAGGAATCGAGCTGGATCAGTCTTCTGAGACATATGTATGGGTACCTCTCCGGCTTCATATTAAGAATTTTTAAAAGCCATTTTATTGCTAAGTTTATAATTTTGTATTTTAATGGGCTAAGTTCCAATTCTAGACGAAGTACGTAATTAGCCGTGTGTCTGGGCAGTCCCAATAATGTTTTTATAAATGTGGATTGAATTATTTCTAATTCATCCATAAACGCTAAACCGCAAACTTCCATTCCATAAAGAGCGGTTGGGACCACAAGTGAGCTGAATAGGTGCAGTGCCACGTCTACTTTTTTCAAGTTTGATTTACAGATAATGTATTTTAATCGGTTAATTACTCGTTTACCTTTAGTAATGGCATTTTTTGTGTTAAAAGCAAAAGAGCCCGAGTAATGAAAATCTACTCCCAGGTAGTTATAGGTATTAACATTTTCTATTATATTTCCATTTATTTTTATTTGATTTTGAAATTTTTTCTGTTTGCCTTTATTAAAGAATATACATTTTGTTTTTGTGTGGTTGATAAATAGGTCTAAAATTTAAAATACACATTGGCAGCGTCTAGCAATTTTTGTAATTCATGAGGTGTTCTTGCAAACAGGACAATGTCGTCTGCATATGCCAACATTAAAATATTATTAAACCCGTCTATACTGCACCCTTCAAATCCCTTATTTAACAGATAATTTTCCATGTCATATATATATAAGATGAACAATAAAGGGCTTAATGAATCCCCCTGTAAAAGTCCCTTTGTTATACCAAACGGTAATGAATTTTGACCATTAGATTTGACCGACCCCATGACGTCTGTATAAAGTTTTCCCAATATTCTTACCATCTTACCACTAATTCCCATATGATACAGTTTCTCCCACAGTTTAAGTTGATTAACCGAGTTAAACGCTTCTTTTAGATCGACAAAAACAGCATATAGTTTATTTTTTGGCAGACGTAAATTATTTTGAATTAGACATGATAGAGTAAAGATGTTGTCAATACATCCCCTCCCTTTTCTAAATCCTGTCTGACTTTCAGGGATTATTTTCATCTCCTCGACTACTGAAGAGATTCGAGTTGCTAAAATTTGAGTAAAAATTTTACAAATAGACTTAACGAGCGAAATAGGTCGATAATTTTCTGTATTCATTCTATCCCCGTTTTTGTGCAACATTGTAATTTCTATTTCTTTCCACTTTCTAGGTATAACTTCTAATTTTAGGATAGAGTTGAATAACTCGGTCAAATATAACTTTGCATTAATGGGTAAGTTCTTGTAAAACTCGTTAGTTACTGAATCAGATCCTGGGGCCTTAGAATTTTTACAGCTCTGTAAGCAACAATTAAGCTCTGATAGTGTGAAATCAGCATCCAAGAATGGATGTAGTGCGTCTAAATACGTAGTATTTTGAGGGTTACATACATCGTACGTATAGTAATCTTGAAAGTACATAGCCCAAGTGTCTAATGGAATAGAATTTAAATTAAATGTTTTTTTGTCAAAGCATTTGACAGATTGCCAAAATTCTTTCGAATTTTTGACATTTAGTAACCGATCTTTGAAATCGTTATAGTACTTAGATTTACATTTTTGTACAGTGTCTTTGTAAGAGGCTTTCATTTCTAAATATGTTTTTAGGTTTGAGTCATCAAATTTACTTCTAACACATTTTCTGTAACTAGACCTGACTTTTCTTTTTGCTTCCAAACATAATTCGTTATACCAAGGCTTGTTCTTTCCTAAATAATTCCCTTTAAAGATAATGTTTTTTGTCATTCCTAAAACATTGGCTGTTGTGGATATTTTTTCCACAAGATAATTATACGACAAGTTGGGGTCTAAATTTATTATTGAGGGATCTAGTAGTTGCATATTGGACTGGTATGCGTCCAATTTTTCAGGGTTCCAATTCAGTAATACTTTTACATTATGTATTGATGTTCCAGGTACGTATGGAATACTTGTAAAAGTAGAGGTAGCACAAGCCGCATGATCCGATTCACAAACGGGATTACAAATTTTAAAATCGTTAATCACTGACCTAGCACTCTCGTTTACAAATACTAAATCAATGCAGCTCTTACCTACCGCGCTATGATACGTTAATGTACCCTCCAAGTCCTCAGTTGAACGCCCATTTAATACTATGTATCCATATGTCTCAAAAGTCTCAATCAGCCGAACACCATTTGAGTTACAAATTTGGTCCATTGACTTACGTGTAGCATACAGATTTGTGTTAGATAGAATAATTTCATCCACTGTATCAATTTGGTTCAATAGGCCAATTCTACCATTGAAATCCCCTCCAAGAATGACACAATCAGTTCCCATTTCACTATCAAACCTTTTTAACAATTCATCCAATTCTGAAATACAGTCAATATAACTTTGCGAAGGACTAAAATAGAATGAACCGATTAAATATTTTTTGTTATTTATTGTAGTTCTTATTACTATATTAGTGTCACTAATATTTACTACGGAGAAATCTATGTTACATTTAATAAGTATTAAAATCCCTCCTATTCCCCGACCTTTTTTATGTGACTTTGAAGCCGGTTTATTAACACAATTATAATTGGCAAGAAAGTTGGGTATGCTAAATGCCTCAGATGTGGTCCATGTTTCTGATAGGCAGATAAAATCATACTTACATAGTCTGTCCTGTTCAATTTTATCTACTGAGTACAAATTTCTGATGCCGTGTATATTTGTGTGTAAAATCTGAATACCGTATGTGTTTATTACTTTTTTGAGGATTTTTCCGAGTAATTAGCCAAAAACACAGATAAGTCTTCACTCGTTGCTGGATTGATGTTGTTGGTGCAGGTTGCTTTCTGGGTATTGTAGTCCGGTTTTTTGTTTAGCCTGGCCGTATAGTTTTCTATTATAGGAGATTGTGATGACATACGTTTTTTTCGGTTGCTCTCTTTTAGGGGAGAGTGTTTATGAATATCTGCAGGACGAAGATTTTCATCGTTAGCATCGGTAACTAATTCATTTTGACGTGATTTGAATTTAATTGTTCGTTCTTGTCTTATTTCCCATGGCAAATCGTCTCTTATAAATATTTTAGACCCATAGATAAATTTTTTGTTTTCAATAACTTTTTTCTTCATTCTCAGACTTGAAAAACATATTTTTATTGGGCGGGAGCCTTTTACACGACCCAAGCGAAAAACTTCTTCAATTTCGTTGGCTGAACAGTCTATCTGAAGTTTTTCTTTTAAAAATTGCACAATAAAATTTTCTAGGTCATAATCATCTGATTCCGGCTCTGTTATACCAATTAAAATAACATTCTTTTTTCTCACTTCCCTTTGCAAGTTCATAATAACACGTTTTTGTTCATGTATTTTTGACTCCAGCAATTTAATTTCAGCATTATTTTCTGTACATAAATGTTTAACAATATTTAATTCGTGCCTATTTTCCATTTGAAGATTTTCGATCATAGTTATAATTTTATCAAGCTTGTCATCACTCATTTTTAAACAATTTTTTTTTAAATAGTTTGTTTATGTATAACTGACAGTTTCCAAACAAATATTTTATGTTTATATTTAGATACCACAAAAATAAACAATATTTTGGTTATCTCACTTGAATAATTATATATGGTAGAAAAGGAGCACTATTGTTTTAGATATATTTGGTTGGGCGTTGCAGATATCCACTGAACTTCTTATGAAAGACAGTAGAAATAATTGATTAACCTCACTTTCCAACACTGTATTAAAGTTCTCCAAAAATTCAGAATATGATATGATATGATATGATTCAGATATGATATTATTTGAAGTCGACCTTTAAATACTTTTAATAAAGGCCAGTTAAACTCACCATTATGAGTACTATTAATTCAGTCCATTGTGATATTTTACGGTTCTACACGATTCATCCATAGAACACACATAAAACACGTCTACACGTTTCAATACTATCCACTGAATCTCTCCCATATATATATATATATATATATATATATATATATATATATATATATATAAGTATATATATATATATATATATGAAATTATAAAAAAAACATAAAATATATTATAAAAAACGCCGTGAGCAGCGGGGCCCCATCACGGTAGTCGAATTTTCCCCTTCATCTTCGGTATTGAATGTCTACAAGCGAAATGTGATTGAAAGTCTACAACCGAATTGTCATTTTGTTGGTTTCAAAACTGGTGATGAGTGTTCGGCTGATCGAGGCTTTAAAAAAAGGTTTTAAGTATTTAAGGGCTGTATCTCAGTAAACTTCAATTTTGTGCCGAAAACAGGTAGCAGAAAAAAAGCCAACACAATTCGTACGAGGACATTCCTGCCTATGTTTATCCGCTAATTGCCTTTATGTTTTAGTTTTAAAAATTAAAAAAGGACCTTAAATAGTAAACTGGAAGGCCTTTATAAAGATATTTTTTCTTTCCAAAAAAATCCAAAATTTCTATTTTATAAATACTAAAAATCCAAAATTCCTAATTTATAAATAAACAGTGACTTTAATAACATTTTTAAATTACTTAATATGTATGTATTTCATTTGTCATAAAAGTAAGTTCACTTTTTTTTAAATTTTTTAAAATTACTATTCGCCTACTTATATTTAGAATAAACATAATGCTTTTAAAACACATTTAACAATAGCATTCAATTCCGATGTAAAAATGGGAGAAGTGGGGGGAAAAGTGATGCGGACTCCCTACAAGGTACTAGCTGGATACTAACTGAATACACGTACAAAATTTCAAGCCTCTAGGTTTCCTTATGGAGTCTCTAGACGTGTTAGAAAACAAGCAAAAAAATTAAGGAAATATTGGCGTAAAAATCGTGGGGGTAAGGGTTAAAAGTTGAAACCTCCAAGAAACAGTGTCTGGCTATTAGCTTAACCTGTACACCAAATTTCAGCCCTCTAGGTTTATTTGGGGAGATTTTGACCCGAACGAAACTGTTAAAAAACAAGAAAAATCATGTTCTTTTGGGTATAAAAATGGTGGGGGTAGGGGTTAAAAGTCGAGACCCCCAAAAGGCACCCCCTTGATACTAACTCAATCCGAATACAAAATTTCAGCCCTCTAGGTTTATTCGGGTGACCTGTGCGAGTGGTACAAACTTCGAAAACGTCGAAAATGCATGAAATTGTAGCTTAAAAATGAGGTGGGTGGAGGTAAAATATTAAAACCTCCAAAAAGCACAACCTAGGTACGAACTTTATCAACACACCAAATTTCAACCCTCTACGTTAATTCTGGGGGGCTGGGGGCCTGTTAGATCCAGCGAAAATCGTTTTTCCCCCCTCTACTCCCACCATATCATCCTAGGAAGCTGAATTTTGGATATGTTGTAGATAATTGACCGAAACGTTATTTAAAACCGGTTTGGAAAAGTTTTATTGCTTTTCCGCCCCCCACCACCCCCTTAAAGGTCGGGTCAGAAAAAAAATTTGCCCAAAATTTGACCCCACTTTGATAGTATGAGGTGCCTCGAAAATGAGCCCCATTTACCAAATTTCATTTTTTTTAGCTTCCATAGGGGGGCCCTACACAAATTAAAAGGTGGCGGGAAAAAATATATATATATATATATATATATATATATATATATATATATATATATATATATATATATATATATATATATATATATATATCAGACATTTTTTTTCTACATATTCGTGTTCTACGGGTCCGAAAACGGATAGCGCCCCTACTCTCGCCTCTCGCAGCTCTTATCGTATAGACTGTATAAGTCTAATTTTTCGGAGAAAATTCGACTAAAAATATGTTAACATCGATTGGTTTTGATCTCATAAAAGAATTCCTTCCATCTCTGGTCGGAACTCTGTTTGCATGTATTAGCTCTAGAATTACCACAGTTATCCAAGTAAATGTACATATGTACGATCTAAGGAACCATAACTGATATAATGAGCCTTTCGCGGTTTCACCTTAATATGGCTTGTACTGAGACATGCATGGCTTAATCTTTGAGACAAGCATATGACTACTGGCAGGATCAACCAGGGAACTTTATGTTAATAAAATTATTCCATTTTAAAAAAATGAAATATTTTAAAAAGTCTTCCTTTTTATTAATCAGTATGAAATTTAATCATAAACTGATATAAACATATAAAAATTTTAACAAAATTTGAAATAAAATAATATTTATTCCTTTTGTTATTTTTATATAAAGAATACCTTCTCAAATTTTTTAATATTTCAAAACAAAATAAAAAAAATTTTTTTTTGAAAACATTCTTATTAGAATAAAAACTATTACCATATAGTTTTATTGAAATAATTCAAACATTTGCTCATAACTCTTGGCTAGCTTGTATGCAACAATTTTTAAATATATAAAATATATATTTATTTTACGTTCAAATAACACACTTCATTCTCGTTTGGTATGTAGTGAGTTTCTTGCATTATAAATTTATTAAAAAATTTATTTTATAAAATTGTTTGTCCACATAAGAGCCTAAGGCTTAACACCTATAGCCGATGGACTTGCTTTGACATAGTATAAAATGGAAAAATTATAAAAATTTTATATATATATATATATATATATATATATATATATATATACATATATATATATATATATATATATATATATATATATATATATATATATATATACCATTTTACATTTAATACAATAAAATTATAATAACATTTATTAACAATATGATATGTTATCCACCCACATCCTAGCCACTGCAATACGCAGATCCCGATTAACAGCCCGGCATTGTTAACTTAAAGTGTCGAATCGGAACTATGCCATCAGAGCACCGTTATCCCAACTATGATCTCTATTATCTTTATAAAATAATAAGTACATAGCAATCGAGATAACTGTTAATGTACTGGCTGCAATCAAGTCTAGGGACGAGGACCATATTAATAATTTATGATTTTTTTTTAAAAAAAATCTTATCAATATGCTCTTTACAGATATTTCTCACATTCAAATAAATGTTTAATTTATTATTGTGAATTACATACATATATAAAGTTGCATATGAGGATAAACAACCATCATTACCAACTTATTTTTATACAATATGTACGTATTATATGTATAAGATATATATATATATATATATACATATATATATATATATATATATATATATATATATGTATATATATATATATGTATATGTATATATATATACCTATATATATACATATATATATATATATATATATATATATATATATATATATATATATATATACATATATACATATATATAAATGGTTTACGGTTAATAAAAAATATATGTTAACATATTTTTTAATACCAAAACACTTACTTTATACCTTTTCATAATTTTTCGATGAAGTATCTTTACGATGTTACTACTGTAAACAAAAATTATTTGAAAATATTATCTTAACAAAACATAATATTTTCAACAGAACAGAACTTAGTCAAAATCAAAACTATTAATGTAATGCTCTTACACATATACACAATAGCTTTATATACTTTGACCGATCCATTCATAACGTTTGTCAACTATACACATCGATATTTGAAAAGATACCACCATCTATAATAAAGATTTGAAACGAGAAGCGTTGTAAATTTTACTTTTTTCTTATATTTTTTTGTTTTAATTCGTTACAAAATTGATAAAAACTATAAAATAAGTTATTATTATTGAAGTTTTTTAAAGTTTATATTGAAAAATAAGAAATTTTTTTTAAATTTTTCATTTATTTTTCTGTTCGTTTTTTTTTTTTTTTTTTTTTTTTTTTTTTTTTTATATATAAATATTTGAAACATATTGTACATTTAACATACAAGTGAATATGAAATTTTTAATACCTAAACGAAAGTCATGTCAATGTACATATAATAATGAATTATAAGTAAAGATGAAATCATCCTACATGTAAATTATTTCTATCATTTTTTTTTCAACTAATCAAAAAGTTTAAAACGTACATTTAAAATACAAAATTTTTTTTTTAAACTAATCAAAAAGTTGTAAAAACGTACATTTAAAATACAAAATTTTTTTTTCTACTAATCAAAAAGTTGTAAAAACGTACATTTAAGATACAAAAATTTCATTTTCAGCCAAACTATTAACTTTACATATACGAAGAGCAAGTGAATGCCCATAAGTTAATGTATTACAAGTAAGTATATTGAAATCTTCCTACATGTAAATTATTTCTATCATTTTTTCAACTAATCAAATAGTTGCAAAAAGGTACATATAAAATACAAAAATTTCATTTTCACCCAAACTATTAACTTTACATATACGAAGAGCAAGTGAATGCCCATAAGTTAATGTATTACAAGTAAGTATATTGAAATCTTCGTACATGTAAATTATTTCCATCATTTTTTTCAACTAATCAAAAAGTTGCAAAAACGTACATTTAAAATACAAAAATTTCATTTTCACCCAAACTATTAACTTTACATATACGAAGAGCAAGTGAATGCCCATAAGTTAATGTATTACAAGTAAGTATATTGAAATCTTCTTACATGTAAATTATTTCTATCATTTTTTTCAATCAAAAAGTTGTAAAAAGGCACATTTAAAATACAATAATTTCAATTTCACCCAAACTATTAACGATACATACTATATACGAAGAGCAAGTGAATGCCCATAAGTTAATGTATTACAAGTGAGTATATTGAAAACTTCCTACATGTAAATTATTTCTATCATTTCTTTCAACTAATCAAAAAGTTGCAAAAACGTACATTTAATATACAAAAATTTCATTTTCACTCAAACTATTTACATATACGAAGAGCAAGTGAATGACCATAAGTTAATGTATTACAAGTAAATATATTGAAATCTTCCTACATGTAAATTATTTCTATCATTTCTTTCAACTAATCAAAAAGTTGCAAAAAGGTACATTTAAAATACAAAAATTTCATTTTCACCCAAACTATTAACTTTACATATACGAAGAGCAAGTGAATGCCCATAAGTTAATGTATTACAAGTAAGTATATTGAAATCTTCCTACATGTAAATTATTTCTATCATTTTTTTCAACTAATCAAAAAGTTGTGGATACGTGCATTTAATATACAACTGATTTTAAAATATACGGTAGCGACAACACACATATAAATATATATTGTGAATGAATGAGTACAATGTTAGTGGATATTGTGAATGAAATATGTGTATTACAACGTCCCCTCTTTTAAAAGAACTGTACATATAGGTAATATAGCGTTGTATACGGTAGCGACAACACATAAATGTATATTGTGAATGAATGAGTACAATGTTAATGTATATTGTGAATGAAATACTATATATGTGTTTTACAACGTCCCCTCTTTTAAAAGAAGTGTACATATAGGTAATATAGCGTTGTATACGGTAGCGACACACGCACACATTCGTGATGTTTGCATTTAAAGTAGATTATAAGACAACTTCCCCCTCATACAAATTTAGTGTAGATTTGAACGTTGTACGGTAAACAACACATACATAACGATGATTTTTGTACTTAAACTAGAAATCGTTTTTATTTTTTTCACTTTTATTTGTTTTTAACTAATTGTTCAAATACTAGTTCTAACATATAAATAATTAATCAAGTTTAGTTTCTTTAAAAAAAGTACATGATATTTTCAAAAAAATAAAAAAAAATTAAAATATACATTTCTAAAAATTTGCTATCATTCGTCATTGATATAAAAAAAAATTTTTCTAAGTTCAAATATACACTCATTTTGTATGTTGTAAGCGATGTTGTTGTTTCGTCTTCTTTATGTTAAATATGTACAAAGAGAGTCTTATGGTATCTGTTGTTTCTTTAATATGGTGAATTGGATAAGAACGACCTATTTAAGTGTTGTAATTTTGTCATAATTTTTGTATTGGGTAATTTTTGCATGTTCAACTTACCTCTGTATGTGGTTAATTGGATAAGAGTGACTTATTTAAGTGTGGTAATTTGGTCATATCTTTTGTGTGGGGTAATTTTTGCATGTTTAACTTACCTCTGTATTGTGGTTAATTGGATAAGAGTGACTTATTTAAGTGTGGTAATTTGGTCATATCTTTTGTGTGGTGTAATTTTAGCATGTTCAACTTACTTCTGTAATGTGATTAACTGAAAAAGAGTGGCTCAAATTACCTCGTACAAATTTCATTGTAAAAAATAACCCCTGTCTACCCTACTACAAATGCAAAAATCAGATTTTCCCGAAAATGGATTTTTTGATCATAACGCGTTAATAATCGAATATTTGTGATGAAAAAGTCATTTTTAAGCCAAAATCAGTGATTTCAGTTCACGTCGGCAAAATGTGATTTTCGGATTTGCGAAGGTGAAATATTAAAAATGGAAAAATCAATCTTTTCCGAAAACGGAATTTTTGATAAAGATGCCTTAAAAATCGAATATTTGTGATGAAAAAGTATTTTTAAACAAAAATCATTGATCTGACGTTGAAGTGAACTGACGTCGCTGATTTTTGTTTAAAAATACTTTTTCATCACAAATACTCGATTTTTAAGGCATTTTTATCAAAAATTACGTTTTCGGTAAAATTGATTTTTGCATTTTTAATGTTTCACCTTTGCAAAACCGAAAATCACATTTTGCCGAAGTGAACTGGAATCACTGATTTTGGCTTAAAAGTGACTTATTCATCACAAATATTCGATTATTAACGCGTTAAAAACCAAAAATCCATTTTCGGAAAAAACTGATTTTTGCACATGTAGTATCCCATATTTGTGATGAAAAAGTAATTTCCAAACAAAAAAATGTGCTTTCACTTCACATCGAGAAATTGTGGCTTTTCGGTCTTAGGTATAGGATAATCGGATATGGAATTGCAAAACCAATCTTTTCCGAAAAAGAAATTTTTTAATCAAAATGCGTTAAAAATCGCATATTTGTGATGAAAAAGACATTTTTAGAAAAAATTATTGATCTCAGTTCACTACGAGAAATTGTGACTTTTCGGTTTTTGGTATAGAATAATTTGATATGGCATTACAAAACCAATTTTTTCTGAAAAAGAAATTTTTGATCAAAATGCGTTAGAAATCGCATATTTGTGATGAAAAAGTCATTTTTTAAAAAAATTATTGATCTCAGTTCACTACGAGAAATTGTGATTTTTCGGTTTTTGGTATAGGGTAATCGGATATGGCATTGAAAACCAATTTTTTCCGAAAAAGAAATTTTTGATCAAAATGCGTTAAAAATCGCATATTTGTGATGAAAGTCATTTTAAAAAAAATTATTGATCTCAGTTCACTACGAGCAATTGTGATTTTTCAGTTTTTGGTATAGGATAATGGGACATGGCATTGCGTAACCAATTTTTTCCGAAAAAGAAATTTTTGATCAAAATGCGTTAAAAATCGCATATTTGTGATGAAAAAGTAATTTTCAAACAAAAATATGTGATTTCACTTCACATCGAGAAATTGTGGTTTTTCGGTCTTAGATATAGGGTAATCGGATATGCCATTGCAAAACCAATTTTTTCCGGAAAAGAAATTTTTGATCAAAATGCGTTAAAAATCGCATATTTGTGATGAATGTAATTTTAAAAAAAAATTATTGATCTCAGTTCAATACGAGAAATTGTGATTTTTCGGTCTTAGGTATAGGATAATGGGATATGGCATTGCGTAACCAATTTTTTCCGAAAAAGAAATTTTGCTCAAAATGCGTTAACAATCGCATATTTGTGATGAAAAGTCATTTTGAAACAAAAAAATGTGATTTCACTTCACTTTGAGAAATTGTGATTTTTCGGTCTTAGATAGGTGTTATGGCATATGACATTAGGTAGGTGATTTGGGGTTGCAAAAACCAATTTTTCCGAAAAGTGCATTTTTGATCAAAATGCGTTAAAAACCGCATAGTTGTGATGAGAAATTCATTTTTAAACAAAGATATGTGATTTCACTTCACATCGAGAAATAGTGGTTTTTCGGTCTTAGGTATAGGGTAATCGGATATGGCATTGCGTGACCAATTTTTTCCAAAAAATAAATTTTTGATCAAAATGCGTTAAAAATCGCATATTTGTGAAGAAAAGGTCATTTTTAAAAAAAAATTTTTGATCTCAGTTCACTATGAGAAATTGTGATTTTTCTTTTTTTGGTATTGAATAATTGGATATGCCATTGCAAAACCAATTTTTTCCGAAAAAGAAATCTTTGATCAAAATACGTTAAAAATCGCATATTTGTGATGAAAAAGTAATTTTCAAACAAAAATATGTGATTTCACTTCACATCGAGAATTTGTGGTTTTTGGGTCTTAGGTATAGGATAATTGGATATGCCATTGCAAAACAAATTTTTTCCGATAAAGAAATTTGTGATTCAAATGCGTTAAAAATCGCACATTTGTTATGAAAAATTCATTTTTAGAAAAAAATTATTGATCTCATTTCACTACGAGAAATTATGGTTTTTCTGTCTTAGGTATAGGATAATAGAATATGCCATTGCAAAACCAATTTTTTCCGAAAAAGAAATCTTTGATCATTAAATATCGCATATTTGTGATGAAAAGGTAATTTTCACACAAAAGTATATGATTTCACTTCACATCGAGAATTTTTGGTTTTTGGGTCTTAGGTATAGGATAATTGGATATGCCATTGCAAAACCAATTTTTTCCGATAAAGAAATTTTTAATCAAAATGCGTTAAAAATCGCATATTTGTGATGAAAAAGTCATTTTGAAACAAAAATATGTGACTTCACTTCAGGTCACATCAGGTAGGTGATCTGGGATTGCAAAAACCAATTTTTTCGAAAAGTGCATTTCTGATCAAAATGAATTAAAAATCGCATATTTGTGATGAAAAAGTCATTTTTAAAAAAAAATTATTGATCTCAGTTCACTATGAGGAATTTTGGTTTTTCGGTCTTAGGTATTGGATAATTGGATATGGCATTGCAAAATCAATTTTTTCCGGAAAGATATTTTTGATCAAAATGGGTTAAAAATCGCATATTTGTGATGAAAAAGCCATTTTTAAAAAAAAATTATTGATCTCAGTTCACTACGAGAAATTGTGATTTTTCGGTCTTAGTTATAGGATAATTGGATATGCCATTGCTAAACCAATTTCTCCGGAAAAGAAATTTTTGATGAAAATGCGTTAAAAATCTCATATTTGTGATGAAAAAGTAATTTTAAAACAAAAATATGTGATTTCACTTCACATCAAGAAATTGTGGTTTTTTTGTCTAGGATTCGGTATAGGATAATCGGATTATTCGGTATAGGATAATCGGATATGGCATTGCAAAACCAATTTTTTCCGAAAAAGAAATTTTTGATAAAAATGCCTTAAAAATCGCATATTTGTGATGAAAAGTCATTTTTAAAAAAAAATTATTAATCTCAGTTCACTACGAGAAATTGTGATTTTTCGGTCTTAGGTATAGGATAACTGAATATGGCATTGTAAAACCAATTTTTTCCGAAAAAGAAATTTTTGATCAAAATGCGTTGAAAATAGCATATTTGCGATGTAAAAGTCATTTTTAAGCAAAGATATGTGATTTCACTTCGCATCGAGAAATTGTGGTTTTTCGGTCTTACGTATAGGATAATCGGATAAGGCATTGCAAAACCAATTTTTTCGCGAAAAAGAAATTTTTGATAAAATGAGTTAAAAATCGCCTATTTGTGATGGTAAAGTCATTTTTTAAAAGAAAATATTGATCTCAGTAGACTACGAGAAATTGTGATTTTTCGGTCTTAGGTTTAGGATAATGGGATATGGCATTGCGTAACCAATCTTTTCCGAAAAAGAAATTTTTGATCAAAATATGTTAAAAATCGCATATTTGTGATGAAATAGTAATTTTCAAACCAAAATATATGATTTCACTTCACACCGAGAAATTGTGGTTTTTCGGTCTTAGGTATTGGATAATCGGATATGGTATTGCAAAACCAATTTTTGCCGAAAAAGAAATTTTTTATCAAATTCGTTAAAAATCGCATATTTATGATGAAAAAGTCATTTTTAAAAAAAATTATTGATCTCAGTTCACTATGAGAAATTGTGATTTTTCGGTCTTAAATATAGGATAATTGGAGATGGCATTGCAAAACCAATTTTTTCCGGAAAGGAAATTTTTAATCAAAATGCGTTAAAAATCGCATATTTGTGTTGACAAAAGTCATTTTCAAAAAAAATTTTTTTGTCTCAATTCACTACGAGAAATTGTGATTTTTCGGTCTTAGGTATAGGATAATTGGATATTCCATTGTAAAACCAATTTTTTGCGAAAAAAAAATTTTTGATCAAAATGCGTTAAAAAACGCATATTTGTGATCAAAAAGTCATTTTTTAAAAAAAATTATTTATCTCAGTTCACTACGAGAAATTGTGATTTTTCGGACTTAGGTATGGGATAATGAGATATGGCATTGCAAAACCAATTTTTTCCGAAAAAGAAATTTTTGATCAAGATGCCTTACAAATCGCATATTTGTGATGAAAAAGTCATTCTTAAACAAAAATTATTGATCTCAGTTAACTACGAGCAATTGTGATTTTTCGGACTTAGGTATGGGATAATGGGAAATGGCATTGCGTAACCAATTTTTTCCGAAAAAGAAATTTTTGATCAAAATTCGTTAAAAATCGCATATATATGATGAAAAAGTCATTCTAAAACAAAAATATGTGATTTCACTTCACATCGAGAAATTGTGATTTTTCGGTCTTATATATGAAATAATGGTGTCATTGCAGAAACCAATTTTTTCCGAAATTGGAAATTTGACCAAAATTCGTTAAAAATCGCATTTATATGATGAAAAAGTCATTTTAAAACAAAAATATGTAATTTCACTTCACATCGAGAAATTGTGATTTTTCGGTCTTATATATAAAATAATGGTATGTCATTGCAAAAACCAATTTTTTCCGAAAATGGAAATTTGACCAAAATGCGTTAAAAATCGCATATATATGATGAAAAAGTCATTTTAAAACAAAAATATGTGATTTCACTTCACATCGAGAAATTGTGATTTTTCGGTCTTATTTATGAAATAATGGTATGTCATTGCAAAAACAAATTTTTTCCGAAAATGGAATTTTGACCAAAATGCGTTAAAAATCGCATTTAAATGATGAAAAGTCATTTTAAAACAAAAATATGTGATTTCAGTTCACATTGAGAAATTTTGATTTTTCGGTTTTATATATGAAATAATGGTATGTCATTGCAAAAACCAATTTTTTCCGAAAATGGAAATTTGACCAAAATGCATTAAACATCGCATATATATGATGAAAAAGTCATTTTAAAACAAAAATATGTGATTTCACTTCACATCGTGAAATTGTGATTTTTCTGTCTTATGTATTAAATAATGGTGTGTCATTGCAAAAACCAATTTTTTCCGAAAATGGAATTTTGACCAAAATGCGTTAAAAATCGCATATATATGATAAAAAAGTCATTTTAAAACAAAAATATGTGATTTCACTTCACATCGAGAAATTGTGATTTTTCTGTTTTATGTATGAAATAATGGTGTGTCATTGCATAAACAAATTTTTTCCGAAAATGGAAATTTGACCAAAATGCGTTAAAAATCGCATATATATGATGAAAAAGTCATTTTAAAACAAAAATATGTGATTTCATTTCACATCGAGAAATTGTGATTTTTCTGTCTTATGTATTAAATAATGGTGGTCATTGCAAAAACCAATTTTTTCCGAAATGGAAATTTGACCAAAATGCGTTAAAAATCGCATATATATGATAAAAAAGTCATTTTAAAACAAAAATATGTGATTTCACTTCACATCGAGAAATTGTGATTTTTCTGTCTTATGTATGAAATAATGGTATGTCATTTCAAAAACCAATTTTTTCCGAAATTGGAAATTTGTCCAAAAT
>JAPWDM010000042.1:2512500-2590290 GCA_035578155.1 Brachynemurus nebulosus | reverse complement strand
GGAGACTGTAGATAACATCATTCTGAGTATAGCAAGACGAATAGAAGCTTTGACAAGAGCACGGGAGGTAGCACGCGGTATTAAAACGTTGTGTTTCATTTTCTATTTGTTAAATAATCTTTAACTAAAATGATTCTTAGACGACATAAGATTCCAAAAATTTGGTATTTCATATGGTTAATTGCTTTTGCTAACGAAAATAAAGGTACAGTGGCCATCCAATGGTACGTACTCCGATTTTACGTAGTGACGTCAGCGATTTAGTGGGGTTCTCCTCTCACAGATATGTTGTTGTTTGTCTGTGTTGGTGAAAATTTATGTACCAAGCTAGAGTCAGGGCCGTAGGTAATATTGTCTGAGGGTCTCGTAGCCTTTAAAAATTTTAAAATTTCACTGCAGATATATATGCATATATTCTGTACAAGTGTATACGTAATATGCAAAATACAAATGAAAAATAAGTAACGTAAAATTCTAGAATATTATAAACGTCAACTAGCAGAGATATCAAAAAACAGACTTCACCGTTGAATTGGTTATTAATATTAAAACTGAGACTAAACAGTGTAGTTTGACAAAAATTCTAGAATGTTCTATTCGTCAACTAGCAAAGATATTGAAAAATCAATTGTACCATTTAATTGTCCATTGAAAAACAGGTCAAATTACACATTTTGACAAATGTTCTGGAATATTCTATTCGTCAGCTAGCAAAGATATTCAAAAACAAACGTCGCCATTGAATTTGCTACCAAAAAAGGGACCAAATAACATATTTTGAGAAATGTTCTAGAATATTCTATTTGTCAACTAACAAAGATATTGGAAAATCTACTGCACCACTTAATTGTCCAACCGAAATTAAACTAATGTAAACCAAATGTCCGATTTTGACAAACAATTTTTGTTATTTGACGAATAGAATATTCTAGAACATTTATCAAAATGTGCTATTCCGTCTTTTATTCGATGACCAATTAAATGGTGCAATCGATTTTTCGATATCTTTATTAGTTGACGAGTAGAATATTCTAGAATTTTTGTCAAAATGTGCTGTTTAATCTAATTTTTAGTGCTCAATTCAATAGTGAAGTTTGTTTTTTTGGTATCTTTGCTAGTTCACGAGTAGAATATTCTAGAATTTTTGTCAGCTTCCGCAATTTGGCGTCTTTTACGCTGATGATTGCGATAGTGAAGTTGATTTTTTGACAGTTTTCTAGAAGTCGTCACTCATATTCATTAGTATAACATTCGATTTTTTTGTCTACACAACCGAATTTTAGGTTTAAATTGTCTCCTAAGATAATATTGTTTTAAATAAATTCAGATAAATAATATTTACCAACCCCCGAAACAAAAGTTTAGCGACGCCCCTGATCTTCCGATTTTACGTACTTCCCCTTAAATTTGCACTGACCACTACATAAAATTGGATTTGTGATGTATATCGACTTGTGAACATGTAATTTTAAGTGAATAATTAAATAAAACTAATAGTTTTTTAAAATTAAATGGTTTGTTTAATTTTTAGAGATATTTTGTATGTTCCACTAATTATGCCGGTGTGTGTATACATATACAGTGTATACGGTATCTACCGTATAATTATACCTTATATGTATGTATACGCTTATAGGGCGGTCAAAACAAACACTTAACTTCGAAAAAATTCGCATAGAGCTGAAAATTGGTACAGACTTCAACTATGTTATTACAAATAAAATGTCAAAAGTCCCCATCAATCCCACATGTTTTAAAAATTTTATTCTAGGTCAAAGGTCAAGGTAATTGGTTTTTAGTAAATATTTCTTAAATGGCAAAATTAGTGGTAAAACAGCTTAGATATATTTTGTAGATTATGCAACAAAAAAGGTTTCAATATTTTCTTCCTACGATCTATCCTTCAAGACATATCGCGATTTCTAAATTTTGAAAAGTAATATTTTGCATAATATACGCTCTTTTCCACACAACCGTCGGAGTAAGGTGCTTTTAACTCATTTTTTGTTTTAATTGTAGGTATAACCCACGATCTATTTTGATTTTTTGAGAAATTGTTTTACTATATTCTGCTACAGTATCATATTGGTACATGTACTTATGCTGAGAAATCTGACAGAAAAATTTCATCCGCAAAATAAGTCAAATTCTCTAAACAAACTTAGCCATTTTTACAGAAAAAACAAAAATTTGACACTCAAGTTACCGAAATTTCAAATACAAATTTTATTCGTATCATTTATGTAGCTATATTTAAAAAAAATAAAAATAAAATTAACTTGACGACGTCATCACAAAGAAAAAAATTTTTGAAGCTCCCAAAATCATAATTTTAATGCTAGAAACATGAAATTTATAGTTTGCGTTGTTCAAAATTATCTCCTTATACCCCTAGTGACATATTTAAGAGTGCTGGTTACGATATTATGGTGTTACTGATTTATTTTTTATCGAAAAAAATTCTTTCAGAAAAAAATTCCGCGATAAAAGCTCATGATATGAAGTAGGATAAAATAAAATAACTTTTCAAATCATTAAAACAAATTGTGGATCATACCTACAAGAGAAACCACATAAAATGCATCAAGTCTATCTTGATGGTGGTGTAGGAAAGGGTGTATATTATGTAGAATATTACTTTTCCAATTTTTGAACTCGCGATATCTCATGAAGGATAGATAGTACGAAAAAAATATTCAAACCTTTTTTGTAGAGAATTGCATAATCTACAAAATTTATTTAAACTATTTTTACCACAAATTTTACCATTTGCAAGATATTTACGAAAAACCAATTTCCTTGACCTTCGACCTTAAATAAATTTTTTAGCACATGTAGGACTGATGGGGACTTTCTGGGGATAGTTAAGGTGTCTGAACCAATTTTCAGTTCTATGCAAATTTTTCCGAGATTTGAACTTTTTTTTGTTTATTTTGACTGGCCTAATATATAGATTAAAAAAATACGTATATACGTACACATTAACATCTTGACCATCTTGACTAACAATGTTGAAACTAAAGAAGACATTGAAACAGTGTTGATCCATCAACACTTTTGGGTCGTATACTAGAGATGTGCTCGTGAGTACATTTTTACTCACGATCACGCACAGTCACGAATTAGCTTTTGTACTCACGCCCAATCACGAACGAGAAAATTTATTTCTTTTCACACTCACGCACGATCACGAACAAAAAAATTTTATGCTTTCACACTCACGCACGATCACGAACAAAAAAATTTTATGCTTTCACACTCACGCACGCTTAAGAATTAAACATAAAAATCTTTGAAACTAATCGTTGGAATTTTGAATAAAAATCACTATCGCTTTAACAATCAGTTAAAATTATGTCCTTGGGATAAAATCAGAATACGATTAATAGGGCTAACATTATTACTGAGAGTAATACTGATGCAAATTATATACTATTTAATTTTTTCTGGAAAGTGAGAAAATTTTCAAAATTTTTCATCTAATGATTTATTGTTTAATTTTTGTTCTTATTGTATTTGTATATAAACATGACATTTCTCACAACCAAACCAAATATCTAGTTTTTTAACAAAATTGTGACAAAATATTTTTTAGTACCTATAAATACATAGAAAATATTTTTTTTTAAAAATAATGATAATAATAAAACAACTTAAAATATTGAAAAAGATAATATTCCTTTAAGTAACCCCTCTTTATATTATGTCTTCATGACCATATTGTTCAAAACTGACCTTGTTATTTACAATTATACTCATTGACTGAGACCGTATATCCACACATCGTGAGAGATGCAGGCTAATTTTAAGAATTTCTTAAAAATTTAAGAAATTATTTAAAAACGGAAGAATCAGAACAACATCATAAACACTGTTGGATATTTATAATTTGTAAATAATTTTGTATACACTCCAAGTATCTCGGTAAAGAACTGGAATTTGTTAGTAAGGGTTATTGGATTTCTACCTACTTGTGCTTGTAAAAACCAATATATAAAAAAAAGATTTTTTTGTAGTTAAAATATCAAATTGGTTTAGTTAATATTCCCTAAAACTGAAAATAATAAATTATTTAAAAATTTTTTATTCATGGTCTTTAACTTTTCGTGACTCACGAATTATTCACGACAAGAAATTAAATTTGTCACGATCACGCCCACTCACGCACGATCGTAGAAAATTATTCACGATCACGATGGGTCACGCGTGACCCGCCGGGTCACGCGTGAATTCACGATTTTGGCACATCTCTATCGTATACAAAGATCGCACAGAAACCCTCAGTGAGGCCCAAAGATGCATGATTAGAATATTTTGAGATGTATTAACGAGGATAACGTTTGTTGTTAAGTGATATTTTTTTTAAAATAAATTTATTTAAAGTCGTTTGTTATTTTTAATAAATTAAAATTATAATTCTACTAGCAATGTACGTTCTCATATATACAATGATCTTGATAATGGGCGAAAAATAATTATCAGTATGACAACATAACATCAACATAATTTAACATTTGACATAATTGTCAACATGTCATACAGTGTATAAAACCAAATTGTATTATAATATTTTTTTAAATATATATTTTTTTTTAAATTCTTAAGTTTACTTATTTACAATTTAATTATTAAAATAAAATCGATCACACTGAATTATTTTTGGATAACCCTACACATAAGCTTGAGTTTCAGAGATACATAGCATACATAGCATTGGAAGCAGGGTTGGCATGTTTAAAACAAAGTGTTTTAAATCACATGTTTTAAACACTGTTTAAAACACAATCTAAATAAAACATGTTTGAAATTAAAGTGTTTTAAACGATGTTTTAAACTATGTTTAAAACAAATAAAAAACATTACATATTAAACTAGGTTCTGAACAATCTTTAATTAAATTCTTTCGGTTAAGTTGTAAATAAAATGTATTGAAATAAAAAAAAAGCTTAATTATATCTTTAGTAATTAATAATTAGGCAGTTCTATTCCAATATGTATCAGTAATAAAATAATAAGATCAAAATTAAATTTTTGATTAGGTTAAACTAAATTTATTTAAGTATGTATTTTGTTGTTTTTTTTTTCTTTCTTTTATGTTAAATACTAATTTGTATTATTTCCATTTAAATCTTGAAAAACAGCGACTAGCATTGCAGCTCTTTCTATTAAGGCTACAGTCGAATGCAACTGTGTTACTAAATCAAATGTTTTGGGGTCGATTTGTGACTTTAGTGATAGCATTAATATAACAAGATAACAATAAGATTTTGAACTTCTTTGTACCGTAATTTAAACTCTTTTATTTCAGTATGTATCAAATTCAGTGTTGCCAAATTGACTCATCATTAGTCAAAAATCCCTCTAAAAAATGCATTTTAGGGAAGAAAACCTCCAAAAAATAAAAAAAATTATTTAACGCACACGAAATACGTAAGCACGTCCGAGTAGCCCAAAAATAACCAATATTTAAAGTGGCCAACTTTTTGAAAAATGTCTCTTCAAAAATAATACAGTTGGAAAGCAAAAAAAAAAAAAAAAAATAATAATAATAATAATAAAATAAAATAATTTATAGCAAAATATAATTCTAATATTATTTCCAAGAAATTGTTTACTATATTTTTTTAAACAATAAAATTAGGATTGATTGTTGACTTTTGACGTTGTCTTAAAATACAATACCACACACTTAAATTTTAGTGCTTGATTTGAAACTGGTTTTTGAATTTGAGTATTTTTAAGCAGGATGGCGAATATATGTTTGAAATTTAATTAAACCTCCAAATTCCCCCTAGTTTGAAAATTTCCAGTCAAAAATCCCTCCAAAGAAATTATCCCCCCAAAATTCCCTGCAGCAATTTAAAAATTCTTTCTTAAATTTTGGAGAGAAAACCCCCCAATCTGACAACACTGGTCAAATTTTATAAAATCTCTCAGAAATGTCGTCAATAATGTCTAATCACAGTATACAACACGTATAAACAACAAACGGTTTTATAAATTTTACAACAAACAAAATGTTCAAATGTTCCCATTTAATGCCACCTATTATAAATTAATAGTACATTATTTTATGCCTATGCCAGTGTCTGATAGCAAAAAGTTAGACATTTCGAGACAAAAAGTTTTTTCCGTATGGTTTAATTAAAGGAATTAAAAACCTGTTTAAAACAAGTTTAAAATGTTTAAAACATATGTTTAAATTAAACTAATAAAAACATGATTTTAAACATAGGAACACTTGTTTAAAACATTTTGAACTGTTTGTTTTACAAATTAAAAAAAACTGTTTTTTTTCCATCCCTGGTTGGAAGTATTCAAGGGCAAATGGTAAGGAAAAGAAATGGGTATACAATTTAAATATATTTGGACAGAGAGCGAAAATGAGTGATTCAACTGGGTATACGTAGTATACACTATTATTTAAACTGTGCCTGGAATGAACACCATATTTCCATCTCTGTTTTGCAGAACAGATTCATATTCCAAACACAATAAACAAAATATATATATTTTTTTTAGTCGAAATTTTCCTTGAAAAAATTAGACTTATACGGTCTATACGATCGGCGAGAGAGGCGAGAGTAGGGGCGCTATCCGTTTTCGGACCCGTAGAACACGATTCTGTAGAAAAAAATGTCTGATAAATATATATATATATATATATATATATATATATATATATATATATATATATATATATATACATTCCCGCTATCTTTTAATATGCGTAGGGCCCCCCTATGAAAGTTAAGAGCTGAAATTTGGTAAGTGGGGCTCCTTGCGATGCACAACAATACTATCAAAGTGGGGTCAAATTTGGGGCAAATTTTGGATCCGACCCAACTTTTAAGGGGGTGGTGGGTGGCGGTAAAACAATAAAACTTTTCCAAACCGGTTGAAAATAATGTTTCGGTCAATTATCTACAACATATCCAAAATTCAGCTTCCTAGGATGATTTGGAGGGAGTAGAGGGGGAAAAAACGATTTTGGCTGGATCTAACGTGTCCACAGCCCCCCAGAATTAACGCAGAGGGTTGAAATTTGGTGTGTTGATAAAGTTCGTACCTAGGTTGTGCTTTTTGGAGGTTTTAATATTTTACCCCCACCCTCCTCATTTTTAAGCTACAATTTCATGCTTTTTTGACGTTTTCGAAGTTTGTACCACTCGCACAGGTCACCCCAATAAACCTAGAGGGCTGAAATTTTGTGTACAGGTTAAACTAATAGCCAGCCACTGCTTTTTGGAGGTTTCAACTTTTACCCTTACCCCCACGACTTTTACGCCAATATTTCTTTAATTTTTTTACTTTTTCTTTAACACGTCTGGAGACTTTCTAAGGACGTCTGGAGGGCTGAAATTTTGTACGTGTATTGAGTTAGTATCCAGCTAGTGCCTTTTAGGGATTCAACATTACTTTTCCCCCACTTCTCCCATTTTTACATCGGAATTCGATGGTATTGTTAAATGTGTTTTAAATGCATTATTTTTATTCTAAATACAAGTAGGCGAATACTAGTTTTTTAAAATTTTAAAAAAATGAATGTACTTTTATAAAAATGCAGTACACAAATATTAAGTAATTTAAAAATGTTATTAAAGTCACTGTTTATTTATAAAGTAGGAATTTTGGATTTTTATTATTTAAAAAATAGAAATTTTGGATTTTTTTGAAAAGAAAATTATCTTCATAAAGGCCTTCCAGTTTACTATTTAAGTTCCTTTTTTAATATTTAAAAAAAAAACACAAAGGCAATTGACGGATAAGCATGGGTAGGAATGTCCTCGTACGAATTGTGTTGGCTTTTTTCCTGCTAACTGCTATCGGCACAAAATTGAAATTTACTGAGATTCACCCCTTAAAACTTAAAACCTTTTTTTAAAGCCCCGATCAACCGGACACTCATCATCAGTTTTGAAACCACCAAAATGACAAATCGCTTGTAAACTTTCAATTACATTTCGCTTGTAGACTTCCAATACCGAAGATGAAAGGAAAAATTCGACTTCGGTGATGGGGCCCCGCTGCCCACGGCGTTTTTTTTTTAATATCCTCGTTTATCGATTACTAGTTCTAAATAGAACTATAAATCAAGTGATGATAGAACATAACGAGAATGGTGATTACCCACTGGTAATCACTCAAAATAAATTATATACTAAATATAATATACTATTCATTAAAAGCTAAATAAACCTACATCTTAATTCTAAAATATTCTGTCGATTGAGTCTATACAAAGAGTCACTGTTGTCAAGTAGGTTAAGGGCACACACATTAGGGTGACTTTCTAGGCGATGAATGTATTTACCACTGTATCGTACTATTTCCTCACGCACTGTGGGCACTTGAAAACTACGATGGATGTCATTGTTACGCACGTACCACGGGGAAGCACTGATGGCTCGTAGCACTTTAGATTGAAAACGTTGCAATATCTCAATATTGTTAACACTAGCAGTACCCCAAAGTTGAATACCATAAGTCCATACTGGTTTGATAACACTTTTATAAACTAGCACTTTGTTTCTTAAAGACAACTTTGATTTACGACCTAGAAGCCAATAGTACTTAGAAAACTTAACATTTAGTTGCTTGCGTTTAGTCCAAATATGCTTACATCATGTTAGTTTTCTATCTAGATGCATACCTAGATATTTAGCTTCAGTAGCTAATGGTAACACTACATCATTTAAACTAACTGCAGGGCAGGTTTCTTTTCTCATAGTAAATGTAACTTGCACTGATTTCGTTTCATTTACTCGAATACGCCATTTATGTAACCATTCCTGTATTCGACGCAAACTATATTGTAACTTTTGTGATGCAACATTTGGATCTTCATCAGTAGCTAGGATAGCAGTATCATCAGCAAATGTTGCAGTAGTATTTTCTTCATCAACCGGCAGATCTGCAGTATATATAAGATAAAGAACAGACCCTAGAACACTACCTTGTGGTACACCGGAACGGACTGGAAACATTTCTGATATTTCGCTCTGAAACTTTACATGAAAGTAACGGTCTGACAAATAAGATTTCAGTATTAAATAAAATGATTCAGGAATATTTTTCCTTAATTTATACAATAAACCAGTGTGCCATACTTTGTCAAATGCTTGACTCACGTCGAGAAAAACTGCTGTACAATATTTTTTTCTTGAAAAAAACGGTTGATCGTATTGACTACACGATGAACTTGTTCGACGGTTGAATGTTTTGCGCGAAAACCAAACTGATGATCTGGAATAATTTTAAGGTCATCGAGGACTCGGTGCAGTCTTCTGAGAAATAACTTTTCGAACATTTTGGATAAAACAGGGAGTAAACTGATTGGTCTGTACGACGTCACCTCATTTACTGGCTTCCCCGGTTTTTGCTTAAGATTATTTGAGCTAATCTCCAAACAGCAGGGAAATATTTTAGCCTTAAAATGGCATTAAAAATTAAATTTATCATCATAATACCTTTATTAGGCAATTCTCTTAGAATCCTAACTGTGACAAGATCATAGCCAGGAGTTTTCTTTATATTTAATTCATTCCAGATCAATCTTTTAATTTCCTTTGGCGAAAAAGGTTCAACTGGGACAGTTAGCTCTGAAGATGCTTCTAAAAGTTGAGTTTCTTCGATATTAAGTTACCTCCGTGATTGGGTTGAAAAACTTCAAATAAAGTTTCAGCAAAAAGTTCTGCCTTTTCTTGTGCACTTTTTACCCAGCTTCCATTATTTCCACAAAGTGGTTGTACTAGCTGCTGTGGCTGTTTAATGTGTTTAGTAGCTTTCCAGAGGGAGTTGGACAAAGATTTTCGAGATAATCTTCAATGACATCCTGTTTTAATTTGTTCAGTAATCGCTTTAACTTTTGGGATATTCTGTTAAAACGATTTTTGTCTCCTGGAAACCTGGTTTGTTGCCATATTCTTCTTAGGCTCCGTTTTTCTAAAATCAAGTCCTTAACTGTACCTGGTGAGGTAACTTTGGCACCTGAATTATTAACAATGTCTGGAGTAGATTCACAAGCAGCAGATTGAATGATATTAGTAAAATTTACCACTACTTGATCTAATTCTAATTCTGATTTTAAGGATGTTCTTAATAATTAATGGATTAATTTAGTGCTAACTGTAAGCAAAACAGGTGAATGATCCGATGATAAGTCAAAACACGACTTTATCTCCATATATCTATTAGACATATTTTTCGTAACAAATAGGTCCAACAAATCTGGAATTTTATTTAAATCAGATAGCCAATAAGTTGGTTCATCCGTAGATAGATGATTCAGATTGCTTTCATCGATAACTTTTAGAAGATTTCTACCTTTAGGGTTGATGAGCCTAGAACCCCAATGCGTGTGCTTAGCATTGTAGTCACCGCCTGAAATCGATCTCCAAGGAAATAAACGATACCTTTATAATTTACTGGATGATTTTCATCACAGTTAACATTAAAAAAGGAGAAACCGGTATTAAAAATTACAATAAAATATTATTAAAAAACAATCAAAGTAGTACATAAATCCTAAGTAACCCCACTCAAGAAAATAATACTAGTCTATCCGACATATTTCCTAATTTCCATTTTTTGCAGCACATAATCGTAGTAATTAATTTGTAGATTATGTCCCAGACATCCTTACTAGAAATCATTGTATCGATGATATTGTCCGGAGTTACAACAATATCACCGAGGCAGCTTCTTCGGAGGTATTCCCATCTGTCACAATAAAAAATTGTGTGCTCAGGAGTGTAAACTTGTCCACAATAATAACAGCCATTGGATTCAGTTTTCTTTATTCTATACGTATAGATTCCGAAAGACCCATGTGCTGATAAGAACTGTGTCATCTATAAAAATAAATTTAACGAGGCTTTGGAGAGACCTCTTGACATTTTTCATGTGCAGGTTTTTTGTAACCCGATAATATATATATATATATATATATATATATATATATATATATATATATATATATATATATATATATATATATATATATATATATATATATATATATGTGGTGCCAGGAAATATTCCATAACACAATTTAAATCATTAGGACAATCGTCTTCACCAGTTGTTTCCAGTTTATAATAAAATAGAAAGCTAGTTCATGACGTCAACGACAACACGGAGCCAAGCCGCATTCCACAACATCATTGAATTAGGACAAACGTTGTCAACCTTCACCAGTTGTATCCAGTCAAAAATGGAAAGTTCTTTGTGACGACAACGATTTCACCAAAAATTCCTCTGACCCAATTTTGTATATAAGACATTACAATTTTAAATAAAACACATTCATTCAATAATTCAGTAACGTTACTATGTAATTTTGATACTTATATTTTAAAATAAAATTTATTGTTAAAATTTAAACACGGTCTTTAATTTCATTGCAACTTGAAATCTTTTAAAGTGAAGTAATTAATTTCGGTTTTGTTATTTTACGTACAAAAATAACTGGCGATCCTGTTAATCATCGGGTACATTCCCAACAATCGTAATTGCTATTATTAAAAAGCAAACGAACCATCACAAATTGTGCGAGCTGGAAAAATTAGCAGACGGTTAAGTCAGTAAGAAGTTTTTTGGCTACTACGTCATCTACGGCACGACACAAAAACTGGCGATCCTGCCAGGATTACTTTCGAAGACATCTGGAACATCACTTCACAAAAATAGTTGGTTACTGGAAGAGTTCGAGCCACACTCAACGGTAATACGCAACAACTAAACCAGACCAAAAGCAGATTCTTGTCCAAGGAAAATACAAGAGGATAATCAGTAAGTCTTTTTCATTTTTATGATTTGTTTGGCTTAAAAAATTGATTCCTCAACTGACCGTGTAAATTTTACAATATCTAATCCCAAATTTTATCGATACGATTCAATTGATAGTTTGGTATTTAAATTTTCAAATTTAACAATGAGTGATCCACAACCTAGCTCTAGCTCGACGAACGTAGATTTCTCAAACTTTACTCCCGAGCAGTTAAATCTATTTAAAGAATATATTAAAAATATTGAACAAAGAAACAACCCGGATATTTTTAGTGAAACAGACGAAGTAAGGTACCGAAATATTAATTTCAGAGATTGGATTGGAAAATTCGAAAACACCCCAACAAGTGCTCTCGATTTCCTACGCAGAGTTAATAACACTATTAACTATGCACCCAATCAGGAAACTGAAATTATTAGGTACACAGCTAATCAATTGCCATATGATTTAGGAGTACAGTTAATTTCTAGGGAACTTACATACGAATCCCTTCGTGAAATAATTCATACATTTCATAGTCCGCGTCGCACTACTATTCATATTGAAAATGAACTCGCGACCATGTCACAAAAATCAAATGAAGACGTATTAACATTTTATAATAGAATAAATAAACTCCAAATGGAACGAATGTCCAATCTTCGCTACGAACAAACAAAGAGCCAATACTCATTATTAGCTCCAATAATAGAGGAAAGCTTCTGTAACCGATTCATAACCGGTTGTTTACCGCAAATTTCTCAGCGACTACGACTAACAAGTCCTAGGCTTAAAACTTTAAATGAAGCGCTTAAAGAAGCACTTGAAGAAGAATCGTTCATGCGAACGCAAAATAATTTTAAACACAATTCAAATAATTTTAGCAATAAATTCTGTAAATATTGTAAAACAAAAAATCACAATACTAAAGATTGTAGAAACAAACCTAAATTTGAAAATACCCAACCAAGTAATTTTAATATTAAAATTTGTAACTATTGTAAATTACGTGGTCACTTAGAAACGGAATGTCGTAAGAAAAAATATAGCCAGTCATTTCAAAATAATCCTCCCCAACAATATAGGAATAATAATAACGAACATTTAAACTCCAACGCATCGGCTGTCACCGGAGTCGAACAGTCGATCAATCCTCAAATCGACTCTGCCGAAATAACGTATCCGATGAACAACTCGTCCATCGAATACATGTTGTCGTAAATACGCAAACAATTACTTTCAAATGTAATAATGCCATTAATAAACATTTAACTTTGTTGGTCGATACAGGCGCAAGTATTTCTTTGATCCATAATGATAAATTTGTTTCAAAATTGTTTAACGTAGATGAAAAAGTTATAGGTATAGAAACAAATTATAAAGAAACGTTAGGCTCAATTCATTTAAATTTATATATGCCAGACGGTAATCAATTTCCGTATAAATTTCAGGCTATTGATAGTAATATAATCAATACTCCTCACGATGGCGTTTTAGGCATAGATTTTTTAACCCATTATAACGCAAAAATAAATACTAACAATTCACAGATTACTCTAACACCACAGAAAGCACTCAAAATAAATTTAAATAGCTCGAATAAGAATTATATTTCAGAGAATATACGTATTGATCATCTAAAAAACGAATCTGTTAAAAATAGTTTAACTGATCTTTGTCACAGTAATATTGATTTATTTCACACAGATAGTCAAAAACTATCACATACTAATACACTTTATCATGAAATTAAAGTAACCGACCCCACACCAATTCATGTTAAAAACTATCGATTTCCGAAAATACATGAAATCGAAGTAAAAAGGCAGATAAAAGAAATGTTAGAAAACGGTATCATCAAAGAATCAAATTCTCCATATAGCGCTCCTATTTGGGTCGTACCCAAAAAAATTGACGCTAGTGGAAAACAAAAATGGCGCATTGTCACAGACTATCGTCGACTTAATAACATAACGATAGAAGATAAGTATCCACTCCCAAATATTGATGACATATTGTCTCATTTAGGAAACGCGAATTATTTTAGTACACTTGACCTCGCGTCCAGGTTCCATCAAATTTTAATAAATCCTACAGGCCGACCGAAAACTGCGTTTAGTGTTCCCGGAGGACATTATGAATATATAAGGATGCCATTTGGACTAAAAAATGCCCCGGCAACTTTTCAACGGCTAATGAATACAGTCTTAAAAAATATTCTTTATGAAAACTGTTTTGTCTATTTAGACGATATCGTTGTATTCGGTACCACTATCGAACAACACAACGAACGTCTTCAAAAAGTTTTCAATTGTCTACGTGAGCACAACCTTAAGCTTCAAATAGATAAATGTGAATTTTTACATAATAGTATAGAATATTTAGGGCATGTCATTTCTGATCAAGGTTTGTTACCAAATCCAAAAAAGATTGATACAATTCAAAAATTAAAAATACCTAAAACAGTAAAAGATGTCCAATCATTTTTGGGTTTGGTCGGCTATTACAGGAAATTTATCAAAAACTTCTCTGAAAAAGCCAAACCCCTAACAAATTTACTAAAAAAGAAAATAAATTTATATGGGATGAAACATGCCAAAATGCATTTAACATACTAAAAAATGCACTTATAGAAAAGCCCATACTACAGTATCCAGATTTCAATAAAACATTTATACTTACAACAGACGCTTCAAATATTGGCATAGGATCAATCCTAAGTCAAATGAATAATGATAATACATTAGATTTACCAGTTTGCTTTTATTCCCGTACACTAAATTCTGCCGAACAGAATTATACCACAACCGAAAAAGAATTATTGGCAATTGTCGAATCAGTGAAAAACTTCCGTCCATACCTCTATGGACAGAAATTCATTATTCGAACTGATCATAAAGCCCTCGAATGGCTTATGAACAGTAAAGACCCAGCTTCACGCTTAGTCCGCTGGAAACTAAAGCTGGAAGAATACGATTATCGTATAGAATATAAAGCTGGTAAGAAAAATACAAACGCTGATTCATTAAGTAGACCAGTTTTAGTTATAGATAATTTGACCCTCGAAAAAACATATGAAAATTTCTTATTATGGAAAGATAACATAGAAACACCACAGTTCAATACCATTACCACTCCATTAGAAACAATCAATAATTTAGTTTTGCCTTATAGTGCTGTTAACTCTGATGGTAACAAATTTTCTTATTTCGTAAAAAGTAATATAAATTTACCAAGCATAAATAATTTTAAAGATGTATATTGTTTCACTTCAAAAGAAAATAATATCGTTTATTTACTTTTTGCTAAAGAAAATGCTCTCGATCCTATACAACCCGGTAATCTTTTTGAATGCCTTTACAATCTTTTTATGATTTTACAAATGTGTCAAAATAAGGAAATAACAATTTATGATATACCGTCATTAACATTAAGCATAACAGAGGAAATCTTTAAAAAATTATTGTATTATTTTAATACTGATAACCAGTATAAAATAAATATTCTAAAAACCGAAACTAAAATCGTAACCGACAAAAACGAAAAGTTAAAAATCATAAAACATTATCACAACGACGTAACTAGTGGGCATCAGGGTGTTAAACGAACAATGCAAAACATAAAATTAAGGTACTTTTGGAAAAATATGAGTAAAGACATAGAGGAATACATAAGTAAATGCGAACCTTGTCAGAAAAACAAAAAAAAAAAAAACACGAAAAACAATAAACCCCCAATGCTGATCACTACCACAGCATCGACCTTTAATGAGAGTGTTGCATTAGACATAATAGGCCCCTTTAACATAACTGAAAATAATAACCGTTACGTTTTAACAATTCAGGATGAATTGACTAAATTCTTACAAGCATATCCTTTAATTAACCAGGATTCAATTAGCGTAGCTATACCCTTTATAGAGTACTGCACTAGATTTGGCTTTCCAAACAGCATACTCACTGATAAAGGTGGAAGCTTTACCTCAGAACTCCTGAAAGAAATAAATAAATTATTAAATATTCGTCACAAGCAAACCACTCTTTATAATCCTGCAACCAACGGCAGTTTAGAACGCGCTCACGGTCCCTTAAAAGATTATTTGAGAATTTATACAAACGAAAACGCTAATGATTGGGATCAGTATATTAACTTAGCTTGTTTCACTTATAATACACACATAAACAGAAGTACCGGAGAAACCCCCTACAAACTTGTTTATGGAAATCAACCTAAATTGATTTCTAATAACTCTTCAGTTCCTACTTACTTCCAGTATACTGAAGATATATCAAATAAACTAAAAACATTGAGGGAACTAGCTAAACAAAATTTACAAGTTTCAAAAGAAACTAACAAAAAATATTACGATAAAACTTCAAAAATTTACAACTTTAGAGTAGGTGATAAAGTCCTAGTAGAAGTAAAACTATTAAAAAAGGGAATTAACCCTAGATATAAAGGTCCGTTCGAAATCACTAAAATTCATAACAATAATACTGCGACATTAAGAATAGGAAATAAAAATCAAAGCTATCATTTTAAGTATTTGAAACTCTATGTTTCAGATGCTGAAACAAATGGAGAACAGCAAGAAAATGATAACTACAATGTCAATAATCCTGATATGGACACTGCTGACAACCCTATTCCAAGTACAAGCACGCAATTATGAAATTACTGATTTGAACAATAACCCAGGAATTTATTATAATGTAGAAGGAAACGTTAAAATAGCATCTAGTTACATTAGTCTATTGCATTACTATAACATAAGTTACTTAGATAAGATTTTATATTCCATAAGTAGTATTTATTCTAAAAGTACACACATGTGTAATTTGCTAGAAGATAATGTCAATTGCAAATTAAACTTTCAATTGTTAAATAATGAGTTAGCTGATCTAAAAATCAAATTTGATGATATAACACATCTTTACAACATACAAACACAAAAATCATACAGAAATAAAAGATCTATTCAAGTCGAATATGAGCATAGATGGTTTGATGCTATTGGTTCTATATGGCACAAAATAACTGGTAATCCCAGTGCCGAAGATGCCCAATATTTTACCGATGCCATCAATAATTTTGTAAATAACCAAAACAAAATTCACTCAATGGTGCAAGCACAGATTCGACTTATAGGTGATTCACTCAGTAAGATGAACAAAACGCAACTCGAAATAAATACAATTGAAGAAAAATTAAATTCATATTTAAAAATTTATAATATTAATACTAATCAAACTTCATTATTAATTAATAGGGAAATACATCATATTAATATTAACGAGCATATTTTACTTTTAAGAAATCTTATAAATAAGGTCATGAATGAAATAGAAAAATTTGAAAATGCAGTTACATTAGCGCGACACAATCTAGTCGACTTTAAAATCTTACCTCCTAGAACTCTTTTATCAGAACTACAAAATAGTCTACGATTTAACCTTCCATTTGAACCAAAATGGGAAAATTTAGAGAAATACTATAAAATCCTAAAAGCTAGAGCAATTAACTTAGAGCACACATTAATTATAGAAATCAAAATACCAATCGTAAAAATTGACAACTTCATCCTATACCATTTGTTCCCACTTCCCAATCACAATCCTAGAGACATGAAACAAATTTCTATCATCCTTATAAATTTTCCTTATTTAATAGTAAACCTAAGTCGAACAACTCATATTTTAATGAAAGATAGACTGAAATGCCAAGAATATATAAAAGGAAATTTCATCTGCGAAAATATACACATTACTTCAAGTTTAACACAACAAAGCTGCGAAATATTAATGTTAAATCCAATCACGAAGAAACTACCAAAAGATTGCGAAACCAAAACGTATTATGCAAATCAGAAAATCTGGCAAGAAATCAATGGTAATACATGGATCAGTTCAAACAGCGAACCAACTGCTCTCAACATAGTCTGCCCAGAAGAAACAGAATCAGTCGAACTACGAGGTACTCAAAAAATTCGACTCGAAGAAAAATGTAAAGCTTATACGACAACTCGTACCATCGAAACTTACCCAATAATCACAAACTATACGCTACGTGATTATGTCCCCAACATCAATCTACAAGAAGAAGATGACTGCATAAAGAAAATCAACGAATCAGAAATAAAACTAGCGACCATTAATCCAATAAAACTTACGCACATAAATCTGGATCAATTAAACGAAAACCAGCATCGCATAGAAAACCTCAACAAGCAAGTGGAACAGAAATTAGAAAACACGATTCAATTTATGGGACAACGAGTTTCTACCACTACTTGGACATATATAAAAAACACAACATTTTTGCTTTCTGTTCTAGGCATTTTTTACATGTTATATAAATGTTCCTGTTTCTCATTCCTGAAAAATTCAATTGGGAAAAGCTGTTCAAAAGGATGTATCAATATCTACAATTGCGTCCACGGCTCAGATATTCGTAACGAACCCACGGTACACTTCACACCTATAGAGAACAATCAGCTCATACCAATCGCTCCACCTGAATATAAGGACGTAGCTGAAAAATCCATAACCTCGCCTATGCGTCGAACCACGAGAACGACTCGATCCAAGTACTGCGAATCATTTCTCTAATCTTCTACGACATAGTTTCGAATAAAACTGGGGGAGTGTGGTGCCAGGAAATATTCCATAACACAATTTAAATCATTAGGACAATCGTCTTCACCAGTTGTTTCCAGTTTATAATAAAATAGAAAGCTAGTTCATGACGTCAACGACAACACGGAGCCAAGCCGCATTCCACAACATCATTGAATTAGGACAAACGTTGTCAACCTTCACCAGTTGTATCCAGTCAAAAATGGAAAGTTCTTTGTGACGACAACGATTTCACCAAAAATTCCTCTGACCCAATTTTGTATATAAGACATTACAATTTTAAATAAAACACATTCATTCAATAATTCAGTAACGTTACTATGTAATTTTGATACTTATATTTTAAAATAAAATTTATTGTTAAAATTTAAACACGGTCTTTAATTTCATTGCAACTTGAAATCTTTTAAAGTGAAGTAATTAATTTCGGTTTTGTTATTTTACGTACAAAAATAACTGGCGATCCTGTTAATCATCGGGTACATTCCCAACAATCGTAATTGCCATTATTAAAAAGCAAACGAACCATCACAAATTGTGCGAGCTGGAAAAATTAGCAGACGGTTAAGTCAGTAAGAAGTTTTTTGGCTACTACGTCATCTACGGCACGACATATATATATATATATATATATATATATATATATATATATATATATATATATATATATATATATATATATATTTATATATATATATATATATATATATATATATATATATATATATATATATATATATATATATATATAATTTTATATAATTCATATATAATTTTATATAATTTATATATAGTTATATAAAATTTATATATAATTATACAAAATTTTATATAATTGTATACAAAAAAATGACCCGATAGAATTATATAGAATATTTTTCTATAATATAATTTTATATAATTGTATGTAGTTACTAGTTATATGGAATTATATATAATTATATGAAATTATATGTAATTATATGCAATTCTGTAAATGATTACAATTTTTTCTATAACTGTTATAAAAATTATATAGAATTATATAAAATTATATATACTTAATAAAATGTAATTTTTTTTTTTTTTGGGAATGTTATATCAAATATTTTTTCCCTTTTTGAATTCAGAACTAATTTGACTTTCGTTATGAACATTATTGAATCGTTATACCTTATCAGGCTTATCAGTGTTATAAAATGCGTGATATGTGTCATATGATATTTGTGTTTTGCCTGTATGTAAAGCAGCCTCCACATTCTCGCCGAGGTTGGACGAGTCGAGAATGTAGAGGGTCATTTTGTTGTGCTTCGCGGTTGGTGTTTCAATGCTATTCTTATGCCTCGGTCAACCTCGCGAGGAACTACTTCGTCCAACTTCGGCGAGAATGTGGAGGCTGCTTAAGCGATGTATTCGAAGACAGTCGATGGTATACGAACATATATGCTTCAGGTGTGGTGTTTGTCGTGTTTGTGTTATATCTTGTATAATATACGGCATATACGGCATAAACGGTTATGGGAACTTAGGTTGGTTAGGTTGTGTTGTGATAGCCACGCCAACGAGAACGAACTCAACACACTCATAACACTCATGAACAGTATTTCATTACAGCTGGACACGAACGTGAATACTGTAATTTTTATTGTTTGATCTACAAAAATAAAGTTGTTTTATGCATATTTTTTTATTAATTTAATAAAATTTAGCACACCGTACATACAACAAACATAATGCAGACGAAGTAGAATCAGTGTGGTGTCATTTAAAGGAACGAAAAGTGATATTTTTACGGCAGATTACATAAATTTTTACTACTGGCTACAAGTGATCGTTGAAAAACCAAATTATTTCATTGTAAAGCAAAAATATATGTATTTGACGTAAAGAAATGTCACTTTTTGTTCCCTTAATTTTAATAGACACGCACTGATTGTATGCCCCTATTCCACCAGTAGCAAAAATATATATAATTCTATATAGTTATATATAAATTCTATACAATTTTATCGGGCCATTTTTTGTATACAATTATATATAATCATAACGATTCAATAATGTTCATAACGAAAGTCGAATTAGTTCTGAATTCAAAAAGGGAAAAAATATTTGATATAACATTCCCAAAAAAAAAAAAAAAATTACATTTTATTAAGTATATATAATTTTATATAATTCTATATAATTTTTATAACAGTTATAGAAAAAATTGTAATCATTTATAGAATTGCATATAATTATATATAATTTCATATAATTATATATAATTCCATATAACTACATACAATTATATAAAATTATACATAGAAAAATATTCTATATAATTCTATCGGGCCATTTTTTGTATACAATTATATAAAATTTTGTATAATTATATATAAATTTTATATAATTATATATAAATTATATAAAATTATATATGAATTATATAAAATTATATATATATATATATATATATATATATATATATATATATATATATATATATATATATATTTTATCGGGATGTTGATATATCTTTGATAATCCTTTTGGTCCATGATGCCTTACTTCCGTCCTCGCTCCAGCGCGCCTGCTAGAGGGATATAATGTCCGCCCTTATCTGTGATCGGGATAGATCCTGCCCCTCGGTGCCATTAATATACATGTTCTTACGCTCTACCGCTAAAAGGTCAATAGGAATCACTCTGGTAATTACCTGAAGTGTCTCCACCGACACCGTACTATAAGCAATTGCCATCCTGAGTAGTGTCTTCTTCTGAATACTCTCCATAGCCGTACGGTACTTTGCAGAGTTTAAGGCAGGCAGCCATATAGGAGCCGCATACAGGATAACGGACTGAATAACTCCACTAAGCAATGCTCTTTTTTACTACTAGGGCCGCCAATATTGGGTATGATTCTACTTAAAGCTACCATTTTACTTTCTGCCTTGTTCACCGACCTAATAACATGCCCGTCAAAACCTCCCCGTTCATCAAAATATACGCCTAACTAAATACTTTACCAGCTTTTGTGGTACAACAAGATGACCCAGTATGGTAAAATTAATGTTGTCTCTTTTCCTACACGCTTTTAGTATGACCGCTTCAGTTTTTTGCGGTGCCAAACTTAGGTCATGAGTAAAGAGCGGAATTTGCATATTTTGCATATCGATAAGTTCTGGTCATATATCAATAAAACTTCGGATGTATCCGAATCTCCACTTTTCGAATTATTTAAGACTATTTAAAATTTGCATATTTTGCATATTTGACAAAATTCTGCATATTTTCAAGTTTTTTGCATAAATATGCATATTTTCATCAAATTTAGCACCTTTCATAAAAGAAATACAAATTTTCTTAACAAAACATAGAATTATACTTTGCTATTTTACACTGAAATCAGCAGAATAATTCTTGAAAAATAAATATTTAGTACCTACTCCTAAAGTTTTGGCGTGCAAGAAAAAAATATAGCAATTTTATATTTACAAATTTTATCAAACTCACTTAACGATCATTGACGATTACGCGATATCGCATGATGGAGTTACTTTACAATATGGCCAATCACACGATATCGTGTGCCAAATATAAGGACCTACTTATTTAACATAAAATATTTGGCCATCTCACAAAGTCTATATTTTTAGCTTGGCAATGAACGTGTTAATGCCAAAAATATTTAAAAATAAAAAAATTTGGAAACAAAAGCGTTAATATTGCTTTTGTTCTTGAAGAAAATTTTGTTCCAAAACGTTTTGTAACGGAGCTTGCAAAAAATTTATCTAAAATCCCAAAAATAAAGATGTTACTAATTCAGTAAATTCTAGGATAAAATCTATCCCAGAATTTCAATTTGATACAAGAAATAACACTGCTTTCTGTAAAGTTTGTGGAAAACCTGTAAGCAGGGCCGGATTACCCACTAGGCCTACCTAGGCGTACGTTTATTTTTTTTTTGCGCGTCAGTTATTAGTCGAATTTTTCCTTGAAAAAATTAGACTTATTTTTTTTAGGAAAAATTCGAAAAAAAGTAGGAAAATTACGATTTTTTCTTTTTAAGCAAAAGGCAGGCAAGTACCTTATGCTCTTATTTCTGTTCTAGATTTTAGAAAAAATTCTATTTTTGTTATTTTACATCAAAATTATTACCTACATCAAAATTACTAAGCCCTATTTTTACATTTATTACTGCATATTTGTGCATATTTTGAAAAAATTGGTGCATATTTTACCATAAAATTGTGCATATTATATTGCATATTTTTCAATATTTTTGTGCATATAATTCCGCTCTCTAGTCATGAGATTTCAGTCACTTGCAAATTCTCCTCAAGTTTTCATTAACATGATTAATTAGCGTGGTTTTATCAGGTGCTGACACTACCTATGCAAGATCATCGGCAACGACGGTAATTGCCTCTCCTATCAAGTCCATTCGTAAAACGTTATCATACATAAGGTTCCAAAGTGTGGGACCCAATACTTGGGTCCCAGATCCCTGAGGAACCCCAACGTTCACATTCATAACCACCTTTCCTTATCTGATTTTCCTACCCTTGAGATAAAAATTAACGATGTTTATTAAGTAGTTAGAAATCCCTCTGTCCAGCATTGCATCTAATATGTCTGTGACGAGCGGTATTGAACGAATTTTTTACGTCAATCGTAATTAGAACACACCATTCGTCTGTACATGAGTAACGACGATCAGAAACGACATTAAGAGCCACAATAGTAGAGCGGCCACGCCTGAAGCCATATTGATGCTGGTGAAGTGCCTCTTTTTCTTTAATTTCTGTGTTAAGACGGTTCCTTCGCGTAAACTGAGGGACCGGTGTATTTTAAGTCTTATTGTACATATTTTGAAAATTTTATTCTCATAAATGTAAATCCTTAAAAATTTGTTGTTATACGGGGTGCTGCGACAGCTTCATTTCTTCCAAATTTGACTGCCTTACAAAAAGCCTGCACATCAAAAATGTCAAAAGGTCTCTCCAAGGCTCCGTTACATTTATTTTATAGAGTCATTCCACAACTTATACATTTTTAAAATTGCATCAAAAGCAACAATAGAAAATCACTTGAAATTGGAAGCACAAATTGTTTGTACATTTATCGAATCTCGAAAAAATTAACGATATTTAAAATGAATTCACTGAATAATTATAATTTCCAAAGGGCCACGCTACTATTCTGTAGCTTGTCTACCGTTTGTCGCCAAAATCATACGTCACAGCGAGCCTGCGCACTAGATTATTTTGATAAATTTCATATCTATGAACACGAAATCTACGTCTGTATGTGTGTCATACGTCACACTCAACCCCACTCAACCTGTGGCAAGTGGGGATGCCTAGTGTAATGTATTTGTATTCGAGGCGGACGTGTGCATGTACTACATTATTGCAAGTGGTTCGTCAACAATACTAACAATTGATGTGTGTGTTGGAAGAGCAGTCGACCGACTAATGGACTTAAACAATATCTGACACACTCTGGACACACTGCTAGCTACAATTTTTTACACATACGCTGAGGACTTAATAATTTCCATTGTGAAATATTTTTCGAGGTACCCGTATGATCATATTCATAGAACATATGACAAAAAAGAGCACAACAGAGAAAAGTATGGGCGTAAGAACGAGAAATAATTTTTTATTGGGAAGTGGTTTTTTTTACTAATTTTCAGTTCTCAGCCCATTACTTGCTCGTCACCGCAATTTTTTGAGAATTTTTTATTTAGATTATTATTTATTCATATTTTTTTTTTTTTGCTCGTCGACTATTTTTTGGGTTAAAAATTAACTTCTGAAACGAGGGCGCTTTAGCCAAGACCCATAAATTGTAGTTACACTTCTGCATATCCAGTCTTTCGTTGGTTAATCTATTTATATGTTATAGTCAATACTGTTAATAGCAAAGATTTAAGAAAGCAATAAAAAAATATTTTATTTAAAAAAAAAATTATACTTTAATAAATATTTCACGTATAAAGTACAAATTATATACAGGAAAAAATTATTTTTTATACATAATGATCTGATAAAAAATCATTTTTATACTGTTTTTTACCAATGAACATTCCAAATTTTGTAACACAAGTGGGCAGAGTTTCCACAAATATTTCATTAAAATCTTCCAGTCCGTTCACTGGAGCTAAAAATAACAACTAAATTATATACATTTAAGCGTTTCTTAATCATATTCCAAATTTGCTATCAATAAAAAAGAACACTTTGCAAGAGTACAACACAATGATCAGTATAAGCATTATCAAACAACTTGTTTGATTATTATTATTGCAAAAATTGTATTTCTTGCAAAGTATAAAGTGTTCTTATTAATTAATAGTAAATTATGTACCCAAATAATTTACGTTATTTATTTATTTACCTAAATGAACTTTTGAACTTTTACTAAATAAAGTAACTTTTTCAGGAACTACTTTGAAGAATTGAACACATTCCAATTTTTCCAGGTACTAAAACAAAGTCGTCATAAAATCGTATTTTTTTTTTTTTTTTAATATTAATATATCATACATACTTCAAGTAAAAGTTTTATTTCAAACGGTTTTAAATGTGAAAAGCGCTGGCATACACGTTCGACAAGTACACCTGGATTATCCATACAGTAACATAAAACTGCTCCCATCCACCGATCTAAAATTCGACGATTTAGACTCCCATCAATTCGAATCCAAGGTTGTATATTAACAGTTATTTCTTCTAAAGAACTAAAAAGTAGAAACAATTCCGCATAAAAAAGAGATATTATAAAATGATGTTAATTATTAATTTTACTTTTGACTTTTCTTTAATTTAGATGTACTTGGATTATTTGATATTTCCTGTTTATTTTTTTTATCGTCTTCATCAGATTTTTGTTCATCTTCATTTTCATCATTATCTTCAAATAATTCATTTAAACTTTCTGTATCCTTTGACAATATTTTCGGCAATTTTTCACGTTCTGAACGTTTTAATTTAAATGATTTGATCACCCAAGATTTAATATGATTGTAATGAACATATGTCTCATGTGTAATTCCGAATCTAATTAATATTCCAAAATTAACTAGTAAATTTAGCATTCTGTACAGAGTAAATAAGCCATTTTGTACTGGAAATTGATTCTAAAACATAAAAGAAAAATATGTACTTTTGCATGAAATTTAGAACATAGATATTAGGCGAATTGACAAATTTTTAAAAGATGTTAAAAATATTTATTTAAATGAATTATATATAAAGATTTTTAGTCGAATTTTTCAACTGAAAAAATTAGACTTATAAGTGATACAGCCTATACGATAAGAACGGCGAGAGTAAGGGCGCTATCCGTTTTCGGACCCGTAGAACATATATATATATATATATATATATATATATATATATATATATATATATATATATATATATATATATATATATATATATATATATATATATATATATATACCCACCCGATGGGTGGTTTAACCATCAGCAACATCTCAGGATGTCAGTCAGTGTCAAAGATTTATTAAAATATTATTTATTTTAATAGCCATAGTAACCTATTTTTATATATTTCTAATTTCAAAAATGACAAATTTCCATTCCCTAATTAACCCACTTAGGGGACAAATTTTCAAAAATCCTTTCTTAGTGCTCACTTACATTACATAGGGAACCCCTGTGCAAAATTTCATACTTCTAAACTCAGCGGTTTAAGCTGTGCGTTGTCTGTCAGTCAGTCAGTGTTAGAGATTTATTAAGTAGATTATTTATTTTAATAGCCATAGTAACCTATTTTTATATATCTCTAATTTCAAAAATGACAAATTTCCATTCCCTAATTAACCCACTTAGGGGACAAATTTTCAAAAATCCTTTCTTAGTGCTCACTTACATTACATAGGGAACCCCTGTGCAAAATTTCATACTTCTAAACTCAGCGGTTTAAGCTGTGCGTTGTCTGTCAGTCAGTCAGTGTTAGAGATTTATTAAGTAGATGTTACTGTGAATGTCCCAAATGCAATGTATCATAAGATACACTGGTGTATGTAAACAACCACCAAGCTAGGTGGTGAATGACCGTTATTTATTCTCTTCATGACAATTTCGATTATACACAAGTGAATGTTAACATACACCACGACGAATTGGTTTATGTTCATTATAAGTGAAATTATGGCTATTAAGGGCGATTACATCTATTTTAATGCTCGAAAAATAGGCGTTTTTTGAGGATTTTTTTTCTCAGAATGTAATAAAGCAATCAAAATGTCATTTGAGGGGGTTTGTTATACATATAATGAGGTGCAGAAAAATTTTTTTTATGACGAAATTGCAAAATGGCGGCAGTACAAATGTTTGAAGTATCATGTGTTTTTTTTTTTCGGAAGAGGTTTGCGGCATGACAAATATCTTGAAATTTGATCCGATTGACTTGAAATTTGAACCGAAATTTCGTTCTACCTAGAATTTCGAATCGTGTATCTCCCAATTTTTTGAGGTACAAACGAAAAGAAAAGACCTACAAACTTGTACAAACGAATCTTTATCGAATTTTGTTTATAAATTTTGAATTTCTCTAAAAACAACCAAGTTAATTCTACCTCGAATTTCGAGTATCGTGTTTCTTCTAACTCTTTGAGGTAAAATTGTAAAGAATAGATTCATAAACGGGTACAAACGAATCTTTATCGAATGCCGTTTACAATTTTGAATGTTTCTAAAAACAACCAAATTCATTCTATCAAGAATTTCGAGTACCGTGTTTTTCCGAACCTTTTGAGACACAAAGTAAAATAAAAGAGGTACAAACTGATCTCTATCGAATGCTGTTTTCAAAATTGAAATATCGCAAAAAACAATCAAGTTGGTTTTACCTAGAATTTTGGGTACCCTGAATCTCCAAATCTTTTGAGGTACAAGCGAATTTCTACTAGAGGATACTAATAAAATTAAAATATTCAAAGTTTGGGCACCGGTCATTTTTAAAATTTTTTCTATCTGTTTACCCTTCGAGGCACAAACAAAATAAAGTGCGGTACAAACGGTTACAAATGAAGTACAAACGAGTTATTATTGTTTATTTTTGAATTTTCAATAGTTACCGGTTTTCAATATTTAGAATGAAATTCTATAGACGAAATCTTTCAACAATGAATTATTTTTAAACAAACATAATGTATTCGTTACAAGACAACATAACTTCTTTTTAAGCAAAAATAATGGCATGTTTTAACATTCACGTAATTTTTAAATCGTTATATCTAAGACTCACAGAATCGTCCGGGTGTATGTTGACATCCACCGGTGTATGTCCGATTTAAAAAGATTTATTAAAAAATTTCGGACATACACCATCGAAATTAGTGATTGTCGACATAAACCAGTGTATCTTAACATTCACCAATTTCGGACATTCACATTAATATATATATATATATATATATATATATATATATATATATATATATATATATATATATATATATATATATATATAAATATATATATTCCCGCTACCCTAGCTGAAATTGGGATTACCCCAGGTAAAATTTTGGGCAAATTTTGGATCCGACCCAACCTTTATGGGGGTGCTGGGGGCAACAAAACAATAAAACATTTCCAAACCGGTTGGAAATAATGTTTCGGTAAATTATCTACAACATATCCAAAATTCAGCTTCGTAGGATGATTTGGAGAGTAGAGGGGGAAAAAAGTGTTTTGGCTGGATTTAACACGCTCACAGCCTCCCAGAATTAACGTAGAGGGTTGAAAGGAGGGAGTATAAAAACAGCCAATTTTTGCCCAATGAGTGGCAAGTAAAATAATGATTTGTATTTAAAGTACTCATTCCACAGAATTCAAAAATATCAATTATAATCATTGTACTTCAAGGGAACATTTTAAAAACTATTACTCAACCACTTGTGACAATACCCATAATCTACCAATTTCAACTATTTTATTGTTTATATCGCGACGGCATCCGGCCGTATGAGACTCGTTCGGACTTGTTTGTTGCCATAAAGCATCATTGATACTCTATATCAAAAATCAGATTATTTTATTAGGAGCTCTCTCAGTTGGTTCTCGAGTTTGTAATAAGTATGTTTGTTCGAGAACCATACTTAACGTACACATTCGTATTTATATAAATCTCAAGACATTCTTCTTTTGTAAGTAATCGAAGTGCAGTATTTTTATTAAGATATTTAAAAATACATTGATTATGAGAAAATGAAGCTCGTTCGATAAGAAGATTGACGTGATCACTGTTGAGTTCTTTTTGATTTTGTGGCTCCACTGATACTACATTTTTTGATGAACGAGTAAATATTTTGTAACATTTTAAACAACGGAACTCACCATCGGTTTCATGATATTCATTACGAGCTCTTTTTTCAAGAGACTTCATGCACTCGATACACTTTAACGGCATTTTCTCGATTAGATATAATAAAAAAATATTAAGAAACGAAAAATCACTAGAATAAACTGATATAACAAAAATAATTGAAAACTAGCACTAGACAATTAACGACCCAATATGTTTGTAACAATAATTATTGGTTTATATAGAGTAACGATTAATTCAAATAAGATAAGTTCACCTGTATATTATTTTATAATAGAGTTAGTGAGAGAGCTCCTAATAAAATAATCTGATTTTTGATATAGAGTATCAATGATGCTTTATGGCAACAAACAAGTCCGAACGAGTCTCATACGGCCGGATGCCGTCGTGATATAAACAATAAAATAGTTGAAATTGGTAGATTATGGGTATTGTCACAAATGGTTGAGTAATAGTTTTTAAAATGTTCCCTTGAAGTAAAATGATTATAATTGATATTTTTGAATTCTGTGGAATGAGTACTTTAATTACAAATCATTATTTTACTTGCCGCTCATTGGGAAAAAATTGGCTGTTTTTATACTCCCTCCTTTGGTGTGTTGATAAAGTTCGTACCTAGGTTGTGCTTTTTGGAGGTTTTAATATCTTACCCCCAACCCCACCATTTTTAAGCTACAATTTCATGCTTTTTCGAGGTTTCGAAGTTTGTACCACTCGCACAGGTCACCCAAATAAACCTAAAGGGCTGAAATTTTGTATTCGGATTGAGTTAGTACCAAGAGGGTGCCTTTTGGGAGTCTCGATTTTTAACCCTTACCCCCACCAATTTTATACCAAAAAGAACATGATTTTTCTTGTTTTTTCACAGTTTCGTTCGAGTCAAAATTTCCCCAAATAAACCTAGACGGCTGAAATTTTGTGTATAGGTTAAGTTGATAGTCAGCCACTGCTTTTTGGAGGTCTCGACTTTTAACCCTTACCCCCACGATTTTCAAGCCAATATTTCCTTGATTTTTTTGCTTTTTTTCTAACACGTCTAGAGTCTCTTTAAGGAAACCTAGAGGGCTGAAATTTTGTACATGTATTGAGTTAGTATCCAGTTACTGCCTTTTAGGGATTCCACATTACTTTTCTCCCCACTTCTCCCATTTTTACATAGGAATTCAATGGTATTGTTAAATGTGTTTATTTGTATTCTAATACAAGCAGGCGTATAGTAATTTTAAAAATTTAAAAAAAAATGAATTTACTTTTATAACAAATGCAATACCGGGCTTTCATTATATACATGTCCCTGCCACTCTGCATATAGTCCTTTATAAAAAATGGGCCGTTTTCTGACGTCGCTGTAACTAATATACCAGATGGCGTTGATGTACAGGGATAAAATTAGAGTCGGGACATGAGTTTCGATAGTTCGCTATTTTTCATCAGATTCATCTAACATAAATTGGAAATAAATTAAATATTTAAAAAAATACTTCAACTCAACCTAGAAATATTAATTAAATTAAAAGATTTTAATTCTTCGTTAACACATAACTTGGTGACGATAATTTTGTACTCAATCATATGATAATTAATTTTGACATCTATTTGATGAAAAATGCTCACATGTCCCAACTCTATTTAGTATACCCCCTATACCATTAGCGCCACGTAGCAAACTGTGACATTCAATGGTCCGTCCTTGAAAACAAGTGGCAGGGACATGATTATATATCGAGACCCACGTGACCAAATATAATTTCCGCCATATTTATGTGTATGGTAATTATTAAAAAAAATACCCTAAATGCAGTATTATTTAAAAATCTATTATTTAACAATACTGTTTTATGTAATAAGAACTTAATTTAAGATTATTTATGAAATTTATTATATTTTGCAACTAAATATTTAAAGTAATAATTACAACACCGAAAAATACGAATGATTTCGATTATTTATTTTTAGTGTTTTCAGCTATCAACTAACTTCACTACAGTGCCACCAACATACAGTAAACAAATTACCAAGCGCACTAAACAAATTTGATCACGTGGGTCTCGATATATAATGAAAGCCCTGTATAAAAAGTAATTATTATACATAAATATTAAGTAATTTAAAAATGTTATTAAAGTCACTGTTTATTTATAAAGTAGGAATTTTGGATTTTTTGGAAAGAAAAAATATCTTCCAGTACTTTATTTAATATTTAAGAAAAAAAAAACACACACAAAGGGTATTGGCAGGTAAGCATGGGTAAGAATGCCCCTGTACGTATGTGTTTCTATTGAATTTGAATTGTGTTAACTTTTTTGCTGCTAGCTGCTATCGAAATAAAATTGTAATTTACTGAATTTGAGTCATTAAAAACTTACCCCTTGTGGGTAAGAAATTATTTTTTGAAAGTCGAAAAATCTTTTGAATGGCTTGACGGATTTGGTTGAAGTTTTTATATGTTTCAGATACCTCTATGGTGTATGTCTCAAAAAAAATTTTCAGCTTCAAAAAAATATAACCTTCTACACCCCCCCCCCAAAAAAAAATTGTTTAACTTTTTAATATTTTTTTTTTATCAACTTGTAGCTATGGTATAATTATCAAAATTTTTTTGGCACCTTCTTACTATGATCCATGCAACATATAATTTTTTCAGAATTAATTTCCGGGTGCGTCATAGTTTAAAAAAAATTAAATGCCTGAAAAGCTTTTTTAGAGATAGGTATACGCTTTCGGGTACTCAGTCGATCGGAAATCATTTGCGAATTTTGAATATGTTCATAAAAACGTTTGTGACTGCGTAGTTTTCGAAAAAAAGAAAATAGTAAATTCAAGTCTTATAAAATTCCTCGATCAGCCGAACATTCATCATCAGTTTTGAAACCACCAAAATGACAATTCGCTTGTAGCCTTTCAATCACATTTAGGTATCTTGAAGATACCGAAGATGAAGGGAAAAATTCGACTACCGTGATGGGGCCCCGCTGCTCACGGCGTTTTTTTTAAACTTTTTACGTATCTAACATAAAAAAATTAATTTTGATACTTTGTCAAAAGTAGCGCTGAAACGTTTTATGATGTAATCATTCATTGAACATAGGTTATTTCGCTCACATATGAGATCACACCGTTGGCATAGTATAAAAGTATGGCGAACACTCTTCTACCATTTGAAAGAAAATGAGTTTTCGTTTTAACATGGATATTTTGGGACTGGGATATAGTTGAAAACAGTAATTGTTTAATAAGTGGGAAAAGTGGTTTATTTCTCAAGAATATGAGTTTGTTGCACAAGCCCGAATGGGAGATAAGTTTTTCCCACGTATTGTACACTATACTTTTTCTACGATCATATTTTTTTCGTAAAATTTACATTAATATTTATTTAAATAAAGAATAAATTTTTTTTATTAATTATTTATAATTTCACCTGTGATATATTCAAATTTTTACCAACGCGCATACTTTGAAACTATGTGAACAATAATAAATAATCAACATACGTAAATAGGGTAATTTTTAGATTTAATTAAATTTTAAGTAAAAATAAAATGCCGTGAGCAGCATGCCCCATCACGGGAGTCGAATTTTCCCCTTCGGTATTTTCAAGATATCTAAATGTAATTGAAAGGCTATAAGCGAATTGTCATTTGGATGGTTTCAAAAATTGATGGTAAGTGTTCGGCTGATCGAGGAATTTGAAGTTTTTAGTCGACTACTTTCTTTTTTTCGAAGACGACGCAGTCATTAATGAACATATTCAAAATGATACAAATGATTTCCGATCGACTGAGTACCCGGAAGTGTACCTATCTCTATAAATAATAATAAAATTTCATTCCTACGTAATTTTAATTGTTTTAAACTATTTCCCATGAAGAAGAAGTTTTAAATAACTTAAATAATACGATTATGTCAACACAGTCATCCCCTAGTTAACTACTCCTAAACTTAATACTTATTAAGGTCGATTACAGGTCGATTCGATTTTTTTACGTAGATTTGAAATCTGCAAACAAAATTTAATTGCTCAAAAACAATTGTTCAATACCCCTGTCGCAGCATCTGCATAACATAGCGAATTTCCAAATTTTGGGGACTGGCGGATCTCATCTAAGAACTGTACCTATTTAAAATAGTTTAGCTTTCTAAGAGTAAAAGATTTTTTAAAATCGGCTGGGTAATTAGTTTTGATATTTTTGGAACTCAAGAACCCGAACGGACTTTGTGCAGCATAGTTGTATCCATCTAAAATAATTTAGTTCTCTAACAGTGAAAAAATTTTCAAAATCGGTCGGTTAGTTTATTTTTTACAATAATGGGAACAGTAAACCCTGGCGGAAATCATACAACATAACCTTTATTCATCTAAAATAATTTTAGTAAAAAGTTTATCCTAACAGTAAAAAACGGGTCCTAGGGATCTCATATAACTTATGGTAGTTCGTAAGGTTCTTGTGGACATCATTTAATTACTTAATGAATTCAAATACTTTAACTTACTAACGGTGAAAAAATTTTCAAAATTTTCGACATTCGCTAAAAAAATCATTGAAAAATATTTGATATGTTTCGATCAATTAATGGTCAACATCAGCAAATAAAAGTTACTAAAATCGAAGAAAAGAATGAGTTATTTGTCCGTAGAAATTAAAATACAAATTCTGAAAACGAGCAAAGAAATATTGAAAAAACTAGATCGGCAAAACATTCTGACAAATAACACTACCCAACTAATACTTGCCAATTTGAATGAAACTTAACATACTTATTAAACAGCGAAAAATATTAAATACGTGTTTTTTTTTTTTTATTTCGGCTAAATACGCTTTTTAGGGGTAGAAAACACCATTCAACCTCTGTAGATGAAAACAGTTATAGCTAAATATTTTTGAAACGACATATTTTTTGAAAAAAGGGCTGAGTACCAAATTTGTAGAATTTAAAGCGATGCACTTGATAGTGACCCTGAAATCGATTTTCAAGGTCAGTTGAAAATGATTAGCCATTGCCGAACTTTGACCATATCCTGTACCTATAAGCAGTAATTTCATGTATTGACTCAATCTATCTTCAAAATTGATTTGTTGCGTTATTTTTCTAAAATAAAAAAATAAAAACCTGACGAAATGAAAAAATAGGCGCAAATTTATAGAAAAAATTAGAAGAAAACATTTTTGTAAGTAATTTTAGAAGTAAAGTTAAGAAAAGATTTAATATCACTCCAATTGTAAGTTAAACATTAACTTTATGTTATATTAGAAATTTTCAAAATTTTTTAAAATTTTTATTGCTACTCTATAGTTATCATATTAGGAATTCAATTCAACATATGATTAACTATTATTTTTCCGATTGCGATTGAGCAAGTATTTTTCAAAATTACTTCTTGATCACTTATTTTCTATCTTGCATGTGAAATTCGTTCGAATATACTTTGAACCATTTAGGGATGAAAAGTAAACTACTCCTTTTGAAAAATATTAAATGATTTTCAAATGACTTTGGAAATTGACCTCAAGGTCAACTTCAAAGTCATCATCAAGTGCATCACTTTGAACTCTATAACTTTGGTCCTAAGCACTTTTTTCAGAAAATATATCGTACCATAATCCACTTCTATGTTGATTCCTGGTCTCTTTTCCTGCGTTTCTAATATTTATGTCAATAAAAAATGTGCTACCGTAGACAAGGATGAATAGGTACGCATTCAGACTTCACACCATATTTTTTTGTATTTATTTTATGAGTACCTAATCTTTAATATATTAAAAATTTACGCGAAGATGGTCACTTTATCAGCAGTATCCAAAAAAATTTAAAAATATCGGTGGTTTTTGAAAAATTAACAAAAATCGTATAATTTCTTCTCTATGAAAAATTGGGGTCAAAAGAGACGAGAAAAGAGTAAATGGGGACAACCCGTAGGGTCGACCAAAATTGAAATTCTAATATAAAATAATTTCGAACTTTTTGTATTTATACATTCAAAAAAGAAATAATAGGTACTTGATGATTTTCTGTAAAAATAAACGTAGAATCTAAAATAAAGTTTATATACTCCTGTCGTTTACCCCTAAGTTTATATTCCTCCTATTCTTATTTTAGTTCAAAAAATAATTTTTCAAAAGACTAAGACATAATAATTAATAACAGTGAGATTCTACGTCCATTTTCAGACTTTTGTTTATTAAATTGCGTAAAAGCTAGTAAATGCAATAACAGATATGATGAATTTATAAGGATTTTCTTGTACTACAAAATCTTAAAAATATGGAAACGCGTACTTTTTTTTCGTTAATTGTGTTTTATTCTTTTGCACAAAATTTTAAAAATACTTTATTTTCTTAAGAAAGGGAGGCAACTTTAGTCACAGATATGCCTATGAACAGTTTTTGGTAATCCGGGAAAAACGAAAACACTTTTTAAAATTTTTTTATTGTTAAAATCGAAATGTTCTTTTAAAGAGGGTTAAAATTACCATATTTTATATTAAAATTTTAACACAATCACTCCCTAATTAACGAGCCTTACTTAATATTAGCAAATTGAGAAAAAACACGTCAATTAGATTTTTTTACACAGATTTTATTTGTTATATAATTCAAAAGGATATTTTAAAAATGTGTATGAATGGCTTTCATTAAATAAATTTCAATATATTTTCCATTTATTTTAACAGTGGAATGTCCTTATTAGTGGCTATACTTTCGGCTTGGAGCGAATTAGACGAAGATTTTCTTCTAAAACCAAATTTAATAATTAATTAAAGAAATAAAAAAAAATTTGTGGATTTCCTACCGTTCAAATATAATCTTTATTGTATGTAAAAATGTTATTACATTTTTTCAAAAAACTGTAAGTAAACTGTAAAATGTTCTTTACAAATATGTTAAAATAGAGAAATATTTCCTTTTTAATTTATTTTTAACTCTTTTTAAATGATTCACTTTAAAATTTTTTAATATTTCTTAATCGAAATTTCATAAAAGAATGTGTCAAAATTTAAAAAAATTTTTCTTTGTTAAAAAAAAAAATTGAATGTGCAAAATTATTTAATATTAGAATGCTCTGATTATACAATTCTAATCATAACTGTATTGTCAATTGGATAAAAAATTACGTAAAAATATTATTGTTTGAATATGATTTAACGTAATTTTTATACGATTGAAGCAAACTCTTATTAATTTTAGGAAGGTGTAAATATAATCTAAATTCTGATCATATCACATAACAGATATCGTCGGGATTTTTTTTGTAAAAAAAAATGGAACAGAGATACATTATAAAAACATTTAACTGACAGAGAAATAGAATATAGCCGAATCGTTAAATTGGATTAAAAAAATCATGACACGCTACTTATAAAGCGGTTTTTTTCGAATTTAGCTCGCAAAAAATGAGACAGAAAAAAAAAGAATGCGAGTGCGAGTGAAATGGTGAACGACATATTTCCTAGTTTTTCTCGAAAAGTAAGTAATTTAGAGCAACGGTATAAAAACATTTTTTATGCATTTTACCTTTTACAATGGCTTAGTGTAAAAAAAAATTTGAAAAATTGCTTAATTCTGGCAAAAAACTCATTTTGTTGACAAAAAACGCCCGGAAAACCTACTTCTGGGCATCCGACGTGTCTGGCTAACGAACTCATCCAACGATTTGGAAAATCGAATTCGCACACAAAATTTCATAAGCATTAAACGTTTCGTTCGAGAGTTATCGCGCGGATACATATATATATATATATATATATATATATATATATATATATATATATATATATATATATATATATATATATATATATGTATCCGCGCGATAACTCTCGAACGAATATATATATATATATATATATATATATATATATATATATATAAATTTTAGTGAATATCATTTTCGTATTCTAGGGACCTCAAAACATATTTCTGATATGGTCTCGGGCTTAGGTCGCACCATGACACCTGGCGTAAAAGCTGAATTTCCAGTTTTGGAAATTCGCTAAAAACGTATTTTGTATGATTTTTTCCGCTCTTTGCCATGGTGTAAACAAAAATTTTGAAGTTTGGGTAATTTTTCCAGAAAGCTCGTTTTTTGAGCTTCTAGACGTCGGACGTGTCTGAAAAATATTAGCGGGTAAAAAACCATTGATTTTTTTCCAGAGTATTTTAATTTACATCTTTAGGGTAAATTTAAAAAAAATTACTACGGTTACTGCTATGCCTTTGGTCAATAATCACCTTTAAAGATTTTTTGTTTGTCGATTAAAAAATGTCTCAAAATTTAAGTCTAACAAAACATTACATAGAAACATAAAGTGATAATTAACCAAATTTATTTTTCCTGTAATCTCCTGGAAACATTTCATCACATTTTGATGAAAAAATTATTGCTTTATGTTCAATATTATAGAAGTTATGGATTTTTTAATATAATAACGTCACCGAAAGTGACAGTCACGGAAACACCATTTTAACCTTATTTTGCTAAATTTCAAAAATTCATAACTTGAAAATATTAGAGATAATTTTTTTTAAACTTTGTACAGATTATTAGGATGGTTAAATAAACAAAAAAATTTTCAGCTAAATCTGAGGTCATGAGTGACATCTTATTTTTTTATTGGATGATTTGAAATGTAATGACCCTTGCGCCCATAATAAATACTTCTACATATAGCTACCCAGGGAATAAACAACTGGTAACTGTCTAGTTATCATCAGTTGGCACATGTTCTTCTCAGTCCATACAGATGAAATTTACGAGCCGGGCTCAGTCACTCTGATAGCCCTAATATTTACTCATAATTCAACTGATATTGTTTGTTCAGTGAACAATAATGTAATAAAATTTAAAGTTTTCTTCTATTTAAAAAATAAATAAATAAATAAAAATCAAGTTAAAAATAAAACGTATATAAATTAAGACGTCTTATCAATAAATCTATTTTAACTACTTTTTTTTTCTTAAATACTGTCAACTTGCCTATTATAATTATAAAGTAACGGTTAAATTAATTATTACCTTGAGTAAATTAGATGACGCCCCCAAATAACTAAGTTCTCTTATAAAATCAATCAATTCCTTACAAAAAATTAAATCCAATTCATTTCCATCTTCATCCAAAATTTTTTTCTGTATTAATGGTAATGATGGAACTTTACTAGTTATAACTGCAAACCTACAAAATAATAATTAAATTATAAAATATGTATTATAAAATACTCCAAGATGAGAAAAAAATAATAATAACAATAAATTTGGTTCCTTGACCATTTTAGAAAAAATTAATATTTTCCCAGTTGTTTTTAGTCGAATTTTTCAACTTAAAAAATCAGACTTATACAGCCCATACGATAAGAACGGCGAGAGGCGAGAGTAGGGGAGCTATCCGTGCTATCCGTTTTCGGCCCCGTAGAACACGATTATGTAAAAAAATGTCCGATATATATATATTCTACCCTCGCCTCTCGCCGTTCTTATCGTATGGGCTGTATAAGCCTGAAAAATTCGACTAAAAACAACTGGGAAAATATTAATTTTTTCTAAAATGGTCTATATATATATATATATATATATATATATATATATATATATATATATATATATATATATATATATATATATATATATATATATGTATATATATATATATATATATTCCCGCTACCTTTTAATATGTGTAGGGCCCCCCTATGGAAGTTAAGAGCTGAAATTTGGTAAGTGGGGCTCATTTTGCGAGGCACCTCATACTATCAAAGTGGGGTCAAATTTTGGATTCGACCCAACCTTTACGGGGGGTGGGGGGGGGGGGGGGTGGGGGGAACAAAACAATAAAACTTTTCCAAACCGGTTGGAAATAATGTTTCGGTCAATTACCTACAACATATCCAAAATTCAGCTTCCTAGAATGATTTGGAGGGAGTAGAGGGAGAGAAAATGATTTTTGCTGGATCTTACGCGCCCACAGTCCCCCAGAATTAACTTAGAAGGTTGAAATTTGGTATGTTGATAGAGTTCGTACCTAGGGTCTGCTTTTTGGAGGTTTTAATATTTTACCCCCACCCCTACCATTTTTAAGCTACCATTTCATGCTTTTTTGACGTTTTTGAAGTTTATACCACTCGCACAGGTCACCCAAATAAACCTAGAGGGCTGAAATTTTGTGTACAGGTTAAGTTAATAGCCAGCCACTGCTTTTCGGAGGTTTCAACTTTTAACCCTTACCCCCACGATTTTTATGCCAATATTTCCTTGATTTTTTTGGCTTTTTTCTAACACGCCTAGAGACTCTTTGAGTAAACGTAGCGGGCTGAAATTCTGTACATGTATTGAGTTAGTATCCAGTTAGTGCTTTTTAGCCTTTCAGTGAACGGGTTGGGTCTATTGGACCCAGTTAACACTTATTTCTTAAAATACTTTCTAATCGTTAATGATAACATTTTAATCATTTCTGTACCTTCGTATGTCATTGTATACGATAATTAGAACTTGTTTTTAATAACCTAGTATTTTTAGCTTTGTACAGGTAGCTGTATTTAGTCTCACAGACCCAACCCGTGCGTTAGTGAGAGTATTTGTTTGGTGTTGTTGCAGTCTGTCAGACCCAATCCGTGCGTTAGTGTATTTTTTTGTATATTTTCTCACACTTATTAGTATCATATTAATATATTCTTGAAGAAAATTTTCTTCAAGAATATTATTTCTCTATATTATTTAGGGATATTGTGGAAGTATTTGAGCAATGTTGTGTCTTCGTTATTATTTTAATTATTATTTACTATTTTTATTATTATTAAATTATAACTATTGAATATACGTGCTTATATGACTAATGATAATAACGTACTAAATGACTAAGTATGAATTTTATTCATTTGATGATTTTTCTTTTTTGGGTTGAAGAATAATTTTCTTTTTCGTTTTGACCGCTACCCAAAGTGATGAGGATTACAGGATTTGTGTAAAAATTAAATTAAAATTTTCCAACAAATTCCATAAGAATTTTTACAAATTCCAAAATTTATATATTGTAAATTGACAAAAATTATATATTTTAATATATAATTTTCTGATACTTTTTATTAAGTTAACTCAATGCGGAAAATTGATTTTTGCATGGTGAGTACTGTATATTTATAATTAAGTAATCTTTTAGATCATTTGTTGTACATCTGTCTCATTTTACTGGTTGGTCTGTCTTGTTTTAAATTACAAATAAACATTAATTCTATATAAACTTAATTCATTATTTCTGATAATGTAAAAGTAGCTTTCCAATTAAGATTGTATGTTGTACATCTGTCTCATTTTCCTGGTTGGTCTGTCTTGTTTTAAATTACAAATAAACATTAATTCTATAAACTCAATAATTTTCCACACAAACTAAATACATTGTTTCTAATAATATAAAAGTAGCATTCCAATTAAATTGTATCTTATTTAGCTCAAACCCATTTTGGAAGGTAGCCTTTCCTAAAAAACAGACAGAATTGTAATTAATATAGGCTGACATTAATGTAAATTATTTCTAGAAATATTTATTTTTTAAAATTTTTTTCTTTTAAAATTGTTAAAAAATGTTGTTATTGTTATATTGTAGATGTATGTTCTTGAAAATGGCGCCAACTGTGCCGAAATATATTGAACAACGAAATAAATTTCTCTTATGGAATTTGTTGAAAAATTTTAATTTAATTTTTACACAAATCCTGTAATCCTCATCACTTTAGGTAGCGGTCAAAACGAAAAAGAAAATTTTATTCAATTTTTATTTGCATTTTTCTTTTTTTATGGAACATTAAATATAGCAGGACGTAATTCCTATATAATTTATAAGTCAAATAAACCTGACGAAGACGTGAGTAAATCACGAAAACTAAAAAGGCTGTGTAGAGAACTTGTGCAAGATCAGATGAGAAAACGAGCTTTTGAAGTACTTTTACCAAAATCTGTACAACATTTGCAAAAAAGTTATGTGGAATTGAAGAGAGAGTGCAAACTCCTCCTCCAAATAAACAGGGCCGCTGTGCAAAAAACACAGAAAAACGAGTTACCGCTGTAACAAGTGTAAAATTTATTTATGCTTAGAACATGTAGTGCCATTATGTAATGAATGTGTGGAAATACGTAGTGATACATATAGTTTTATTATTTTAATAATAAATACATTCATTACTTTCATTTATTTTTCTTCTTTTGTATATTTTTGCAATTTTATTGCGTATGTTTGTCCTAAATGTGTATTTTCAAAACTATCAATTCCAAACTTAATAAATTAAAAATTTTAGTTAAAATTGTAATTTTTTTAATTTTTAATTATTTTACACATTTGTATTAGCTATTTGAGTAAGAAAAATCTGAAAAAAAAAAAAAGTTTTAGAATTTTCGAGATAAAAAATGGGTCTCACAGACACAACCCGTGCGTTTATGCAATATTTAGTCTCCCGTTACATCGGAATTCAATGCTATTGTTAAATGTATTTAAAATGCTTTATTAGTCGAATTTTCTCCGAAAAATTAGACTTATACAGTCTATACGATAAGAGCTGCGAGAGGCGAGAGTAGGGGCGCTATCCGTTTTCGGACCCGTAGAACACGAATATGTAGAAAAAAAATGTCTGATATATATATATATATATATATATATATATATATATATATATATATATATATATATATATATATATATATATATTTTCCCGCCACCTTTTAATTTGTGTAGGGCCCCCCTATGGAAGTTAAGAGATGAAATTTGGTAAATGGGACTCATTTTCGAGGCACCTCATACTATCAAAGTGGGGTCAAATTTTGGGCAAATTTTTTTTCTGACCCGACCTTTAAGGGGGTGGTGGGGGGCGGAAAAGCAATAAAACTTTTCCAAACCTGTTTTAAATAATGTTTCGGTCAATTATCTACAACATATCCAAAATTCAGCTTCCTAGGATGATATGGTGGGAGTAGAGGGGGGAAAAACGATTTTCGCTGGATCTAACAGGCCCCCAGCCCCCCAGAATTAACGTAGAGGGTTGAAATTTGGTGTGTTGATAAAGTTCGTACCTAGGTTGTGCTTTTTGGAGGTTTTAATATTTTACCTCCACCCACCTAATTTTTAGGCTACAATTGCATGCATTTTCGACGTTTTCGAAGTTTGTACCACTCGCACAGGTCACCCGAATAAACCTAGAGGGCTGAAATTTTGTATTCGGATTGAGTTAGTATCAAGGGGGTGCCTTTTGGGGGTCTCGACTTTTAACCCCTACCCCCACCATTTTTATACCCAAAAGAACATGATTTTTCTTGTTTTTTAACAGTTTCGTTCGGGTCAAAATCTCCCCAAATAAACCTAGAGGGCTGAAATTTGGTGTACAGGTTAAGCTAATAGCCAGACACTGTTTTTTGAAGGTTTCAACTTTTAACCCTTACCCCCACGATTTTTACGCCAATATTTCCTTAATTTTTTTGCTTGTTTTCTAACACGTCTAGAGACTCCATAAGGAAACCTAGAGGGCTGAAATTTTGTACGTGTATTCAGTTAGTATCCAGCTAGTACCTTGTAGGGAGTCCGCATCACTTTTCCCCCCACTTCTCCCATTTTTACATCGGAATTGAATGCTATTGTTACATGTGTTTTAAAAGCATTATGTTTATTCTAAATACAAGTAGGCGAATAGTAATTTTAAAAAATTTAAAAAAAAGTGAACTTACTTTTATGACAAATGAAATACATACATATTAAGTAATTTAAAAATGTTATTAAAGTCACTGTTTATTTATAAATTAGGAATTTTGGATTTTTAGTATTTATAAAATAGAAATTTTGGATTTTTTTGGAAAGAAAAAATATCTTTATAAAGGCCTTCCAGTTTACTATTTAAGGTCCTTTTTTAATTTTTAAAACTAAAACATAAAGGCAATTAGCGGATAAACATGGGCAGGAATGTCCTCGTACGAATTGTGTTGGCTTTTTTTCTGCTACCTGTTTTCGGGACAAAATTGAAATTTACTGAGATACAGCCCTTAAATACTTAAAACCTTTTTTTAAAGCCTCGATCAGCCGAACACTCATCACCAGTTTTGAAACCAACAAAATGACAATTCGGTTGTAGACTTTCAATCACATTTCGCTTGTAGACATTCAATACCGAAGATGAAGGGGAAAATTCGACTACCGTGATGGGGCCCCGCTGCTCACGGCGTTTTATTTATAAAATAGAAATTTTGGATTTTTTTGGAAAGAATAAATACCTTCATAAATGCCTTCCAATTTACTATTTAAGGTCCTTTTTTAATATTTAAAAATAAAACACAAAGGCAATTGGCGGATAAACATGGGTAGAAATGCCCTCGTACGAATTGTGTTGGCTTTTCTCCTGCTAACTGCTATCGGTATCAAATTGAAATTTACTGAGATTCAGCCCTTAAAAACTTAAAACCTTTTTTTAAAGCCCCGATCATTCGGCACAAAGCCGGACATTCATCATCAGTTTTGAAACCACCAAAATAACAAATCGCTTGTAGACTTTCAATCACATTCCGTTTGTAGACATTCAATACCGAAGATGAAGGGAAATTTATTGTATTTTAACTTTTTAAAGGACAATTCTTCGCATGTATTTATTGAATCAGTACGCATTTAGAGAGTTAAAAAATACACTTTCAGTCACGTCACCAAAAATCCGTTTAAGAGGTAACTGCTTAGATCACATAGAGTATGTAAGAAAAATTTCTACCCAATCGAGTGACGGCGGTTTTTGGAACTCCAACCGAAAATAATAAAAATTTTAAACGAGTTTTTCTCGAAACTGTGTTTTTTAGGATAACAATTCACCCAGTTTTATTATCTTTTTATTAGTATAACCCCGAACTTATTTACAATTGAAGAGGTAAATGGATGAAAGACTGAAAGTCTTATGTGACATTTTTTCGAAAAGTTATAGGTATTTTGTAAAATTTAGAAATATCCTATGCTGAAGTGTCAAATTTGGTTGCATTATGTTTAATAGTTTTAGGGAAATTCAATAATAAACATGTGTTCTTATATAGGAATTAGGTATAAGTAATTAAAAACTTCCAAATGCTTCACCATCGTACGAATAGCGAACAAATTTTAAAAAATGAGATTTTTTTATTTTTACTTCGATCAATCGTTTGTGAATGTTTATGACGTTATTATTTTCATTTGTGACTAATTAGTTAATTAATTATTTGATTGTTAATTAAGAGTGTGTGAATAGCTAATTTTTAAAATTTAATCGATAGGGAATCGTTTATGAATTCCGAATATACCGTATTTTCCCGCGTATAATACGCAGCGGCACATAACGCGCACCCAAAAATTTTGAATAATTTTTTTAGTTTTTTTATATGTTCGCCGTATAAAGCGCACCCCAACTTTGATAATAAAATAATGAATCATATATCTAATGAAAATAATTTTAATATATAATAAACTTAATGTATAAAAAATAATTTGAAAGAATTTATTTTTTATTTTTTTTTTTTTTTATTCTGTTATTAAATTTGTATTATTGTTAAATTTTCTTTTATTTTTTTATTTATTTGATTATCCACTTACTATTGACAGTAGAATATATAATATTAAAATAAAAATCGTCATAATTTTTACAGAACTCAGTTTTATATCCGGCGTATAACGCGCATCACGTTTGAACAATATTTTTGGTATTCAAAGTGTGCGTTATACGCCAGAAAATACGGTACTAATAAAAACGTTTGTGACAGCGTATTTTAAAAAAAAAAATTATAAAAAATAAATTTAATTATATTTTGTAACAACTTTTTTATATTGGCCACTCTGTTTAGTTGGCGCTGAAACTATACTCTAACTGACTCTAGTTTATAAGTACCTCAGTACCTTTTTGGAGATTATAATGATATAAACCATTGAGGAGCGAATCGACTAGAGAGAATGCTGTGTATTACAAATACATTAAGAAATTGGAGCAAAAAAATTGACTGATGTGATTACTTTAATGGCGGTCAAACCATTAATTTAAGGGTTTATCTAATATTTATAAACAAGTCTCCGTGGTTACAAGTTGGGTTTAATAAAATGGAGTCATGCTTCAAAATTTAATGTCTGGAAACATATGTTAATGAGCGATATTCTAAAGGATGCTCATGCTCATGCTCATACTCATGCTCATGCTCATGCTCATGCTCTTGTGGCTGTCAGAATGACCTTTTTTACCATAAATTTAAAAAAGAAAATTATCATAGATAACATAAATTTTAAGCATATATAGTTGAAAAAATATTCCCAGACACTTTTGAAGGTTTCCTTCTTTTTTGTCTTTGTCGTACACTTTTCAACACTACACCATAGAACAAATAGAACGAATACAACTATCTCTTTTCTGCAATCACTTATGGGCATTTATGTGCATCTTAGGCTGCTTAGTAGTCACTTGCTCAGTACCCGTCGCTGAGTGTAGGTCAGTCAAACAACAATGGATTTGATTGTTATTAGCATTGTAGAACCCGCACAAGTAGCGTTGTGGTATCACACATATGTATGCGAACCAGGGTCACGTGACGGCTATCACCACCTCCGATCACTCACACTAACAAAGTTTACCACACAAATACAAAGTAAACACCGTGCACGTACATATACAACATATTTTCTATCTCAACTGGTTACACTGGTTCCAGTAGTATAGAGATATGGTCTATTTCAGTTAAATTTAACCATGCTTTGTAACTTTGAATTTAAATAATTTCCGTTTTCTTGGCTTTATCTCTTTTATTATTGCATTTATGTAAATTTTAAATTTGCAGTTTATTTTTAGAAAAGAATAGAAGATCGATTTGTTTCGAATATAAGAATTATTTAATTTTTTAACGAAAATTCATGATCAATTTTATCTGAAAAGAGGTATAGGTATTTTATCTCTAGTGCTCTATGACTACACCAGTGTCCTTAATCAGTGGTTTTTATTTAGTTTTTTTTAAATATTTGACATAATAATATTTCATCTTCACAAAGTTAAAAAAATGATGCAATACTGTAAAGAAAAGTGAAATATGTTATTTTCAGTTAGAATAAACTATTTTCGTTTGATTTTAGCTGATTTGAAAATTCTAAGCAGTACATATTGACATCCACTGATTTTTGTTTTTCAAAATTATCTTTTTAATAGTATTAAATATTTTGCAATGAATCCAGTCATTCAGTTATTTTATGTATATGTTTACAGTTAAGTTATAATATATCATTAATGTCATTTGTTTTCGGTTTCTTTAAGAAATATTCTTCTGTAATCAAATTATTATTGAATAAACAGAATTTACATAAAAATATAAAATAGTGTTATTAACTTACTATTTATTATTATTTCGTAACCTAATGTTCAATTAGTACTCTATGTACTATTTATTTGTTTGACTGGAATTAGAAAAAGACAATCATACGTTGACAAAGAAACTATCAAATGTGTCTGGGAATATTTTTTCAACTATAGGTATGGGCTCGAAGCACTTTAGGTTGTTTACATCAAGTCCTCAGTGTATGTGTAAAAAACTATAGCTAGCAGTGTGTCCAGAGTGTGTCAGATATCGTTTAAGTCTATTAGTCGTTGAACTGCTCTCCCAAGACACACATCATATTGTTAGTATTGTTGATGAACCACTTGCAATAATGTAATACATATATAGCATATATACGTACGCATGCGTATACCACTCGATACCCCACCCGCCTCACATAGAGTGTGACGTGTGGTGATGTACATAGCACACATATCATACTAATATATTCGCATATTCGTGTCCATATATCATGTGTTTTGGTTGTATGTGTGCTGTGCTACGTCACTTACTGGCGACAGAGAGAACAGTTTGATACACATACTAGTTTGGCCCCAAGGGGTCAAACTAGATTGTCTATGTCTCTGTTCCACTTGTAATGAGTTTATGACGTAAATCTCCCCACTCTATTTGTGTAGATACACACTGTTTGCAGTGTATTAGTTTGGTGTTTTTTAGTAGGGTGCGTATTTACGCACACCACCGCAATACACGTATTACCAGAGAGAGCTGTTCAACGTGTTCAACCGACAATGGTAACAATGTACATATAATGCACTGTGGGTTCGACGACGGACACGGACTGACTAATGCCTTAAGCTGTGACACGACTCCAAATGACTCCGCGCCAATTACACGTTTTTAATGTTAGTTGGTTTCTAGTGTTCTATGTTTGGCCCCTTGGTTTACATGCTGGAGGAATTTTAGCTCGTCTTAATCATCAAAGGATTAATTATTTTTATTTAGTATTGAAACAAAATGTGTCAGTGTGTGTTTTGTATTACGTACTTTTGTATGTGTTCTATAACACTGCGATTTTTTTGGTCCACATCATCTGGATGTAATTGTTTCAAGAAAGTACTTCGATCTTCAACATCAATAAAAACTAAAGTAGAATTGACGACAAAAAAATCATGCATATGTTGCGTGGTTGCTTTGATATCCAAACTATCGACTGTTTCACCTCGCATCATATAAAAGGCAACCCGCGATAAACTCTTTAACGAACAAGGTTGATTGGCATTATCATTTTGTTTGATTCGATTAGACGATTCTGTTTTATCGGGAATGATAAATTCATCATTATCATCGTCCAAATCAACTGTATCTGGCACAGAAAAATTCTTTACGATATCTTCAAATCGTTTATAAATTTTTTCATATCGTGGCTCCGACTGACTTTTCAAGGCTGGATCAAGGATAATTACTTGTTCTGGAATTTGTACAGTTAAATGAAAGTTGCATGTTAAATACAATTCAAATAGTGCAGCGGCAGCACCACCATTCATTGCGATAACCTCATGTTTAGTATCTGTTGACTCAGCAACGGAAGAAAACATTTCTTTAAATTCGGATATTTTTGAAAATGAATCCGAGAAAATATTGTAAGGATGTTTGGTGACCAATTTATGTTTATATGACTGAGATAACTGATAAGGACAATTAGTTAACGGGAATTTTGAAAACTGTTTTTTAAAAGTTAACGCAGCACTTTTTTTAATTGAAACTAACTGATATCGCCGCATATTGTTCATGACCGAACGCACTAGTACTTCAGGATATTCCTGATAAACTTTAAATAGCTGATAGTTCCAATTACTTTTATCGGCTGCGCTACACATCGTACTATGAACTGTACTTTGCAATACACTAGTCTGAATATCACAGATTGATTCTGGCGGTTTATAACTCATTTCTGTTTTTAATAATTTTGGTGTATAAAATTCGTATTTTGTTTGAAACTCTTCGATTGTATCGGGGATTTCAATTGAATCTTGATTTCCTCGATTGAATTTTCTCAATAATATTCCCAGGAGAACAACGAAGGCAATGCCAATTTTATCTTTTGGAATATTTTTAAATATGCTACGGACTTCATTACATTGGCTAAGTTCTTCTAGAAATAATGCGACACTTTTCTGTGTGATTGGATTCTTCATCACGTAATTGATTCGTCGTTGACATGCACGAGAAGTTTTATTTTTTGAGTCCAATAAGCGATGTAAGCAATCTCTTACGTGTTGAAACACAATGATATGCTTCTTATTTTTTGGGCTTAAGTATAAAAATGCTACTTTACATAAAAGGAGGATACGGTCCTCTTCTGGAGACCAAGTCACTCTTAATTTATTCATACGTTTTAGGGCTTCTTTATCCACTTCATCGTAAAATGGTTTTCTAGGACGTCGTTGTTGAACAATTTTAGTGACTTTGAATTTCGATTTCTTATTCGTTTTAGTATTCGTTGTGGCATTTAAAATTTTGTCTGTTTTTCGAGTTCTCATGACAATTCGTTTACGGGCTGGAGACTTCGAAGACAAGTCTTTATAACTAAGTCGTTTCCGTTTTATTGAATTTACTACCATATTCAGTCTTGGTGACTTGGTTGGTAAATTTGCGGTATTGCGGGCGGGCCACGCCCAATTTCGTCTTATATGAGCGAATAAGGAAGAATCCAAGCCGCCAGCACCTCGATGATCACCCGGGATATATCCTATATCATTCTGGACTGCCTCCTCAGGTTTTTGAGGTTCAGTATATTTGAGTAATATTGGTTTCGTTTCTGCGAATTCAATAACTACGGTTTCTTGATCTTCTGAAAGATTTGTCCGCATACCTAAGAAAGTATGGATACAAATATTCCATAATTCGTACCAGTATTTATCGAGATCTTCGAAAGTGTTGAATTCAAATTTATGAATTGGATACTTCTTTTCGGATATTTGATTATAACCACGTTCTGAGGTTCGGGTGTCCCAAATTAAGGCACGTTTGTTTAAAAATACAAACTGCTGATCTTTCTCTTTAAAACGCTGGGCCCCAAACTGCACAATTCCCATGAAACACAATTGAAGTAAACAGTTGTATATCGAAAATATATAGCGGCGTTTAAACAAGATACAACTGCGTAAGTTTTCCGGTAAATGTTTTAAAAGATAATATTTTTTGATTGGATGTTTCAAAATTTCCTCTAATTCAGGTAACGCGTATGGAATACAAATAATTTTAACTAAAATGTTTATGGGTGTTCGAAATATTATATCACAGACAATTGACCAACCAGTTGGCCAATCTTTCGGGTGGTGTATTGGAGGGATAAACATTTTCCAACCGATTTCCTTGGAAAATATTGGTTCGGGCAACTCTTCGAACAGTTCATCATCAATTTTTATTCCGCTACTTATCCATTCGGGAACCACTTCATCTTTTGTGTGACCTTTTTCCTCAGTATTTTGTTCATAAATCAAATAATACATGAGCTGATGTAACAACTTAAGTCGCACAAATCTGGGCCGATAACCATATTCCCGTCCTGCAGATCTTTTATAAATCGACTTCATATATTCATTTTGATCCTTTAATAGAACACTTTCGTTACAATCGACTAATTTGTTGTAACTGTCTTCGGAATCGTGATTTATAAACTGTTGTTTGGCGACAAAGAATTTCATTTTGGCTCGATCAATTTCAGATGTAATCAAGGGATAGTCGATTTCAATATGTGGTTCACAAATAAAGATAATCGTTTTTTCTTTTGGGGGCAAACTTAGGGTTACTTTGTAAAGTTTTATGTGGCCTTCACTTTCAACTTTTAGGATGAGACGATATAATGTTTTTTTGTCGATTTTTGTAAAGTCTCCGTCGGCTTCTTCTTCTTCATTGATTCGTTTCATGAGTTTTGTGAAGTCGTTTATTACTTTTTCTTCTTTCACAAACTTGATTAGAAGATTCATTCTTTTTAAGAATCGATAGGTAATTGTAGCTGCACAGTCAGTTTTTCCGCTCCACGATTTACCGCTTTCCATGAAACTGAAATTGTGTAAAGTCATTCCTGGGATTTTGTTGGTTCTTTCGATTGTTGTTACAATATTATGTGAGTCAGTATTAGTTATTTTCAATTCATGATTTAAGTCGTTTGTTTGGGAATCAATCTTTGGACTAGATTCGTGATCAAGACGCTGTTGTTTGGTTAAAGTTTCATCATTACATTCTTCACTTGCTTTTCTTTTTCGGATTTCGGAATCATCTTGTGATCTTGTGCTATCAACAGCCATTCGATTTGCTGTGAGTATATCATGTTCGCTAAATACACGCTGCAGATGACTATCTTTTATGAAATACTTGGACATGAATTTCGTGACACGTTGACGTCCTATATTATCTACGAAGAAGGTGACACTTTTTCGTCGAACAAGATTTCGACAAATCGCTCGAGCATTTAAACGATTTGTTCCAAGTGCGGTTGATAGTTCGTTTTGCGTCATTCCTTTATTACCTGCTTCGGTTATGAGTTTTAGGGCGTACATCGTTAACGGCATGTCTAATGGTTGATTTTTATTATTTAGTAGACCGTGTTCATCATCATCTTCCACGTCTTCTTTCATCCAGATTTCGTTGATGTCAACATTTGGGTCAATTAGTTGGAAACAGCGGACCAAGCGATCTTCTCCATGTTTTGTTAGCCACAAATTGTTATCTGACTCAGGATGTAAGTCTTTGTATTTAACTTTCACGTCGGTACGAATGACACGTTGGAATTCAGCAGTTTTCCATATTTTTTTAAAACCGATATTGTCAACAAAATGATTTTTAACTTCTTCATATGACGCAACATGGTTGGGTTTGGCACGAAGAATTTCTACAACCTCTTCGATAACTAGTAAAGCTTTTGGTTTCCTTTCAACATAAAACCTGGGTAGATGAAGTAAACAGCCACAGTTATTCGTAACGCCACATTTATGTTGATATGGTTGTTTCGTGATAAGTTTATGTTGGAGTAGAGTTTTCCGATGATAGAATAATGATTTGGCCGATTCTCCAATATCTTGAAGAGACACTTTTCCAATTGTAACCTCGCCAAGATAACGCGATCTACCTGTAACGAAATTAGATTGTTCCACATTAGATTAACATTTTACTGTCCACGTTTTCAGCATTCGAAAATAATCACAACAACCGCAGAGGCCGATCGCGGTCAATGATTATACATTATGTGTGCGATGTTACCACAAACATCCATTTACAAAAACAAACACACTCTCTGTGTGTTGATTTCTATAAACATTTTTAGAATAAACAAAACACTTAAATATATTAATTATAAAAAATATTTTATATTATTACTGCTTGTTTTTTGTTTTATTTATTTTTTTTTTTTACCAGTTTATTATCTTACTTCCTGTTATTGATTTTATTAAAAATATCAATGTACACTAGTGATCTGACTGAGAGAAAGAAAAATGCGTATGTATTAGTCACACGGATATAAAAAAAAAAAAAACATTACAATTCTTTTATGTAAACAAATCATTATATATGTATAAAGGGTAGAATTTTAATAACTCTTATAATTTTTGGGGAATTTCGTTCTAAATCATCGTAAAATTTTATCGAAATTCACCAAAAATTATAAGTTATTAAAATTACACCCTTTATACATATATAATGATTTGTTTACATAAAAGAATTGTAATGTTTTTTTTTATATCCCTGTGACTAACACATACGCATTTTTCTTTCCTTTAATCAGATCACTAGTATATATATATATATATATATATATATATATATATATATATATATATATATATATATATACTGTGTGAGCAACCAATTGCGATAATCAGGAGCTTTATAACTCTTATAGTTTTCGAGCTATCATACAAACTTACCTTTTATTAAATGGAATAGTATACTTATTTGTTGATAAAAATTATTCAATAAAGCAACAGAAACAAAAAATAAAAAAATAAAAATTTTTAATTAAAGTTTTTTTTTTAAATTTTACAACTTTCGCGCTTAAAAATGATTTATTTAAGTGAATTTTGATGAGTTTAAGAGCGCCTAGGTCAAACAAGCCTGATAATTACGGAAAGTAGCAAGCGGTAATTGTATTTATGCTACATAGATGGCTTTACCGTATAGGTTTACCTAGAGTCCCTATAATAAATAGAGTCGTGACATGTCATCCATTTTCTTTCCAAAACAGAGCGGGAAACTTCGAAATTAATTATCACATGTTTGTGTAAATATTTTTAAGTACATAATTATTGTTAATAGGTTATGAATTTATGAACAATTAAAAAAATTTAATTTAATTATTCTTTCTAGGTTAAACTAAATGGTTTTTGTTAAATATTTTTTAACTTATTTTCAATTTATTTTGTCCAACGTTAGACAGAAAATGCCGGAACCAATCAGTGTTCACCACATGTCATGACTCTATTTATTATAGGGACTCTATTTTAGCATAAATGCAAAAATAGCCAAATTAGAAATTTAGAATTTCAGCTATTTAACTTGGCAAATTTTATTAATTTTTATTCAATTTTTGGTATTCTTCTGAAATGTAATTAAATCAAGTAAGTATTTCATATTATGTAATTATTATTAAAAATAAGTATAATTTTTAATTTTAAATGGAAATTATTTTATAGGTTAAATAAAAATGACAGAAAAGTCCAATTCGGAAACTAGAATAAAACTTATTTAGGAATTTCGAAATTTTGAATGCCTGTGGAATACAAAATCTCCCTTATTTAAAAATAGAGCCATGCGGGAAACGTCCTCTAAAAGTAAAAGCAATGATCATATCAGGTGTACCAGAAGTCAAATCTAAAAGGCGATTTTTACGTTCAACTTATTATCAGGAAAGAAGAAAAATTGAAAAATCTATGAAATCCGGCAATGGCACCGAGGGAAAATTGTAGAGCACGTCAACATACTGTAATTTCGATGTTTGCCGGAAAAAATAAACAATCTTATTCTATGAAAAATGTATTTTATTTTATATCCTGAAAAATTCTAAATATTAATCAAAACGAAATAATTAACGATAAAATGACAAGTGGTCATCCAACAAATAAAGTATACCAAGATAATGATCCATAATCATTTTGTTACAAACTACAATAAAAAAATTTCGCAGTTGTGTAAGATACTAAAATACAGTGGACTTTCGGAGATTGTCCAATCAAAAATTGTCCATATTTCAGTGATAGGGATTTAAACATCGCATGTTTACGTCACACGAATACTACAAACACACAATTTTTGTGAATACAATGTTCGTGTGACGTCAACATACGATGTTTAAATCCCTAACACTGAAATATAGACAATTTGCGATTGGAAAATCTCCGAAATTCCACTGTACGCTGCCAATGGGGTGTGGCACACAGCTTTCTCGTACTTGTAAAATCACCTTGGTAATTTAATGCCCAATATATCTTTGTGTAATTTAATATAGGTACGTAAATTAATAAATACCCCTGTCGCAGCATCTGCATAACATAGCGAATTTCCAAATCTTGGGCACTGGCGGATCTCATCTAAGACCTATACCTATTTAAAATAGTTTAGCTTTCTAAGAGTAAAAGAATTTTTAAAATCGGTTGGGTAATTAGTTTTGGTATTTTTGGGGACCCAAGAACCCGAACGAATTTTGTGCAGCATAGTTGTATCCATCTAAAATAATTTAGTTCTCTAGCAGTGAGAAATTTTTTAGCATCGGTTCGATAGCTTATTACTGGCGTTTTCGGATCTGCAAGATCCCGGTGGACTTCATTAAAAAATCAGCTCGACCGCATATTCTAGGCGGACTTTATGTAATATATATATATATATATATATATATATATATATATATATATATATATATATATATATATATATATATATATATAATATATATATAAATATATATATATAATATATATATAAATATATATATATATATATATATATATATATATATATATATATATATATATATATATATATATTTATATATATATATATATATATATATATATATATATATATATATATTCAAAACCCGTTGTGTATCTCAGATAACACAACCTGTACCTATCTAAAATGGTTTACCTCGGTAATAGTAAAAAAGTTTCAAAATCGGTCAGTTATTTTATTTTTGACACTTTTAGGTCCTACTGACACTTCAGACCTTACATAACGTAATCTATATGTATCTAAAATGGCTTAGCTCCACAACAGTGAAAAAATTTTCAAAATCGGTCGGTTAGTTTATTTTTGACACTTTTGGATCCGATGGACCCTGGCAGACTTTACATAACGTAATCTATATTTATCTAAAATAGTTTAGCTCTGTAACAGTGAAAAAATTTTCGAAATCGGTCGGTTAGTTTATTTTTACCACTTTTGTGTCCCACGGACCCTGGCGGACCCTAAATAACGTAATGTATGTCTATCTAAAATAGCTTAGTTCCCCAACAGTGAAAAAATTTTCAAAATCGGTCGGTTAGTTTATTTTTGACAGTTTTGGATCCCATGGACCCTGGCAGACCTTACATAACGTAATCTATATTTATCTAAAATAGTTTAGCTCTGTAACAGTGAAAAAATTTTCAAAATCGGTCGGTTAGTTTATTTTTGACACTTTTGGATCCCATGGACCCTGGCAGACCTTACATAACGTAATCTATATTTATCTAAAATAGTTTAGCTCTGTAACAGTGAAAAAATTTTCAAAATCGGTCAGTTAGTTTATTTTTGACACTTTTGGGTTCTATGGACCTTGGTGGACCTTACATAACGTAATTTATATTTATCTAAAATAGTTTAGCTCTGTAACAGTGAAAAAATTTTCAAAATCGGTCAGTTAGTTTATTTTTGACACTTCTGGATCCTATGGACCCTGGCAGACCTTACATAACGGAATCTATATTTATCTAAAACAGTTTAGCTCTGTAACAGTGAAAAAATTTTCAAAATCGATCAGGCAGTTTATTTTTGACACTTTTGGGTCCTATGGACCCAGGCGGACCTTACATAACGTAATCGATATTTATCTAAAATAGTTTAGCTCTGTAACAGTGAAAAAATTTTCAAAATCGATCAGTTAGTTTATTTTTGACACTTTTGGGTCCTGTGGACCCTGGCGGACCTTACATAATGTATTCTAAATCTATCTAAAATAGTTTAGCTCTGTAACAGTGAAGAAATTTTTAAAATTGGTCGTTTAGTTCATTTTTTACAATTATGGGATCAGTAAATCCTGGCGAAACTCATACAAGTCTAGTACTCTAACAGTAAGAAAAGGGTTCTAAGGATCTCATATAACTTATGGCAGTCCGTAAGCTTCTTGCGGACATCATTTAATTAATTAATTCAAATACTTTAACTTACTAACTGTGAAAAAATTTTTAAAATCGATTGGTTAATTAATTTCTGGCCTTTTTAGGTCCCGAAAACCTTGACCTCACATAAAATACCTTAAATCCATTTGAAATGGTTTAATTTTTTAACATTATTAATTATTAGTGAAAAAATTTTCAAAATCGATTCAAAATATTTTTCCGTACATACATATTATGTACATTGTACATATTTTGTTTTGTTTCATATATTTAATAATATTATATCATAACATTATCTTCAATTTCTTGTTTACTTAAAAATTCAATAAAAAAAAAAAAAAATTCTTCATTACATTAGCTTAGTAAATCTGTTTAATTTACATTTTTTAACATGAGATAGAACCATGCTAATTATAATGCAATAAATGAGAAACAAAACTCTATACATGTATGTGTGTTATAGCACATACATGTATATAGTCTTCACTTGTTCTCACAAAATTCTTTAATAAAAAAGTGAAATATTTTTATACTTCATAAAGAACTGAGATATAAATATAAATTACTTATTAGACTAACAAAGAAAGAATAAAAGTGAAAATTTACATTTTCTCGAAAAATACTTAAAATAGAAAGAAAATTATAAGAATATTTTCTTCATAATTTTTTTTTTCCTTTTCAACGATGTAAAAATCGAACTGCCTTATGATAGGATCGAATGATAGAAAATGGCCAGAAAACCTACTTCTGGGCATCCGACGTGTCTGGCTAACGAACTTAGCCAAGCCAATTCAGAATCCAGTCCGCACACAACATTTCATAAGCGTTAGACGTTTCGTTCGAGAGTTATCGTGGGAACACATAAATATATATATATATATATATATATATATATATATATATATATATATATATATATATATATATATATATATATAAATTTTAGTGAATATCATTTTCGTATTCTAGGGACCTCAAAACAGATTTCTGCCATAGTCCCGGACTCAGATTGCGTCATGAGACCTACTGTAATAGCTGAATTTCGAGTTTTCGAAATTCGCTAAAATAAATGAACAAAACGACTCATAAAAAATTGAGCGAAATGGGACTAACAGTAAATAAGATATTGACATTTAATGGGATTTCATGGTAGTGCCGTGGATACTATTACTCCGAATGCAATGAAATTTGTAGGGGACCATCTAGGAAGCAGACCGTATAATTTCTGATAATTTCATAAAAATGAATTGTAGTTCAGAAGTTATGTCACTTGGTGCAAACTGGTGACACACAGACGGACAGACACCAAACCAAAATTATTCAGGAAGCTCTAAAACGTAAAATGTGCGTAAAAAATTTTATTTGGAGGGGAAAAATTTTTTATTTTTCAAAACTGATCACAATGCTTTCGCTGCTTTAGTAGTCTCGGAAGCAATAAAACAATTAGGCAATTTGATTACACACGGCATAAATACATACCGCAATCCCGAAAATTTTTATATTAAAAATATTTTTTTGGACAATTTTTTCTTTCGTTTTTTAAAAAAGAGTTTAAAAATTTAAGTTTGACAAATATGACAGCTGTTTGTACATCTCTACATCCATATTGCCTAATCTATGAATCTAGTAATGCCAATTTCACACGTAAGAAATTTTGACTTCTTTAATATGGTGTAAAATTAAATATTACAATCACAGTTGTAATGTGATGGCTTGTTTATTAAATATTAAGTTGAATATTTGAGGAAAAACTACAAATTATTTTGATAATTAATGTATTTAATTAATAAATTTTCTGTTACTGTAAGAGGCTAATATGAATATACCATTACAACTTATTTCGTATTTTTTTAGTATAAATTCAAAATAAATCGTATGTTTTGCGTTCGTTTAGACCAGTGGTTCCCAAAGTGGTCCCTACGGACCCCCAGGGGTCCCCGGGATCATTCAGGGGGTCCGTGGAAAATTAAGATTGATTTGGGGGTCCCTGTAATAACGTCAGGGGGTCCGCGCAAGGTTTAATATAAAATAAAGACATTATGACAAACTTTTATTAATATATGGAAGTTAAATAACAATGAACAAATTATCAGCAATTTTTACGTCCTAAGTAAAGTATAAAAGAAAAGCAATACTCTTGTTTAAGTTGATTAAAAAATTATATTTCACAGTTATCAATACAATAAGCCCTTAACATTCATTAAAGATTTCTTCTTTTTATTAAAAACCGAAGAAAGCATTGTAAGGTTTTCTAATACAAATGTGTTTTTAAAGAATATACATACATATGATCAGAGATGAGGCTTATTTAAGATACAAGTATTTGAAATACAAATACAAGATGAAAAATGCGTATTTTCATCTTTTATCTAAAATAATTTTTTAAAAATTCATTTTGTATCTTGTATTTAGATACATTCTTTTGGTATCTTAGTATTTTGTAAATACTAAGTTTGCTAAAATACTTTTACTAATTACACTGGGCAACACTAAAAAAACCTCGAGAACAACATACCCTGGAATGTGTAGGTGGTATCATTCCTGATACTAGAATAATATTAATTTTGCTCAGTCACGTCACAAAGAGTGGAAATTTTTTAAAACGTCACGAAAGATTATAACACTATATCTTATTTAGAACCAAGCAAAAAAATGACAAAAATGTAAGAAAATTTTGTCTATTGCACGGAAAAACATTAAATTAAGGATATATTTTATAGTTCAATAAGCAGAGGCGTAACTACAGTGGAGCATGTGGAGTAGTCGCTTCAGGGCGCACGGCGAAAAGGGGCATAATCTATAAAATGTAGGTGCAAGAAGTAAAAGAAATTTTTTATTGGTGTTAGCGTTTTTATGTTATAGTCCTTAGAACCTGTAAAAAAAAATTGGAAATTTCTTTGCTCGTTAGCGGTATTTCTTGCGGGAAAGAAAGAAGAAAAAATAGACGCTTTGTTTAACTTTTTGCTTGGTGGAAAAACGAAAATTTTACATATTTACAGCAATTTTACTTTGCTCATTTACAGAAGAAAAATAATTTCTGAGGCAGGAACGCTTGAATCAAATTCGCTCTAAGGCGCAAAGTTGGTAGTTACGCTTCTACCAATAAGTACACATAAAAAAGAACAACAAACATTAGCTATTCATCAGATATACTCACTTACAATCACGTTACAATACTATTTCGCATAGTTTTGATGGCATTTTAATTTTTTTTTCTTAATTCTAACATACATATATACTTAGAGTGATATGCATGTTAAAATTTAAAAAAGAAATTAAAAAAATTCGTTTTTAAGGTCTACGTACATTTTTCTTCTTTAGAAATATCATTAAATTTTAAAAGTAGGGTAAGAGACCCGATGACCGATCACTATTTTTAGCTGTATCATTAAATTAGCTTAAAAAAATTAAAAAATAAACAAAACACCCATTTTTTTTTTTTCTTAATAAGTATGAAACCAAGTTTTTTTAATCCAATGGATATGTTTTTAAGAAAATATAACCCAAAAATTTTGATTTATTAATGTTTTTGTTTTATAATTTGTTGACGTCTATGAAAAAGCGGACAGAAAATATTAACCTCCTTTGAAAGATCAATACACTGACCCCTATGAAAAATCGCGCATTAATGTACATGAAGTACCTTCTACTATCGAATATTTGAACCATTCTCTTCCAGCCACTTTGACACTCTATCCACTACTAGGTGAGGCTATATGTCATAGAGTATTATCATAGAGTGACATCTAGTGAAACATAGAACGTCAAAGCAAAAGCCAAGAACGGTTTAAATATTCGATAAAATAAACCATTAAAATCACAATTTCGTTTCGCTCTCTGCTGATCTTTTAAAAAAACATTGTGTAAGACCTGACTTAGCCGTTAACCATTGTGAATTTTTAAACAGTTAAATTTAGTTTATATTGTATCTGTATGTGTCGTTTCAGATGTAATACATACATATCATACATATTATGTTTGACGTTTTTATTTGAAAATACCTATATAAATAACAATTTGGAAGTTTTAATTCAATATTAATTATTTTTCAATTGATTTTACGTTCTGAAATAAATAAAATATTAAAGTAAAATTATAAAAACGGTTAGTTAAGTGTTTTAAACCCAAAAATTAATTAAAAATGTTTATAAAATAGGTATGCAATATATAATTCTCAAAATGCGATACCTAACTGTAAAACTCAGATCCCAAGAAGAATCAGTCATACAAATAATATTTAACGCATATAAAATTTAATTTAGCTATCCTAATCTCTTAAGTGGACTAATAACAATTATTTGTATACTTTTATTATGTTAATAACTTTAAAAATTCGGTGAAAAATGTTACAATTTATAACTCATGTGTTTTGAATAATGATCATCCATCATACTAAAAATTCACGAATTCAACAAAAATTTTTCGATATATATATGTATTTCTTAAATTAAGTGAGGAGGCATTAAATGTGAGGTGAATTTAAATTGAAAAATAATCATTCTATTATTAATAATTTTTTTTATCAAAGGTTTCTTTCAGAAATAACTTCATTAAGATATAAATGTCAAAACTGATCGGACTTATAACCCCGATCGACAATGGGGTCTTTTACCCTAAATAAACGCTTTTCTCACAAAATTGTGACGTGACCGAAATGTTTTATTTACGTTTCTACACTATAGAAGGCATGAGGAATACGAATCACATAAATTCGTTCTTGAGGAAAAAAAAAACTTTTTTTTGTTGCCTAGTGTTACCAATACATTTTTAGAAAATTTCCAGAATGGAAATTCAGCTATTAAGTGGCAGCTATTCAGCTATTAACCAAACTCATGGCAAGGCTTGCACTCGAGACTATAACAGAAATTTGTTTTGAAGTCCCAAGAAAATTCCCAAATTATATATATATATATATATATATATATATATATATATATATATATATATATATATATATATATATATATATATATATATAATTTCGGAATTTTCTTGGGACCTCAAAACCCATAATGCTCATTCAATGGATTGGGACTTCTTAACTTATGATATGATATTTCGTTCGAATTATCGTCCTCCACACATAAATGTATATATATATATATATATATATATATATATATATATATATATATATATATATATATATATATATATATATATATATATATATATAATGTTTATGTGTATAATTCGAACGAAATATCATAAGTTAAGAAGTCCCAATCTATTGAATGAGCATTATGGGTTATTGTACAGAAGCTTTTGATTACTTTTCCGTCTTCCTATTTGGTAAAACGTGGATTTAGTGCCGTTATAAGCTTCATCACAAAAAAAACCGACCAGAAATTAGTACTCGTGGGGATTTGCTGTTGCTACTCACAAACATTGAGCCGGGCATAAATACACTCATAACATCCCGTCAGGTTTATCCAAGCCAATTTTTTTTGTATTTTTAAAAAAAAATTATTATTTCAATAAATACTTCTTCAACAAAATGTTTTATTTATATTTCATTTTTACGCCACCATTTACCATTCAAAACATCAAAGTTAAATTTGTGTTTTTTTTTTTATTACGCAATTTATATAGTTTTTCACCCAGGGTCCCTGAGCAAGTTTTGACCATGAAAAGAGGTCCGTGAGCAAGTTTTGACTATGAAAAGGGGTCCGTGGGCCAAAAGAGTTTGGGAACCACTGGTTTAGACAAACCTTACCACGGGTTTTGAAAATTAAAACTTAAAAATGCAATTTCTCAAAAATTTGAAATAGAATAATGAAAATTTTAGCATAATTGGTAGTTTGAAGTAATAAACTAATTTTTAAGAAACATCTCAACATATGTCCCCATTTGAAAAAAAAAATTTTTTTTCTATTCCAAAAAAACCGTGAGTCCTAGAAGTCTGGAACAATTTTTCGTGAATGGCCCCCCTCTATTTTGAATATTTTTTGTATAAACTTTTTTTCGATTAGATGCATATTTTAGGAAAACTGGATTCTGAATAAATCGAATGGCAACTCCCGAAAAACTTACACGGTACATATATATATATATATATATATATATATATATATATATATATATATATATATATATATATATATATATATAGAGAGAGAGAGAGATAAAAAAAATTTTTCCCTGAACCCTATTGTGCGAAAAATCTTTATAAATATCTTTTACGGAATTATGGACCTCTAATAAAAACCTGAATTTAAAGATCACGAAATAGATAAATTTTTAATATTAACACTACAGTCCAAGCACTTTCACAGTATACTTCCCCAGGGGCCGACAATATTTTTAAAGAAAATGAAAAATGGAAAATGAAAAATATGTGTGTGGTACTTTAAGGGAAGAGAAATGTTGACTCGTTTTCACGTCAAATATCTCTATAAACAACAATAATTTGTTAATTTTTGTTTCTTAAATAAATTATTCAATAAAATTTGCTATTCAGTATTGGCGACGCAAAGATTCTCACTCGCACCTCTGGTGGTTAAATTAGAACTAGCATCAAGTAATAATATACGTATACGATTAATGGGTGAATTAAAATCTAGTAATCTGCGCATAATTTGTATAGTACATTTTTGTATCGACAATTAAACGTATACAAAAATTTTTACCTGATACAGCTTCTAATTTAAAAAACCAGGAGCGCTCGCGTAATCTTTGCGTTGCCAATTACTAATGTGTAATTTTTAACTGCTTTACACATGTTGAATCATTTTATGTATTTGTTTAAATATAGTTTCTTTAAAAATATTGCCGGCCCCTGGGGAAGTTTACTGTGAAAGTGCTTGGACTGTAGTGTTAATATTAAAAATTTATCTATTTCATGATCTTTAAATTCAGGTTTTTACTAGAGGTCCATAATTCCGTAAAAGATATTTATAAAGATTTTTCGCACAATAGGGTTCAGAGAAAAAAATTTTTATCTCTCCTCAATACGGAAGAATAATTCAAAAAGGAGACAATTTTTGACTATACACACACAAAATTTCATGTTTATAGGTCCACAGATGTACAAATTATGAGGATGTGACCGCAGATGAAATTTGAAAGATTTCGCTGAGAATTTCCTACGGAACTCTAAACATTGTGGCATTCAAATTTGAAATAATTTAATATATATCAAATTACATTCTTGAAAGAAGAATAAAAATCTGACACATACCAATTCGTTCAAGAATACAATACTGGATGGCGGTTAACGTTAACTGATAATTACTTCCAACTAAAGTATTATATCGAACTTCTTGATTCGCTACGAGAACAACTTTATTTGGATACAAATTTTCAACTTCATCAACAGTCATTTGTCTTATTTCAGACGTTTTATCGACTCTTGTCTCAAAATGTTTACATGATCCCTGAATATAAGTATCCTTCACCGGATAATACGGATAAATGTTTAACGGGATTTCTTCCGGGTCAACAACAACTCCAAATTCTGATTCAATATTGGTGTAACGATCAAATATGAAAAATGGTCTCGGTTCTGGAATTTCATATATATTTATCGGCTTTAAAATTTTTACTACTTCCCAGAATCGTCTTTTTATTTTCTGATTAAATGGCAAAGGAATTTTAAGTCGATCTGAAAGCCTACTCCACAGTCCTTCTAAAGTAATTCCATCAAGTCCTTCCAAAGCTATTTCATCGAGAACAACATCGTTTAAATTATTCGACATTATGAACTGAAATAAAGGCAATTAAATACATAAAACTAAACATGATTGAAAACGCAATAACTAAAAAATTAAATACATTACTAGTATGTAAGAATCTTTTTTACAAAATTGTTCTAAAGATCTTGACACTTATTACGTTGTGTTTTAAGTTTGGCATCTTTTGAATTTTAGTTTTGTTAATAAAGACATAATAAATGTAATAATACTGATTTATACAGAAGAAAACTTAAAAAGAACCAAAGGAGCCACAAATTTTCATTTATTTTTACATAACCTCAATAACATTGAGGAGAGAATGGACTAGAGAGAATGCTGTGTATTACAAATACATTAGGAAATTGAAGCAAAAAAATTGACTGATGTGAGCAAAAAAATTGACTGATGGGATTACTTTAATGGCGTTCAAACCATTAATTTAATGGTTTAATTGGTTTATTTAATATTTATAAACAAGTCTCCGTGGTTACAATTTGGGCTTACTAAAATGGAGTCATGCTTCAAAATTTAATGCCTGTGTTATCTCTAGGAAACATATGTTAATATGTTTGATTCAGTGCTCTGTGCTCAATAATAACAAAATGTCAATATCATTTTGACCCAAGGTTTGTATAGATAGAAGGTTGGTCCAAGCTTATGTAAATCATTGTGCCATTTTAATCAGTGGGGGAAGGGCTTGGGCATACAATGAGTCATCACAGTTATACATGATTTCGTATCTCTTGGTATATTCCAGTGTATAGCGTGTATACCATCGTATGCCTATATACAGTTTACTGTTTACACAGTAGCGGTACAGATTTAAAATTTCCGTTGAAATCGAATAAGTAAAATTTATTTCAATAAAAGTATTCTTTTTTTTTGAAATTTAAATTTTCTTGTATTATTATTTTAATATAGTTATAGTTAAAGTTCTATTAAAATTAATTTCGAAAGGACTTTTCTTAAAGTAAGTATTAATTTTACAATTTTGTTTTTACACGTGATTGAATTCAATTTTTTTAAAGTATTATTTTAGTATTAATTGTGTATTTTTTTTTTTTTTAAACATTGAATACATATATTTTAAATAAAAAAAATTTAGTATTTACTTCTTCAATAATTATTGGTCGAAATAAGTTTTATTTATATTTATACAAATTTTTAGAATGCCTGGTATGAAATGTGCTGTTAATGGCTGCAATAATACTTTTTATAATACTAAGAATGTGTACCCAAAATTTCATTTCATCAGTTTCCGAAAAATCCAGTGATTAGAAGTGTTTGGTTACAAAAGTGTGGAAAAGCAAATGATCCAAATTTTAACGCGGATTCCCATATATTTATACATTCATATTATATTAAAAAATAAAACACGAATATATATATTTTTTTTTATTTGTATCTCAAGTATTATATTTTAATTACTAAACTACTTCCTAAAAATTTTTAAGTGAATACGACACTGTCTGAAGGCATACAATGAGTCATCACTAGACTAGGGCCAGGGGTATACATGCGTTGGTCCAACCTTATCTATTACAGACCTTGGTTTTGACCCACAGCTGAGACCACTGAGACCACAGAACAAATAGAACGAATATAACTGTCTCTTTTCTGCAATCACTTATGTGCAAGTATGTGCATCTTAGGCTGCTTAGTGTCAGTTGCTCAGTACCCGTCGCTCAGTGTAAGTCAGTCAAACAACAATAAATTTGATTGTTGAACCGGCACAAGTAGCGTTGTGGTATCACACACATCACACACATGTATGCCAACCAAAGGTCACGTGACGGCTATCACCACTCACACTAACAGAGTTTACCGCACAAATACAAAGTAAACACCGTGCACGTATACAACATATTTTCTATCTCAAGTGGTTACACAGGTTCCAGTAGTATAGAAATATGTATTTTCTCTCTAGTGCTCTATGGTTCCAGTAGTATAGAAATATGTATTTTCTCTCTAGTGCTCTATGGCTGAGATAGATCAAGCATTCAAGCCTACATATAAAAACTGACCGTCGTGGTGTTCACGTCATAATAAATATGTTTTTTTAATCAACTCATGAAATTTAAACAGAAAAAATATGAAGTGTGTCGTATTTAAGTGTTAAAATTCTACTGAATAAAAAATTTCTCAAAATAAAAGGATATCTTTCTTAAAATAAATAAATTTATTTTTAATTGTTGACTAGTGGTAACATCATATACAGCAAAGATTCTTTTAGTAGGTCTGTTCCCGTACCAGTCAGGCTGTATACACAATCAATGAAATAAGGAATTAAGATTTAAGATTTAAGGAGTATGCCATCTAGTGACGTTGAATGGAACTTTAACGTAACTGGTCATAGATATAAATATGTAGGTATTTTTTTACGTCAAAATTCGTGATTTTTTTCACTTAGTGACAAAAGAGTCATCACGAATGTTACTTTTTCATGAATTCTGATGTACAAAAATACCGAAATACATTTACTTATGAGCAGTTAAGTTAACAGTTTCATTCAACGTCACTAGATGGCATACTCCTTAAATCTTAAATCTTATTTCTTAAATCTTAAATCTTATATCTTAAATCTTAATTCCTTATTTCATTGATTGTGTATACAGCCTCATATATGTAGTATATTTATATTGGTAGCAATTTGCATTTTTGGTCGCAAACATTAGGGTGCAGACGATATCAGTCTCTCTTTCTATTTAGTGTACGTATTTTCATTGTCCGCATGCGCTGGCAATTTCAAAAATGCCTCCATTTTAGCCACTTAGGTTTTCATTATCAAGTACGAGTATAAATTACAAAGTAAATTTTAATAAGCGATAAATGTGTTTATTTATTATTTAAGTAAATAAAATTGTCATTCGTGAGTTAAAAATTCAAACAATAAAATATTAAAAATATGAATGAGTTTATTTATTATTTTTCAGGTGAACCGCTATACACGCGCAGAACAAAAATGGTACACTATTTTTGTATTGTCTGTCTCTCTTTGTTGGCGACCAATTCCTCTCATAGGCTAGATACGTTGCTAGCAATATATGTATACAACATATATGGTACCAGTAGGAAAATGAATGTGTTAGCAGAAAAATGTAGGAAGTCGTTCCTGTACACCAAAAAGTTAGGTAGGGGTTCACTTCCCTTCCAGTAGGAAAATGTAGAAATTAGCAGTGACTTCAGAGTTCCTGCTTTTTCCTTCCACCTTTAAAATTTAAATTTTTATTTAAATTTATTAATCATGTTAATGAAAATTACCATAATTTGATTACCATTAACCGATGTAAACGTCGAGGCAAATGTCAAAAAGCTGTCAAATTTGTTTTAATGCTGTAAGGGCAGTAAACTGAAGGAAGTCGTTTCTTTACTTTCATATTTTATCCCCACCACATAAAGTAGGAACTTGCAGAAATTACCAGGCAAAAAAAAGTACGGGAACGACGGTAACAGACCTTATAATATAATACACCCTGATCAGATAGAAATGCAACTATATTGCTATCTCTTTTTAAATACAAATTCAGAATATACAGTATGGAGGATACATATCAGGAGGACTACCTTGGCCGGAAAAACTAGAAAAGAAGTTCAAAAAGTGTTCCGTTTTAAGTACTAAGTAACAGTTCAAAAACTCGCCAGAATAGCGCTAGAGTAGCAAAACAGTATAGTGATATTTTTGTGTTGAGTTTTATAAAAATTTTTAAAATAATAAAACTATTATATGTAACAATTATAATAAAAAAACAATAATTATAATAAATAACAACGTGGATGTTTTTCTTTCCTTGTTTACTTCTTAAATTTACCCTTTTGCTATAGTGGCGCCGCCACTATTTACGCCTTTCTTTGGACACTTTTACCGAATTTCGAAAACTCGAAATTCAGCTATTACAGCAGGTGTCATGACGCAACCTCCGGCGGAGACCATACCAGAAATATGTTTTGAGGTCCTTAGAATAAGAAAATGATTTTCACTAAAATTTATATATATATATATATATATATATATATATATATATATATATATATATATATATATATATATATATATATATATATATCGCCACGATAACTTTCGAACGAAACGTTTAATGCTTATGAAATTTCGTATGGAGATTCGATTTTGATCTGGCTTGGCTAAGTTCTTTAGTCAGACACATCGGATGCCCAGAAGTAGCTTTTCTGGCCATTTTTTATCATTCGATCCTATCATTAGATAGTTCGATTTTTACATCATTAAAAAGCCAAAAAAAAAAAAATATGAAGAAAATATACTTATAATTTTCTTTCTATTTTAAGTATTTTTCGAGAAAATATAAATTTTCACTTTTGTATTAGTTTTCTTTCTTTGTTAGTCTAATAAGTAATTTATATTTAAGTCTCAGTTCTTTATGAAATATAAAAATATTTCATTTTTTTTAAAGAATTTTGTGAGAACAAGTGAAATCTATTCACATACATGTATTATAATACACATACATATACATAGTTTTGTTTCTCATTTATTGCATTATAATTACCATAGTGCTGTCTCAAGTTGAAAAATGAAAATTAAGCAGATTTTCTAAGCTTATGTAATTGAAGATTTTTTAGTCGAATTTTCTCCGAAAAATTAGACTTATACAGTCTATACGATAAGAGCTGCGAGAGGCGAGAGTAGGGGCGCTATCCGTTTTCGGACCCGTAGAATACGATTATGTAGAAAAAAAAGATGTCTGATATATATATATATATATATATATATATATATCTATATATATCTATATATATATATATATATATATATATATATATATATATATATATATATATATATATATATATATATATATTCCCGCCACCTTTTAATTTGTGTAGGGCTCCCCTATGGAAGTTAAGAGATGAAATTTGGTAAATGGGGCTCATTTTCGAGGCACCTCATACTATCAAAGTGGGGTCAAATTTTGGGCAAATTTTTTTTCCGACCTGACCTTTAAGGGGGTGGTGGGGGGTAACAAAACAATAAAACTTTTCCAAACCGGTTTTAAATAATGTTTCGATCAATTATCTACAACATATCCAAAATTCAGCTTCCTAGAGTGTTTTGGAGGGAGTAGGGAGGGGGAAAAAATTTTCGCTGGATCTAACACGCCCTCAGCCCCCCAGAATTAACGTAGAGGATTGAAATTTGGTGTGTTTATAGAGTTCATACCTAGGTTATGCTTTTTGGAGGTTTTAATATTTTACCCCCACCCCCCTCATTTTTAAGCTACAATTTCATGCTTTTTTGACGTTTTCGAAGTTTGTACCACTCGCACAGGTCACCCAAATAAACCTAGAGGGCTGAAATTTTGTATTGGGATTGAGTTAGTATCAAGGGGGTGCCTTTTGGGGGTCTCGACTTTTAACCCCTACCCCCACCATTTTTATACCAAAAAGAATATCATTTTTCTTGTTTTTTAACAGTTTCGTTCGGGTCAAAATCTCCCCAAATAAACCTAGAGGGCTGAAATTTTGTTGATTAAATCTAATCAAATTAACTTAACTTGCACAAGTTGTTAATAGCCAGCCACTGCTTTTTGGAGGTTTCAACTTTTAACCCTTACCCCCACGATTTTTACGCCAATATTTCCTTGATTTTTTTGCTTTTTTTCTAACACGTCTAGAAGCTTTCTAAGAAAACATACAGAGCTGAAATTTTGTACGTGTATTGAGTTAGTATCCAGCTAGTGCCTTTTAGGGATTAAACATTACTTTTACCCCCACTTCTCCCATTTTTACATCGGAATTCAGTGGTATTGTAAATGTGTTTTAAATGAATTACTTTTATTCTAACACACAGTAGGCGAATAGTAATTTTAAAAAATTTTAAAAAAAATGAATTTACTTTTTTAACAAAAGCAATACATACATATAGGTAGTTGCATACATACATATTATATTACATATAGGTAATTCTATATGTATACATACATATAAAGTAGGAATTTTGGATTTTTATTATTTATAAAATAATTTTTTATTTTTTATTTTTTTTATTTTTTATTTCTTTTTTGAAAGAAAAAATATTTTTATAAAGGCCTTCCAGTTTACTATTTAAGGTCCTTTTTTAATATTTAAAACTAAAACATAAAAGCAATTAGCGGATAAACATGGGCAGGAATGTCCTCGTACGAATTGTGTTGGTTTTTTTTCTGCTACCTGTTTTCGGCACAAAATTGAAATTTACTGAGATACAGCCCTTAAATACTTAAAACCTTTTTTTTTAAAAAGCCTCGATCAGCCGAACACTCATCACCAGTTTTGAAACCAACAAAATGACAATTCGGTTGTAGACTTTCAATCACATTTCGCTTGTAGACATTCAATACCGAAGATGAAGGGGAAAATTCGACTACCGTGATGGGGCCCCGCTGCTCACGGCGTTTTTTTTTTTTTTTTATTGAATTTTTAAATAAACAAGAAACTGAAGATTATGTTATGATATAATATTATTAAATATGAAACAAAACAACATAATATGTACAATGTACATATGTATGCACGGAACAATATTTTGAATCGATTTTGAAAATTTTTTCACTAATAATTATTAATGTAACAATTTTAAATGGATTTAAGGTATTTTATGTGAGGTCAAGTTTTTCGGGACCTAAAAAGGCCAAAAATTAATTAACCAATCGATTTTAAAAATTTTTTCACAGTTAGTAAGTTAAAGTATTTGAATTAATTAATTAAATGATGTCCGCAAGAGCCTTACGGACTGCCATAAGTTATATGAGATCCCTAGAACCCTTTTCTTACTGTTAGAGTACTAGAGTTGTATGAGTTTCGCCAGGGTTTACTGATCCCATAACTGTAAAAAATAAACTAAACGACCAATTTTGAAAATTTTTTCACTGTTACAGAGCTAAACTATTTTAGATAGATATAGAATACATTATGTAAGGTCCGCCAGGGTCCATAGGACCCAAAAGTATCAAAAATAAACTAACTGACCGATTTTGAAAATTTTTTCACTGTTACAGAGCTAAACTATTTTAAATAAATATAGATTACGTTATGTAAGGTCTGCCAGGGTCCATAGGATCCAAAAGTGTCAAAAATAAACTAACTGACCGATTTTGAAAATTTTTTCACTGTTACAAAGCTAAACTATTTTAGATAAATATAGATTACGTTATGTAAGGTCCGCCAGGGTCCATAGGACCCAAAAGTGTCAAAAATGAACTAACTGACCGATTTTGAAAATTTTTCCACTGTTACAGAGCTAAACTATTTTAGATCAATATAGATTACGTTATGTAAGGTCTGACAGTGTCTTGCAGATCTGAAAACGCCAGCACTAAGCTACCGAACCGATTCTAAAAAATTTCTCACTGCTAGAGAACTAAATTATTTTAGATGGATACAACTATGCTGCACAAAATCCGTTCGGGTTCTTGGGTCCCCAGAAATACCAAAACTAATTACCCAGCCGATTTTAAAAATTCTTTTACTCTTAGAAAGCTAACCTATTTTAAATAGGTACAGGTCTTAGATGAGATCCGCCAATGCCCAATATTTAGAAATTCGCTATGTTATGCAGATGCTGCGACAGGGGTATTTGATACAGAGATAGTGCTCCTGATATCTACCCTCTATAATATACAGGTTGATAACTACGACTTGCGATTTCGATGTGTATAGAATACAAAGGTATAAAAAAAGCCAAAGGTATATGATAATTGTTTGCAATAGGCCTGAGTAACTCAGTAAAAAATCTTGAGTTGACTCAATAACTCAAGCGCACCTTACTGTGTTAGCGCAGTGTTGTAACTCATTGCGCTATTTAACGCAGTAGGTATTGTAGAAAGCAAATATACATACATACAAAAGATATCAAGCGCATGCGGCGCACGCGCTTTGTGACATTTTGTCATGAGACCATTAACATTTCCTGCCTATTCCCTATTTTTTTGTTTTTTGTGGCGGCCTGTACACGATTAATAATACTGTCAGTATTTACTGAGAAAATGAATTATTATTTTTATAATATAAAATCTATATATGCATACTTCAGTAATAATGCCAGTATTTCGAAATACTGACAGTATTACGGATCGTGTACGTATATAGGCGGCTTATTATTTACGCGGTAACGTCATTAACACATTTTTTAAACGTCAGGTTTTTTATAAATTTTGTTTAGCATGCATAAAACAAATGAAACTACCAAAAAGTCGTATCAAGATTTCCAGATTTCAGTGTGTTATTGTATTTCGTGTATTCCAAAATTAATAATTCCTGAAAATAAATGAAATAAATAACAATGAAATATGTAAAAGTTTTTTATTTATTTTATATCAAAAATTCCAATTCCTATATCACCTCCGACATAATACCTATGTATGTAATAATATTATAAACTAAATAAAATGCTGGTGTTACTACGTTTACGCATGGTATAAATCAAAGAATATAATAATTATTATAATTTAAACTTTGTACATTTTCTAACCTCATTTCTAATGCCATGTCATGAAAAGTGCGCTAATTTGAGTTAAACTTTTAATGTGAGCCTTTAATGAAATAAATATAAAGTCTAAAACTGTAATATTTAATTTGAGTTAACCACTGAGTTATGCGTTACAAGTTTTAAAAAACGTGAGTTGACGCATTTAACACAGTATAGTGAGTTAACGCAATTGCGCGGCGTAGCGCAGTCGCAGTGTTACCCAGGCCTAGTTTGCAATCATTGATATAGAAGAATATGGATGGAGACTATTTCTTAAGAGAGGGACAAGATATAGTTTAATATGATATGTTAGAATGAATATGTAGATTCTTTTGAATGTACCACAAAAAATAAAAAACAAAAGAGTAAATATACACTATACAAGCTATACAACGTGCAAATAAGCACTAAACATCCAGTTCTACAAAAAATTAAATTTAAAATAAAATTAGTAAACGTAATACACCGTAAATATAATATTTGGGTAGGGTAGACCGGGGTTATTTGGGCAATGAAATTTGTAAGAGGTAATTTGAGCAATACTTTATTTAATATGTTATGGAATATGCATAATTTTATTTAAATAAAAAGCATCGCTAATATTTGTTGTACTTTTATTTTTTAAATAAAACGCCGCGACGTTTTTTATTTTTGTTTTTCAGATTTGCAAGTATAAATAAGTTTATTTTTTTTAAATAAAAAGTAGCGACATTTTCAATTTTAAGCGACGTTATTAATTATATAACTCTTTTTTTGATTTGACTGGTTTTGGTGTTATATAAATCTTTCTTTTATATACAGAAGTTGTATTAATTTCGATACCATTTTCTCGCTGACCGACACGGTGAACAGTACTGTTCAGTTTTTCATTGTTACTTAAAATTTTCTAGTGTATATTTTCAAAGTTATAATGGCATATAAAATTAATAATTTAAAATTAATAAATGAAGTTGAAAAGCGACCCATTATATGGGACACGCAAAGGATACATAGTGATATATATAACAGAAAATTGGCTTGGAATCAAATCATAAATTGTTTTTCCAACGAAGAAGTAAATTTTAATAACAAAAAAAAATTTGGAGAATTCTTACAGAAACGTTGGAAAAATATTAAGGACAGATATTTTGCAGTAATAAAACAAAAAAAATTAAATCCTGAAAAGAAAAAAAAACCATATAAATATGCAAATCAACTACAATTTTTAATTAAAAAAACGCAAAAATTAAATAAAAACGAAAATTTATTGGAAACGAAAAATAAAACGTTTAATGACGAAAATGAAAAATTTCTGTTATCTTTGTTGCCAACATTAAAAACATTTTCAGAAGATTTAAAGAAAAATTTAAAACTCGAAATAATGCAATTGATAGAAAAATATGATATAATTTCGAAAAATGAAAAACAGTCGTTATCAGTATCAGAAGATACCGTAGCTGAAAAAATAAAACCGCAGGAAATTTTATTACAATCGCCACCGAATTTTCAATCTAATATTTTACCAACTGAATCATCAGTACAAGTTCATTCACCAACTACAGAGCAACCGGAGTACATGTCTGTTGTTCGAACACCAATTAGTTCTACATCAACGGATTCAATTGATTCTTATTTATCCAATTTTTTTACTACAGAGTATACTGAATTTCCTTAACCCTTAACTGGTCTACTCACTTTTTGAAACATAAGTAGTCTACTGGAGTACAAAAGTTATTTTCTTAAATTATTTGTTAATCTGCTTTGAAAATAGAAAAATATTATTAAAAAAAAATACTATTATTAAAAATTTTCCTGTGATCATAACATATTTTATTTAATCGTTTTCACAAATATTTTTCCTGGAAATATCTAGGAATATAAAATTAGAATTTAAATAGTAATAAAGTAAAAAAAAAAAAAAATAGAATCGAAATATTAATTTAAAAATAAAATTGTATTTTTGCATATTTCAGAAAATTAAGTTACTTATATCTGTTTACACATAAATTAAATTTAATTAATTAATTACTTTTAATTTGGTTAATTATTTTAAATAAGATTATCAGTCTACTTGTATACAAAAAAACTAAATCGTTAATAACTGAAATTAAAAGTTTGCAAAGAAAATGTAATCACACATCAAATTGAAGTACTTAATCTCATTTGGGAATACATGGTGGTTACAGTTCAGTAATAGCGATTATAAAAAAATTATTTAGAAAAAAATAAAATAAAATTGCATTTGTAATTCAGTAAACCAATTAAAGGTTAAATTTATCACCGTGTCCGTCATCGATTGAATGGTCAAAATTTGTATCATTTATAAATAAGTAAGTACAAATTTTTTCATTAACAAAACTATGATTAAGATCTTCTTTTATTAAATTTTTGTTTTTTATTTCTTTTAAGTCTTATATCTATGGAAACATTTAATGACGCCGCAAGAACAATAATTTTTGGGAACAAAAGTATAAATGCTGCTTCAAAGGAATTTAATATTAAACGTACGACGCTAACGCGTTATTTAACTAAATTGAAAGCATATAAAAATAAGGAAACGCAAGATTTACCGACAATGGGCTATAAAAAACCTCGACAAGTATTTTCTAAGGACCAGGAAATTGCTTTAAAAGATTATTTACTACAAATGGCTTCGATATTTTATGGATTGACTCCAAAAGATGTTCGTCAGTTTGCTTATGAGTGTGCTGAAAAATTTAATATTAAAATGCCTGAAATATGGAAACTTAATAAAATAGCTGGCAAAGAGTGGCTTTCTAGTTTTCTAAAAAGGAATCGAGAGTTGTCAATTAGAAAACCCGAACCAACAAGCATCGGACGAGCGACATCGTTTAATATTGAAAATGTAAAACCATTTTTCACTCAATTAGCTGAAGTTATGAATAAATATCAATTTACCGCATCAAACATTTGGAATATAGATGAAACTGGAATTTCCACAGTACTTAAACCTACTAAAATAATTGCTGCGAAAGGTAAAAAAAATGTTGACTCCATAACTTCTGCTGAACGGGGTACTAATGTGACACTAATATGTGCTGTTTCCGCAAACGGAAATACAGTGCCTCCTATGTTCGTATTTCCACGAAAAAAATATAAAAATCATTTTATTAATAATGGACCAAAAGGTTGTATTGGTGCAGGCAATTCAAGCGGCTGGGTAACAAATGAAGAATTTTTTATGTACATGCAACATTTCATCGCACACGTTAAACCATCTATTAATAATCCAGTATTACTCGTATTAGATAATCATTCCTCACATTTACATGTACCAACCTTAAACTTAGCGAAAGATAATGGGATCGTAATGTTATCATTTCCACCACATTGTAGCCATAAATTACAACCACTTGATGTGGCTGTGTATGGACCATTTAAGAAATATGCTTCAACTGCACAAGATTTATGGTTGCGAAATAATCCAGGTAAAACGATAATAATATATGATATCCCAAAAATAGTAGCAGATTCATTACCATTAGCTACAACTAGTACAAATATCATAAAAGGATTTAAAAAGACTGAAATATTTCCATATAATGAAAATATTTTTACTCAAGATGATTTCGCTCCGTCATTCGTAACTGATCCCGCAGAATCGCAAATTTTAACATCATCGATAATGAATACTCAATCAAATTCAACGCCTACAATATTTTCTCCAGAAATAGTTCGACCCTACCCAAGGGCTGCTTCTAAAGAACAGAGTCAAACTAAAAGGAAAAGAAAATCTACTGTTTTAACCGATACAAGAGAAATAAAAACATTAGAGAAAGAACAAAATATAGCAAAAAAGCGTAAAAAAGTTACTAAAAAAATTGATATTTGTATTAATAGTAATTGCTTAATATTATTATCAAGGATTTCTTGCTTAATATGCAATGAACTATTTTCAAAAAGTCGCCCCAAAGAACCGTGGATTGAATGTCAGTTATGCAAAAACTGGGCTCATATTAAATGCGTGCTTAATACTGGTGATACATATATATGTATTAATTGTGAAAATATTGCCATATAAATGTTTAAAAATAATTATTTATAAATGATACAAATTTTTTTTTTTAATATTGTATAATAAAGTTTTTTATTTATATTATTTTCCAAATAAAAAGTATAAAATTGAAAATAATGTTTTATTATATATTATTTACCCTTTATTCACTAACAAATAACATATTAAGAAATATAAAGCACTATTGTTATATTATTTTACAACATTTAAAACTTCTGAATATAAAGAATATATTGGATGGATAATTAATAGGATAGATTGGATGTGGAAAGTATATTTAGAGGTAACTATGAAATAAAAAAAAGCTTTTAAGTACAGTAATAAAGTATAGTTATTATTAAATCAAATTAGTTTTATACATTATCAATAAAATTTACCTTATCATTAATAAATGGGACAAATTTAACGTGGAAGGTATATCTAAATGTAGCTGTAAAATAAAAAAAAACCCTTTCAGTGTAGTAATAAAATATATTTATTAATAAATCAAATTAGAATTATACATTATATTTACTAGTATTAATAGTAAAACTATATATTTACAAATATCGTATCCATAATCAGACAACGACCATACCATGTTGAAAACACCGGTTCTCGTTCGATCACCGAAGTTAAGCATCATCGGGCATGGTAAGTACTTTCGTGGGTGACCAGTTACGGAACGCCATGTGTTGTTGTCAATAATTTTCCTTTTTTTACATCTATAAGTAATTGATTAAAGTAATTAATCAGTTTGTGTACGCTGCTTCGGAATTCAATATTCAATATCCAATATTTAATAAATTATAAACAAATCCAAACTAATCAAATCCAACATAAGACCTATCATATAATAATAGGTAAAATTAGCTAACAGGTTAAATTAGTGACACTTATCGTTAAGTAAAATTAATCTACATAAAATACTAGCTAATAGGTTAAATTGGTAACACTTATTGCTAAAAAACATTAATCTACATAAAATACTAGTTAATAGGTTAAATTGGTAACACTTATTGTTAAAAAACATTAATCTACATAAAATGCTAGTTAATAGGTTAAATTGGTAACACTTATTGTTAAGAAACATTAATCTACATAAAATACTAGTTAATAGGTTAAATTGGTAACACTTATTGTTAAAAAACATTAATCTACATAAAATGCTAGTTAATAGGTTAAATTGGTAACACCTATTGTTAAAAAACATTAATCTACATAAAATACTAGTTAATAGGTTAAATTGGTAACACTTATTGTTAAAAAACATTAATCTACATAAAATGCTAGTTAATAGGTTAAATTGGTAACACTTATTGTTAAAAAACATTAATCTACATAAAATGCTAGTTAATAGGTTAAATTGGTAACACTTATTGTTAAGAAACATTAATCTACATAAAATGCTAGTTAATAGGTTAAATTGGTAACACTTATTGTTAAAAAACATTAATCTACATAAAATGCTAGTTAATAGGTTAAATTGGTAACACCTATTGTTAAAAAACATTAATCTACATAAAATACTAGTTAATAGGTTAAATTGGTAACACTTATTGTTAAAAAACATTAATCTACATAAAATGCTAGTTAATAGGTTAAATTGGTAGCACTTATTGTTAAAAAACATTAATCTACATAAAATGCTAGTTAATAGATTAAATTGGTAACACTTATTGTTAAAAAACATTAATCTACATAAAATGCTAGTTAATAGGTTAAATTGGTAACACCTATTGTTAAAAAACATTAATCTACATAAAATACTAGTTAATAGGTTAAATTGGTAACACTTATTGTTAAAAAACATTAATCTACATAAAATGCTAGTTAATAGGTTAAATTGGTAACACTTATTGTTAAAAAACATTAATCTACATAAAATGCTAGTTAATAGGTTAAATTGGTAACACCTATTGTTAAAAAACATTAATCTACATAAAATACTAGTTAATAGGTTAAATTGGTAACACCTATTGTTAAAAAACATTAATCTACATAAAATACTAGTTAATAGGTTAAATTGGTAACACTTATTGTTAAAAAACATTAATCTACATAAAATGCTAGTTAATAGGTTAAATTGGTAACACTTATTGTTAAAAAACATTAATCTACATAAAATACTAGTTAATAGGTTAAATTGGTAACACTTATTGTTAAAAAACATTAATCTACATAAAATGCTAGTTAATAGCTCAAATTAGTATTAGCCATTGTTAAATAATAAAAATATATAATAATTTTTAAATAT
>JAPWDM010000042.1:2365000-2510000 GCA_035578155.1 Brachynemurus nebulosus | reverse complement strand
GGTTGGTACAAGCGGTGGTATCACAGACTATATCACAATTGAAGATTTGTAAAAATCTTCGATAAAAAAGTAAAAGCCGCTTGTACCTCGTCAAAGTTAAAAACGATTAAAATAGTGCCGGGGGTGTATCACAGTTAGGATGTAGTTGGTGTAAAATGCCAACTACAAAAATAAAAGCCCCCGAACACTAGGTAATAAATTAATTAAAATACAGCTAAGCTGTCAAAAGAAGGAGATCCGCAATGTTCTTCAACATGCCGAATCGTCCAAGGTGATTAGCAACATATTTCAATGTGCCTAATCGTCCAATGAATTAAAATGCACATGCACGCACCATGGAGATTTTCATCCCATTGCTTTCTTTACCCGGGCCGGTCGGGTTGGAGTGGAGGACCTGGGCCAGTAGGGTCCACTCCTGGGGACGCATAATTAATGAACTGGTGGAAGATCTCTATAGAGCACCGCAGTGCTGTTAAGGAAATTGTTAATAGAGTTTTTCTGTCTTTGATGCCAATCTTTGCGAGATCTTCCTGAGTTTGCTTGGGCAGTGCTCCCCGAGTACCTACCACTATCGGTACCACCGCACCACTTTCTGCACCAAGCAACTCCTGACAGTGAGTGACAATTTTATTATACTTTTGAAATTTCTCCCTCCTGCCAGACATCATACTATCCCCATCCTCATGGCGGACGGTAACGTCGACCACGAGAACCCTTCCATCCTTTTTCACGAGGATGTCCGGTTTGAGGATAGAGTCCGTCTGGATTCGGGGTTCCTTGACTATTGTCACTTCACTGTTTTTACTTAATTTGTCAACGATGATATTAACTATTTCATCGTGACGGCGGATGCGCGCTTCCTTCGTGGCCGTACATTGGCCTATAACATGCCCTAAAGTCTCAGGAAGCGACCTGCATTGTCGACATGTTGCATCCGCAGTGGGGTTGATCCTTTGTAGTGCCACTCTAGTAGGTGTTGTGTTGGTTCTGAGTTTTAAGGCACTACAATACCTGCCGGGCTTTAATAATGTCGGATCGTACATGAAAGCATTTGATATCGGGTCATCGAGGTGAGCATGAACCCCTCTCCCCTGTGTTTTGCTTTCCCCCCACTTAGCCACTTCTAACTTTTTTAATCGACGCTTATGCCTCCTCACTTCAGGGAATGAAACCGGCCAAGGCAACCGAAGTGCATTACACAATTTACGTAATTTATTCTCTAAATTTATGGAAGCTATAAGCGCCTTGATAGCAGGGTCTTCACTCTTCATGAATTTCAATCCATGTCCCAAAGTTATCGTGGCTACAAGATTTTCTAACTTTGGGAAACCTAGTCCTCCGTCCCTCTTGCCGGCATAAATGAACCCATCACAAGTACTAAGAGGGAGATGCAGGATTTCTTTCACCGCAACACGTAGGTCCCTATCGATCTCTCTTAACAGTGTTGCGGGAGCCACGCCCAGGATAAGCGTGAACAAATAGTGTGGGACTAGGTGCGTGGTGAGCAAATCGACCTTTTGGTGAGGTTTGAGAGCCAGTCGCTTGACTCTCGTTAGGCAGTTTCGAATGTTCTCTTTAACCTCACCTATTTCTATACCTCTCCATGGAGATATACTGACCCCTAAGTATGTTATTAATGATTCCGGCCCTGTATACGGAATCCGCTCACCACTAGACAGCGACATGTCGGGATCCTGGATATACCATGCCTCTCTTGTCGGAACAATTTCAAAAACTTTACATTTCGCTGCTTGAAGTGACATTTCAAGATAATTAAAATATTGTTCTGTTTCCGACAAGAGTCTCCTAGCCTGTGGTGCACTGTCCGCCAAAAGTATCAAGTCGTCTGCGAACGCTAGACAGGAGAGACTGCTGCCTTCAGCCAGGGTATAGCCCGACATTTTTTCTAGTGCGAGGAGAAGCGGTTCAGTAACAAGATTATATAACAGAGGGGATAGTGGATCCCCTTGCTTCACTCCTCGGACCAGATTCATTGTGGCACTTTCTTTGCCGCAGTGAATGGTAGTGTGCACCCCTTTATATAATTCTTCCACGAGCCGCACCACATGCTCGTGGAGCCCCTTACGACGTAGTGCAGGTCCAATTGACTGGTGGGGTATCCGGTCAAAGGCCTTTGAAATGTCTAATTGCACTACGACCAGGCCTTTGTGACTGCTTTTTGCCTGGCCTATAACTTCACTAAGGAGGTGCACATTATTAAAAATACCAGACTCGGGGACAAAGCCTTTTTGTCTGGTATTCAATTTGACCACCCTAGAGAGTTGCTTATTAATGATTCCCCAATATATGCGCGCGACAATACCCGAGATGGTAATGGGCCTATAGCTGCTTACTTCTTTGGGGTCTTTTCCCTCTTTTAGCAACAGGGTGGTTCTATTCTCTTGCTATTTATTTGGAAATACTTGCGTAGCAGTCACAATATTGAACAATTTGGCCAGGACTTTTACGACAGCCGGTTTGTTAATATCTGATTTTGTTAGACCATCGATACCAGCTGCCGAGTCTCCCTTTATGTGGGCAATGCGACCCCTCACTTCTTCTACTGTGATCGGGGGGAGGGAGTCGCCGAGAGCTATGCCTTCGTCGTTTGATTGTCCCAGATACACATTATTTCTGGGATATGGCTCGCCCCAAATTTTATTGTAATATTCTTTGACATCGACCGCAGAGAGGGATATAGAACTGCAGTCGATGTGGGAGACATTTTCGCGGATGCATTTGGCGAGCCGACCTGGATTTTTCAAGAGAGTCATAGTTACTCCCGCCGTTTACCCGCGCTTGCTTGAATTTCTTCACGTTGACATTCAGAGCACTGGGCAGAAATCACATTGCGTCAACACCCGTTGGGGCCATCGCAATGCTTTGTTTTAATTAGACAGTCGGATTCTCCTAGTCCGTGCCAGTTCTGAGTTAACCGTTAAATGACGGCCGAAGAGAACATTTACGCATATATATTTTTCATTTTAATATAATATAATTAAATAAATAAAAATATAAATATAAAAATTATTATGATATATATGTTGAGTAAAGTCTCGCAGCAAGAAAGTTCCGTAGGTGGCCAAGGCACGGGACCGAGTTCGGATCCACAAAACATATACCCAAAACTAATTCATTAAATAGCATACAAGTAAATAATAATTTAAAAAATTTTCAATAATTACATAGATATGTAAAGTATTTTTCGAACAAATCAAAAAAAATTTTAATGAAATTATTATAAATAAATCATATTTAGTTTTATTATATAAATAATGCAGCCTTTGTATATAAAAATTTTATCCATCATTTTACATAAATGATTATTATCAAATATATATTAAATCCCCAAATATTCATTTATTATACACATAATAACTAATTACTTAGAAAATTATGTAATTTATAAATTATTCTTATGGAGCACATATTAATAAAATAACAAAAATAAAAAATCAGATTTTTATATATCAGTACTGTACCATACAATAATTAAATATAATTACAAATAAAATCGATTTTTCCAATAATTGTTCTATATAATACATAAATACACACATTATAATTATTTATTATTTTAATAAATAAAATTTACAAAACATATGTATAACATTTAGTAGGTAATATGGTATCACCTCACCCAGGCCCGGCACGTTAGCCATAACCTACATCCCAATCAAGCCCGACACGCCCCGGTCCTCAGAGCCAATCCTTATCCCGAAGTTACGGATCTAATTTGCCGACTTATTTGGATTTTCTTATTCTTACATTTTATTTTATAATATATATAAAAAAAATATATTTTATAATTAGTAAGATATAGAAAAATAATATTAAAAATACATACATTTAAACATCATATAATTTAGAATGACGTATAAAATAAAAAATATACGAACATTCATTTTATTATTCATAAGATATATATTTTAAAAATATATATCCTTTGTTAAAAATAATCTTTTATTATTGTATACGACCCTCAGCCAGGTGTGGTCCGGGAACAGTATCCAAGGACCGCAATGTGCGTTCGAAATGTCGATGTTCATGTGTCCTGCAGTTCACAAGTTGACGCGCAATTAGCTGCGTTCTTCATCGACCCACGAGCCAAGTGATCCACCGTTCAGGGTAATCTTTATATTATTAAATTTTAAAAAATATTTATATTAAATAAAAATTTATACTTTTTTTATTATTATAAAATAATAATAAAAAGACTGCAATAAAAAAAAACAATTTTTTATTGACTTACATTTGTATAAAAGAATAAATAATAATATTTAATAAAATTTTATTAGATACAGTGCTTGCTTGTTTATTTGACAAAACATTAAAAAAAAATTTTTTTTAAAGAAAACTCATTTATTAAATAACTATATTATAAATAAGACATATTGAAAATAACTTGTTTTGTTATTTTACGAATATGCTATTTATTTTATATAGATTCAATAAATTTTTAATATTGTTAATATAAAAAAAAATTTATATATTGATATATAAAAATAAACACATATCAAAAAAAAAAAATTTAAAAATCAAATTAACATTTGGATGTAAAACTTTATAACCAATAATATATTTAATATATTAAAAATTGGTATCCAAATACGTGTTTATTTATTACAATATTATAATTTTTATATTATAAAAATTATATATTTTATAAAGTAAGTTATAGAAAAAAAGTAAATTTTTCTATTAAAAATATTTAAAGTTTTAATTACTTTGTCAATTTCACTAGAATTGAGTAGAATTTACTAAACGCGTTTTCAATCTCGCGATCATCATCAGAGTAATTGAAGAAATGTATGTGGGAGTGTAATAAATACTCTTAAAAATGAATTTGGGAAAAACCCGTCATTATACTATTTCATATGAAATAGGCTGTACCATAACGTACCTGATAAACCAGTTTTGAATAATAGACATAATTATTTTTATCTGTGTAAGGTAAAAATTTTTAACCAATATGTTTAAGAATAAAGGAGGGGTGTCCAAAATGTTAAAGTTGCTGAAAATTATATTTTTTATAATTTTGATATACGTGGGACAGACGGGTCGCAGCTTCGAGACAAGGTATAAGGAACATGTTGGATCTCAAATTCATAGCTCAAATTTTGGTTTACACGTCTTAGAAACAGGTCATTTCCCCAATATAAATCACAAACCAAAAGTTCTACATATTTGTCAAAAGGGTACAAAACTGAATCTCTTGGAGGCTCTTGAAATTAATAGATTGAACAGTGACCCACAAGTGGAGGTTTTAAATGATCAAAACGACCTAAATAATTCACCTTTATTAAAACTGAACTTCTAAACGAAAAAAAAAAAAAAATATATAATTTTCAGCAACTTTAACATTTTGGACACCCCTCCTTTATTCTTAAACATATTGGTTAAAAATTTTTACCTTACACAGATAAAAATAATTATCTCTATTATTCAAAACTGGTTTATCAGGTACGTTATGGTACAGCCTATTTCATATGAAATAGTATAATGACGGGTTTTTCCCAAATTCATTTTTAAGAGTATTTATTACACTCCCACATACATTTCTTCAATTACTCTGATGATGATCGCGAGATTGAAAACGCGTTTAGTAAATTCTACTCAATTCTAGTGAAATTGACAAAGTAATTAAAACTTTAAATATTTTTAATATTTAAAATGAAATTTCACAAAGTAAACCTCTCAACAGTAAATTATGTAAATTTTTCTTTTACTTACATAAAAATATAAGGAATTTATAAACAAAATATTTTAACAAAACATTAATATATATAAAAAATCACAAAAATAAAGTTTTGTTATATTTCGTTAATGATCCTTCCGCAGGTTCACCTACGGAAACCTTGTTACGACTTTTACTTCCTCTAAATGATCAAGTTTGGTCATCTTTCCAGCATCATCGGCAATGTCTTTTAAAAACATTGCCGCAAACCAGTCTGAAGACCTCACTAAATCATTCAATCGGTAGTAGCGACGGGCGGTGTGTACAAAGGGCAGGCACGTAATCAACGCGAGCTTATGACTCGCGCTTACTGGGAATTCCTCGTTCATGGGGAATAATTGCAAGCCCCAATCCCTAGCACGAAGGAGGTTCAGCGGGTTACCCGGACCTTTCGGCCAGAGGAAAACACGCTGATTCCTTCAGTGTAGCGCGCGTGCGGCCCAGAACATCTAAGGGCATCACAGACCTGTTATTGCTCAATCTCGTGCGGCTAGAAGCCGCCTGTCCCTCTAAGAAGAATTATTTGTACGCCGGCAGTAAAAACCACATCAAAAAACTGATGTCACTTTCGTTAATGTATCATGTTAAATATATCATTAATGCAGATTAAGTAATTACACATAGAAATTTATCCCCAAAGAAATAAAAAACATAAATGAATATTATCAATCATACATATTATAAATATATTAAAACAAAATATACAAATAACATTCAGTAACAATACAGCCGATGGGCCTTGAGATGCCGGTAATAAAGTACGTCTATTTAGTAGGCTAGAGTCTCGTTCGTTATCGGAATTAACCAGACAAATCGCTCCACCAACTAAGAACGGCCATGCACCACCACCCACCGAATCAAGAAAGAGCTCTCAATCTGTCAATCCTTCCGGGCCTGGTGAGGTTTCCCGTGTTGAGTCAAATTAAGCCGCAGGCTCCACTCCTGGTGGTGCCCTTCCGTCAATTCCTTTAAGTTTCAGCTTTGCAACCATACTTCCCCCGGAACCCAAAAGCTTTGGTTTCCCGGAAGCTGCCCGCCAAGTCATCGGAGGAACTTTGGCGGATCGCTCCACCAACTAAGAACGGCCATGCACCACCACCCACCGAATCAAGAAAGAGCTCTCAATCTGTCAATCCTTCCGGGCCTGGTGAGGTTTCCCGTGTTGAGTCAAATTAAGCCGCAGGCTCCACTCCTGGTGGTGCCCTTCCGTCAATTCCTTTAAGTTTCAGCTTTGCAACCATACTTCCCCCGGAACCTAAAAGCTTTGGTTTCCCGGAAGCTGCCCGCCAAGTCATCGGAGGAACTTTGGCGGATCGCTAGCTGGCATCGTTTATGGTTAGAACTAGGGCGGTATCTGATCGCCTTCGAACCTCTAACTTTCGTTCTTGATCAATCAAAACATTTTTGGCAAATGCTTTCGCTTCTGTCCGTCTTGCGACGATCCAAGAATTTCACCTCTAACGTCGCAATACGAATGCCCCCATCTGTCCGTATTAATCATTACCTCGGAAAAACTTCCGAAAACCAACAAAATAGAACCGAGGTCCTATTCCATTATTCCATGCACACAATATTCAGGCACTATTTAAATTTTAAAGCCTGCTTTAAGCACTCTAATTTGTTCAAAGTAAACGTACCGGCCCATCTCGACACTCAATTAAGAGCACCGCGATAGGATTATAATTGGGAGGCTGTCTCCATTATTTAAATTATAAAAAATAAATAACTTTAACACTTACGATAAATTATATTTTAATGTACATATTAGTATATAAAATTTAACTAGTATACTTTAAACTTTTCAAGCAAGTAAAAATATAAATAATAACTTACCATAAAAATAAAAATTTAAATAAAAATACAAGTATTTATAACCATATTACACAATATATAATATATACCTCACCACCGGTAGGACGTCCCACAAAACATGCCAGTTAAACACCGCGAGCGGTGAACCGACAGTGTAGGACACAAATTCGACTACGAGCTTTTTAACCGCAACAACTTTAATATACGCTATTGGAGCTGGAATTACCGCGGCTGCTGGCACCAGACTTGCCCTCCAATGGATCCTCGTTAAAGGATTTAAAGTGTACTCATTCCGATTACGGGGCCTCGGATGAGTCCCGTATCGTTATTTTTCGTCACTACCTCCCCGTGCCGGGAGTGGGTAATTTGCGCGCCTGCTGCCTTCCTTGGATGTGGTAGCCGTTTCTCAGGCTCCCTCTCCGGAATCGAACCCTGATTCCCCGTTACCCGTTACAACCATGGTAGGCGCAGAACCTACCATCGACAGTTGATAAGGCAGACATTTGAAAGATGCGTCGCCGGTACTATAAAGACCGTGCGATCAGCTAAAAGTTATTCAGAGTCACCAAATTATTACGATGCACATATATTAAATATATATATGAAATTATAAAAAAAACATAAAATATATTATAAAAATATGTTAACATCGATTGGTTTTGATCTAATAAAAGCATTCCTTGCATCTCTGGTCGGATCTCTGTTTGCATGTATTAGCTCTAGAATTACCACAGTTATCCAAGTAAATGTATGTACGATCTAAGGAACCATAACTGATATAATGAGCCTTTCGCGGTTTCACCTTAATATGGCTTGTACTGAGACATGCATGGCTTAATCTTTGAGACAAGCATATGACTACTGGCAGGATCAACCAGGGAACTGTATGTTTCAAACTTAATAAAATTATTCCAATTTAAAAAAAAAAAGAAATATTTTAAAAAGTTTTTCATTTATTAATCAGTATGAAATTTCTTCATACACTGATATAAACATATAAAAATTATAACAAAAATTGAAATAAAAATAAATTTATTTCTTTTGTTTCTTTTTATATAAAAAATATTTTCTAAAATTTTTAATATTTAAAAAAATAAAAAAAATTCTTTTTTGAAAATATTCATATTTGAATAAAAACTATTACCATATATTTTAAGTAATATAGTTTTATTGAAATAATTCAAACATTTGCTCATAACTCTTCGCTAGATTGTATGCGACAATTTTTAAATATATAAAATATATATTTATTTAACGTTCGAATAACACACTTCATTCGCGCTTGGTATGTAGTGAGTTTCTGCATTATAAATTTATTAAAAAATTTATTTTATAAAATTGTTTGTCCACATAAGAGCCTAAGGCTTAACACCTATAGCCCATGGACTTGCTTTGACATAATATAGGATAATATTAAAAAAATTATAAAAATTATATATAAATGGTTTTGGGTTAATAAAAATATATGTGAATTATTAATAAAAATCATAAAAATTTTTAATAAATAAAAACACATATTTTTTTTAATACCAAAACACTTACTTTATATATTTTCATAATTTTTCGACGAAGTACCTTTACGATGTTACTATAGTAAATAAAAGTTATTTGAAAATATCATCTTAACAAAAAATAATATTTTCAAAAGAACAGCACTTAGTCAAAATAAAACTATTAATGTAATGCTCTTACACACATACATAATAGCTATATATACTTTGACCGAACCGTTCACAACGTTTAAGTCAACTACACACATCGATATTTAAAAAGGTACCATCATCATATATAAGTTTTGGATTTTGCAGCGTGGTAAATTTTACTTTTTTTTTATATTTTTTTGTTTTAATTTATTATAAAAATGATAAAACTATAAAATATATAATTATTAATGAAGTTTTTTAAAGTTTATATTAAAATATAAGAATTTTTTTTTATATTTTTCATTTTTTTTCAATTTTTTTGAGTTTTTATATAGATATAGGTAATACTACATACAACCTAGTAGAATAACAACACATATCGTATGATATTTGTACCTAATATAAAGTAGGATGATTGTAACAACATCGCTTAGATACAAAATAAATGTATATTTGAACTTTGAAAAATTTTTACACATTAATAATAAATGAAACAAATTCTTTAAAAATTCATCTAAATTAAAACTTTTTTTTCAAAACATGATGAATTTTGTTAAAACAAACGAATGTAGATTAGTTTTTTATACATAAAATTGATAGTTTAGGAGAAAATTAACATTTTGTTATTTATAATGTACGTTATAAACAACTTTTATGAAAAGTATAAAAAATCAAAAAATACATTCTCATATACGAAGATTTCAATATTTTTACTTACATTACGTTAAAATATTTACACTAACTTGACTTACGTTTACGTATTTACAAATTTCGTATCCATTTGTATTTTAGGTGTACAATATTCATACTATATCACAAGAATCAAAATCACAAAAAATTCATATATTTCAAAATCTTTTTTCAAAACATGATGAATTTTGTTAAAATAAACGAATGTGGATTTGTTTTTTATACATAAAATTGATAGTTTAGGAGAAATTTAACATTTTGTTATTTATAATGTACGTTATAAACAACTTTTATGAAAAGTATAAAAAATCAAAAAATACATTCTCATATACGAAGATTTCAATATTTTTACTTACATTACGTTAAAATATGTAAACTAACTTGATTTACGTTTACGTATTTACAAATTTCGTATCCATTTGTATTTTAGGTGTACAATATTCATACTATATCAGAAGAATCAAAATCACAAAAAATTCATATATTTCAAAATTTTTTTTCAAAACATGATGAATTTTGTTAAAATAAACGAATGTAGATTTGTTTTTTATACATAAAATTGATAGTTTAGGAGAAATTTAACATTTTGTTATTTATAATGTACGTTATAAACAACTTTTATGAAAAGTATAAAAAATCAAAAAATACATTCTCATATACGAAGATTTCAATATTTTTACTTACATTACGTTAAAATATGTACACTAACTTGACTTACGTTTACGTATTTACAAATTTAATATCCATTTGTATTTTAGGTGTACAATATTCATACTATATTAGAAGAATCAAAATCACAAAAAATTCATATATTTCAAAACTTTTTTTTCAAAACATTTACAAATTTCGTATCCATTTGTATTTTAGGTGTACAGTATTCATACTATATTAGAAGAATCAAAATCACAAAAAATTCATATATTTCAAAACTTTTTTTTCAAAACATGATGAATTTTGTTAAAACAAACGAATGTAGATTTGTTTTTTATACATAAAATTGATAATTTAGGAGAAAATTAACATTTTGTTATTTATAATGTACGTTATAAACAACTTTTATGAAAAGTAAAAAAAATCAAAAAATACATTCTCATATACGAAGATTTCAATATTTTTACTTACAGTACGTTAAAATATGTACACTAACTTAATTTACGTTTACGTATTTACAAATTTAATATCCATTTGTATTTTAGGTGTACAATATTCATACTATATTAGAAGAATCAAAATCACAAAAAATTCATATATTTCAAAACTTTTTTTTCAAAACATGATGAATTTTGTTAAAACAAACGAATGTAGATTAGTTTTTTATACATAAAATTGATAGTTTAGGAGAAAATTAACATTTTGTTATTTATAATGTACGTTATAAACAACTTTTATGAAAAGTATAAAAAATCAAAAAATACATTCTCATATACGAAGATTTCAATATTTTTACTTACATTACGTTAAAATATTTACACTAACTTGACTTACGTTTACGTATTTACAAATTTCGTATCCATTTGTATTTTAGGTGTACAATATTCATACTATATCACAAGAATCAAAATCACAAAAAATTCATATATTTCAAAATTTTTTTTCAAAACATGATGAATTTTGTTAAAATAAACGAATGTAGATTTGTTTTTTATACATAAAATTGATAGTTTAGGAGAAAATTAACATTTTGTTATTTATAATGTACGTTATAAACAACTTTTATGAAAAGTATAAAAAATCAAAAAATACATTCTCATATACGAAGATTTCAATATTTTTACTTACATTACGTTAAAATATGTACACTAACTTGATTTACGTTTACGTATTTACAAATTTAATATCCATTTGTATTTTAGGTGTACAATATTCATACTATATCAGAAGAATCAAAATCACAAAAAATTCATATATTTCAAAATTTTTTTTCAAAACATGATGAATTTTGTTAAAACAAACGAATATAGATTTGCTTTTTATATATAAAATTGATAGTTTTGGAGAAAATTTCTATTTTGTTATTTATAATGTACGTTATAAACTACTTTTATCAAGAGTATAAAAAATCAAAAAATACATTCTCATATGCGAAGATTTCAATATTTTTACTTACATTACGTTAAAATATATACATTCAATCTATTTTCCTTTACGTATTCAAGAATTTCATATCAACTTTTGATATCAACTTTTCATATGTAGACATACAATATCATAAGTTACATAACCACTAAAAATTCATATATATATATAAAATTTTTTTTTTTTAAAAAAAGTATTTATTATGCTAAAAAAACACAATAGATCACTTTTTTATTTGTAAAACTTATACTTTTCGAAAAAATTTCAATTTTGTAAAAATATATGTACGTTATTGCATTTTTTTGTGTATAGTTGAAAAAGTTATCATTTACATAAACGAAAATTACTTATAATGTGTTAAAAACATATACATTAACTTTATTTGCGTTTACGTATAGAAAGAAATTGACTTTATCTATTGAAAACTTTTATATATACTATATTATAAAGATACAAAACCACTAAAGATTCATGGGTAATTTTTCATGTTCAAGTAACCTCTGTAGTGTGTTTAGTTGGAAAAGAGTGACTTATTTAAGTCTTTTATGTGGGGTAATTTTTACATGATTAATTTACCTCTGTAATGTGTTTAGTTGGAAAAGAGTGACTTATTTAAGTCTTTTATGTGGGGTAATTTTTACATGATCAATTTAACCTCTCTAATGTGTTTAGTTGGAAAAGAGTGACTTATTTAAGTCTTTTATGTGGGGTAATTTTTACATGATGAATTTACCTCTCTAATGTGTTTAGTTGGAAAAGAGTGACTTATTTAAGTCTTTTATGTGGGGTAATTTTTACATGATCAATTTACCTCTCTAATGTGTTTAGTTGGAAAAAAGTGACTTATTTATGTCTTTTGTGTGGGGTAATTTTCTACTAAGTAATTTAATCTACTTACCTCTGTAGTGTGTTTAGTTGGAAAAGTGTAGAATAATTCAGTCTGATAATTTGGTCATTTCTATTGAATGGGGTTATTTTTTCATGTTCATTTTACCTCAATATACCTCAATAAAAGTATTAGTTGAACAATAACCCAGTGAACATTTTTCTGTAAATTTTATGTCAAAGTGACAGAACTGAAAGTCACCTGTTACATAAAATATGAGTCACATATGACTCACATGTAACTTACAATTTCCCACTTATAAACGTAACAATGTGACGTAACATTGTTATGTTCTTGTTACGTTTCAGGAAAATATAACTTTGATGTTACCTTATAGATAAAAATACGCCTTACGCCTTCTTTTGCAATAAGCAAATTCAAAATTCCCCTTTTTTGTTTCTTATTAACATTACATCACATATTACCAACTTTGTTCATATACATACACCTAAATTATTACTGTTTTTTTTTCTTTTCTTTTGTTGACTGTTACAGGATTCGAACCGTTATCCAAGCTGAAGCATCATTTAAATTTATCGACAGTCTTAACCACTAGACCAAACTGACTTATTTATTCTCATCGTTATATATTAATATATATCACAAAATAGTAAATAAAGCCTTACAAGAATTTTCATAAGAGTTTAATTTTTAAATTAATAACAAAATTAACTGTTTCAACGACGTATTAACGTTTTTTTAATGAAATGTCACAATCATGACTCTTTTGTTATGTTTTTGTGACATGTCAATATTAATAAAACATTTCACTTGTCACTTTTGTGAAATGTTTTGTTACCATATTAATTTTAAATGTATCAATTCGCAAGGAGTTATCAATTTAAAGATACCTGTAGTTAATACGTCACAAAAACATAACATAAGAGTACTGTTGTGACGTTTTGTTCAAAGTAACATTGTTAGGTCATCGGGACATAACAAAAGAGTTATGATTGTGACATTTCAATAAAGTAACGTTGATACGTCACAAAAACATAACATAAGAGTCAGTTCTGTGAGGTTTTATTAAAGTAACATTGTTAGGTTGCGAAGACATAACATAAAAGTCACACTGTGACGTTTTATCGAAGCAACCTTGATACATCATCTAAACGTAACATAGCAGTCCCAAATGTGACATTTTATTACAGTCACAATGGCACGTAACTGTTACGTAACGTACAGGTACCAATTAGGGATATAACGTAAAACTCTAATTTTATATAATTGTTATGTCACCCATAAGTCAAAAAAGTTGCGTAACTTGTTATTTCCTTGTTACATCACATTTACATTCTATGTTCACTGGGAACGGTAAAGATATTTTTTAATTTAAATAATTATTCTTATTATAATATGTAATTGAAGCGATTACTATAAGAATTTTATCTAATATTATCATTTTCCTATTCTTCCTATACTAATTTCAGTTGATGCTATTAAAATTTTCCCAAAAAATTGCCCAACTGACCCCGATCTACCCTAAGTAAATATTGTATTGATCAATAAATGCAACCATTTCTAGGGAAAATTTGTTAATTTTTCTACATTTTTCATTTAAAAAAACTGGTTTATAATAAGCGGAAAAATACCAATTTTGACATTACACAAAGTAAAGGAAATATCGAAAAAGGAATCATTCTACGTAAATAAGGAATTCGTTTTTTAGTTAAAATATGTGATGATAACGACAAAAATTTTAAAAATATTGTAAAAAATAAAATTATGTAAAAATTAAAATATAGGTTAGATTGACCCTTCATTTCAGTAGCGTCTTATATATAAAATTAATGAGCATATAAAAATTTAACTTCAAGATTATGTATTTTGTTTGTATTTATTTATTTATTAATAAAATGATAATTTAATAATTGTATAGTTTTATTTATGTTTGTGTCTACTTTTATCAAAAAGATAGGTATGTCTTATTAGTGATGGAAAATTATAAACCAAAACGTAATCTTTTTACAAAAATTGTTATAAATTGTAAATAATCGATTAATTTGAGCAATTTTTGTTTTCAGTTTATGGTAATTTATAATATTCTTTAAGCACCGTTAAAAAATACAATAATTTAGTAGACAATTAAGAATTCGAAAAATTAACTGAGAAAATAGTCGAACAGCATTCTTAAGGAGTTGATTATTGAATTAAATAGAACAGATATTAAAAATAATTAATTAATTGTTTATGTTTTTATATAGAAATCACAATTATAAGAAAAATATACTAAATATATTGTTTTAAAAGCAATGGCAATGTTTTAATTAAATTAAAACCGTTACTGTATATTTACAAAATGACGTCATTCCTAATACGCACGTTTAATATTCATAATATGGCGATCAGTATTTTGGGAAATGCTCCTTCCTTTACAATATTATATACCTCTCCTTCTTCCATGTTTGCAATACATTTTAGTGCAAAATATTTAATAACCAGTTAAAAATTTATACTTTTATAAAAAATAAATGTATTTCGTTTTCATTATCAAGTACCAGTATAAATTACAAAGAAAATTTTATTTAATAAGCGATAAATGTGTTTATTTATTATTTAAGTAAATAAAATTGTCATTCGTGAATTAAAAATTCAAACAATAAAATTTTAAAAATATGAATGAGTTTATTTATTATTTTTCATGTGAACCGCTAGACACGCGCAGAACAAAAATGATACACTATTTTTGTCATTTTGTATTGTCTGTCTCTCTTTGTTGGCGACTAATTCCTCTTATAGGCTAGATACGTTGCTAGCAATATATGTATACCACAGAATATTATGTATACTTGTATACTACATAATAATATATGGGTAACATACGGTGGCCATCATAGTATATACGGTATATACTACTACTGTGTGTGAATTTTAGGATGAAACTTGAGATGCGCACAAAATTTTAGAGTCTTTAGAAACACCTGTACTACAGTTCAGATATTTTTTAAAGAAAGTACACAAAATATCAACGAAAGTGGTCTTTTTCAACAACAGTTTTTAATTTATAAATTGGATCTCTTTAAAATGTCTTAATACCTGTTTTTAACGTAGGGAAATAATGCTATGGTAAAAAAAGATTTTAATTACTGCTGTATTTATTAATTCTTGAAAATTACCTGTTCTTAACTCAGTTAATAAGAATACTGATTTGTACTGCGTAATACAGTAGTATTCTCACAGCTGATTCATTTTATTCTTATTTTCATAAAAGTAAATGATATATATATATATATATATATATATATATATATATATATATATATATATATATATATATATATATATATATATATATATATATATATATATATATTAAAATGATTAACCTTGGGGTACACAAAATAAAAATATGTTTATATAAAGGAACTCTCTGTTTTGTTATACTTTTACTTATTTACTTGAAAAAGAAATGATCTTTGAGGTGATCATTTTATTCTTATTTACGTCTTTGACGATAATTTCAATAAAATGATCCATTTCCGGGTACATATACAAAAATAAAATTATTTAATCTAATTTCAATTTAGGTAACAATTTAACTTATGTGTATTAAGTCTATCTAAAATAATTTAATTTTTTGAATTATTCGAAAAATCGAATTATTCGTTTTTTCCGAATAGCTCAAATTTTTGTTTTTTCTTTTGATTCTTCAAGACCTTAGACATACTAATAATTGCAATAATTATTAACATGATTTATAGAATTGGGGATAAATTTAATTTATTATACATAATGATTAAATTCATCGTTAAAGTTTTTGCATAGGGTAAAAGACCCGATTGTCGAACGGGGTTATAAGTCCGAACAGTTTTGACATTTATATATTAATGAAGTTATTTCTGAAAGAAACCTCTGATAAAAAAAATTATTATTAATAGAATGATTATTTTTCAATTTAAATTCACCTCACATTTAATGCCTCCTCACTTAATTTAAGAAATATATATATATATATATATATATCGAACAATTTTTGTTGAATTCGTGAATTTTTAATATGATGGATAATCATTATTCAAAACACATGAGTTATAAATTGTAACATTTTTCACCGAATTTTTAAAGTTATTAGCATAATAAAAGTATACAAATAATTGTTATTAGTCCACTTAAGAGATTAGGATAGCTAAATTATATTTTATATGCGTTAAATATTATTTCTAGAAGTGTTCGTTCTTGGGATCCAAGTTTTAAGGTTGGGTACCCCATTTTGAGAATTATATATTACATATCTATTTTATAAACATTTTTAATTAATTTTTGGGTTTAAAACACTTAACTAACCGTTTTTATAATTTCACTTTAATATTTTATTTATTTCAGAACGTAAAATCAATTGAAAAATAATTAATAATGAATTAAAACTTCGAAATTGAAATAAAAACGTCAGACATTTAGATTTGAAACAACATATAAATATATACGTCATATACTTAAAGCGGGTTCTACACGATGCTACGAACGTTCCTTCCAACGTTTGATCGAACGTTTGAGGCAATTAAGTTCGATAGTTGATGCGACGAATGTATCTGCTACACGGTGAATCGAATGTTTGATCCAATACGAATGATGATGTGTTGGTACTCAGTGGACAACGCTGGTATCTGTCTGATGTTATCTCTAATGTTATACACTGATGTTGTCTCTCTTCACATGAACGAGTCGTGCAGCTGCTGAGTCGAACCAACCAACGCAACCAACATTGACCTTCAAACGTTCGAAGCATCCCTTTGACTCGGTGCAAAAATACCGACATCGAACGGGACACGACCAAATGCGAACGTTTGACGCTCGACATTGGACACTCGTAGGTTCGAACAACGGCTACACGATGCTATGAACCATCCAACGTCGAATGTTGGAAGGTGTTCGTAGCATCGTGTAGCAGCGGCTTAATTTAACTGTTTAAAAATTCACAATGGCGTATAGATAAGTTAGAATCATGTTAGAATGTACACAATGTTTTTTAAAAGATAATTGAGGAGCGTTTTCTCAAAGCAATACAACAAACAAAAAATTAAATTTCATTTTTTTGCTGTTTTGTACACTCTTTCTATAGCTAAACACGGTGGTACTAACGAATTTTCTGAAAACAATACATAAACCATTCAAATAGTATTGCAAAATTTCTTAGTTTTTTCAAAGTGATACATCTACGAAGAACAAATTTTCTCAAAATGATACATAAAACGTAACTAGATTCTTATTATATTATTGTTATCCTTTTTATCAAAATCGCGTGCTTATTGCATCAGTATTTACATTAGTTTAACTGATTGCGTAACGAAGAAAGCACCCATGCCAGCAAAATCAACCTCTTCCAAAATTAAGTGTTGGAGAGGTATTTTACTCTCGTCAAGCCTGGCTGTATAATTTTTATGTAATGCAACATAAAACTAAACCTAAACAAACCAAAAACGACATAGAGTTTTATGTTTGGTTAGAAATTCAAGGAGGCCGTGGAGCTAATGAGATAGCTACAGCACTTCAACATTATTTGCAAAAATTGAAAGAAGTATGCCTTAGAGAAAAGAAAAGATATTTGAAGCTTGAACTGTATTCCGATTCTTGTAGCAGTCAAAATAAGAACTTCGTCATGCTAACAATGCTAACAAATTTCATGGCTTCTAACAAGGTTTTTAATAAGCTGTGCCACATTTTCCCTATTCCAGGCCATAGCTTTATGCCTCCTGACAAAAACAAATTTCTGCCATAGTCCCGGGCTCAAGTCGCGTTATGACAGTGGCTGTAATATCTGAATTCTATTCTGGAAATTCGTTAAAACCAAAATTGTACTATCTTTATTATTTTCAAAAAATTGGCCATATGTCAGTCGTGTGCCGTACACTAAAAACCGAAAACAATCTAATCAACCCCTTCACGATACGGTTTCAAACGGACACACTGGGTCCGTACAATACATTGGGGACTTGGCAGAGTTGAAAAAGACTATCGTCGACATGAAGTAATTGTATCTCCAAAAGAATACTATTCAGTGTTAAATAAACATGGCCATGTTAACGAATGGGGTAAAGATTGGGTCACTTATGACATGAAAACAAAAGTCAAAGAAATGATTAAGGCAAAACTTCCATTTAAAATATCTCAAACACGGATAATACACTTTACTGTAATCGGATCTCGAGCTTTAAAGAATATTGAAGTTGCAGTTCAGGATGCATATTCTGTTGCGCCAGTGACTGTTGAAATAAAGAAAAAAGGCGTCAAATCTTTTTTGCGATTTAATTGTACTCAGTTACCTAAAACCAATATGGTGTCATCAAAAAAGAAAGCCGACGTCGAAAACCTACTTAAATTTTGTGATATTTCTGATGACCTTGATGCTCAGGTATTTTATGCAGATGTTCTCCAGGATTCTGGGCCCGAAGACGACAATATTTGACGTAACTATGACGATGAAGAATCTGTAATATAATGTGCCTCGCAATTTAGACGAACTGTATGGAGTTTTTATCAAAGCGAGACATCAACAGTAGATGTATCAAAGTTGAAAAAACTCGTAATTTTGTGACCTCCTTATTTCAGTAAACTTGACTTGATTATTGATTTTTGTGTAAGTTAATAGTAAGTCAGTAAAATAACTACCAAATTAATCGGTATTTTTATTAAACTACCTTACCTAGTAAGTAATAAATAAATAAAATCGTTTATTGAAAAAAATATTATAATAAGATGTATCGTTTTGTGAAAACGCTCCTCAATTACAGGCATCCCCCGAAGAACACGATACTCGAAGAACACGGGTCTCAAAGAACACGGGTACCCTTCCCCCGAATTACACGGTTTCAAACAACACGATTTTTAAGTACATATTATATATTTGATATAAAGTTACATCAGTCCTCAATGTACACGAATATGTATATCACATGTGGATTCGATTTACACGAATAAAATCGTGGTAATTGAATCTGTCATTATAAAAGAAAAATGCTGGAAATAAAAACTACTAAAATTTTTGAGAATTTTATAATAGAAATGATAAAGAATATGTAGAAATTTACTGTAGAAAATGTTATTTTCGACATCGATAATTTTCGATAACGAAAAGTAGGTTTTGAGTATCTCAATATGTTCGGAATACCCGTAACTTGCTTCGCTTAAGCCTTCAAAAATTTCGTTATTTTTTCGCTACGACGCACCGTTTACGAGATATTTACGATCAAAAGTTTACGTAGACGTAAACGTAAACTTTTGATCGTAAATATCTCGTAAACGGTGCGTCGTAGCGAAAAAATAACGAAATTTTTGAAGGCTTAAGCGAAGCAAGTTATGGGTATTCCGAACATATTGAGACTGTCAAAACCTACTTTTCGTTATCGAAAATTATCGATACCACGTAACTTATCATCGATTGGTTATAACTGGTTTCTTTAGGCTCTGTTAGCTCCATTGATTTAGTCACCAATAGAAAATTTTCGAAAAAATTAGTTTTCGATATTTTTTGTAACTTTACGAAAAGTATCGAAAACTAATTTTTTCGAAAATATTCTATTGGTAATCAAATCAAAGGGACTAATAGAGCTTAAACAATTATAACCAATTTATGATAAGTAGTCCGTTATCGATAATTTTCGATAACGAAAAGTAGGTTTTAACAGTCGCAATATGTTTGGAATACCCACAACTTGCAAATTAAACGGAATGTTTTTTTTATATTTTTTTATTTTCACACTTGTAATAAAAAATACCTATCTTTTGGTGGTCTCGAACTACACGGTTTCAAAGAACACGGAACCAATTAATCGTGTTCTTCGGGGGATTGCTGTAGATGGCGCAAGAAAATGCAGTATTTTAGTGGTTTATTTTATCGAATATTTAAACCCTTCTGTCATTGCTGCTATGTTTCACAAGGTGTCATTCTGTGATACTCTATGACACAGACTGACTCCTTGTAGTGGACAGAGTGTCAAAGTGGCTGCAAGATAATGGTTTAAATATTCGAAGGAGAAGATGGTATGTATGGTATGTATTGCATGTCATGTACATTAAATGCGTGTTTTTTCTTAGGGGTCAGTGTGTTGTTTTTTTAAAGGAGGTTAATATATTCTGTCCGTTTTTTCATAGACGTCAACAAATTATAAAACAAAAACATTAATAAATCAAAATTTTTGGGTTATATTTTCTTAAAAACATATCCATTGGATTAAAAAAATTTGGTTTCATACTTATTAAGAAAAAAAAATGGGTGTTTTGTTTATTTTTTAATTTTTTAAGCTACTTTAATGATATAGCTAAAAATAGTGTTCGGTCATCGGGTCTCTTACCCTATAACAATAAATTTTCTGGTTATTAAATTACTAGGCAATAAATTTTCTTTATATAGCTACAAGCACTTTATCCAAAAGAATACAAACCTCTTGTAATAATAAGTGATAAAAACGATAAAAACATTCAACTTGAATGCATAACTACATATGTAACTTAAAATTGTTTTATTTTGATTCATTTGTTTATTTAACCTTATACAACAGTATTCGCCACGGGAACTGATTCTAGTGTCATCTGGTGGTTAATAATAAAATCTCTCTATGAAAAGTCAATTTTAAAAAGAAAGGAAAGTACAAACGTAACCAACTCTTTTTTAACATAATTGATAATAAACAATTTGAAATAAATATCAATGATATTATTAAGTATTTGGGTAATTCTAAAAGACCTTTAGTTAAAGGGGAACAGGTTTATAAAGCAAACCACATTATTGCATGTGGTTTGAAAGAAACAAGAAGCTCGGAATGCATACAAATAGCTGCTCTTTGTCAATCATCGTCTCAGGTGCAACAAGTGCATCAAATTGAAATAAAACTAGAACTTATCAGTAATGAGATAAATATATGTGCAAAATTTTCTTGTATTGCGAGTGCAGGTGGAAAATGCAAGCACATTTTTGCAGCATTAGTTTTTCTTTATCGGTTGGTTCTCATGTTTTCTATTTATATGTACTTACATAAACTAATTTTTCGTTTCTTTTTTTCTGCTACATAATTGCTATTATGAAGTTCTTTCTAAACTGAACTTAATCCTACATTTCTATCCTTTCTTTTAAAATTTATTTCTAGCAATGATATGACTGAGTTAGAAAATGGGGGAAATATAAAAAAAATAAATGTGATGAATATGCTGCTGGTATCCCTCTTACTGAAATGTGTCATTTTCAGGACAATAATGATGAAAGTTGTAAAGATTTAGATGACGATAAACGTAAACTTTACTCCAAAATGTTAATCCAAGGTACTTCCTTTATTATAATTAATACAAATATAGAATAAAATATTGTATACATAGAAAGGTAAATATTCTTTTCGAGTACATTTAAATCTATAAAAATAGTTACTAGTAGGAAACAAATCAGATTTTAAAAAGTGTCGATGACAGATTCGCATTCTTGATAGCATACTGCATTTTTAATGCTTTTAACCATTTTTTATTTAATTTTTCATCACTGGGAAATTTATGAAGTCTTTTTTTACATTGTGGTACATTACATAATTTAAGTAAATTCTTTTTATTTATTTTACTCATCATTACAAATCACAATAAACAATTGTCACAGGCCATGTATAAATACGACTTGTCATAGATAGCTTTTATTTTTAACCACAAGACGTCACTAGAATCAGTTCCCGTGGCGAATTGTTTGAGGTGTTTCATTTTATTAGCGAATTTCGAAAACTCGAAATTCAGCTATTACAGTAGGTCTCATGACGCAATCTGAGTCCGGGACTATGGCAGAAATATGTTTTGAGGTCCCTAGAATACGAAAATGATATTCACTAAAATTTATATATATATATATATATAAATATATATATATATATATATATATATATATATATATATATATAAATATATAAATATATATATATATATATATATATATATATATATATATATATATATATATTTATTTATGTGTTCCCACGATAACTCTCGAACGGAACGTCTAACGCTTATGAAATTTTGTGTGCGAACTGGATTCTGAATTGGCTTGGCTAAGTTCGTTAGCCAGACACGTCGGATGCCCAGAAGTAGGTTTTCTGGCCATTTTTTATCATTCGATCCTATCATAAGACAGTTCGATTTTTACATCGTTGAAAAGAAAAAAAAATTATGAAGAAAATGTTCTTATAATTTTCTTTCTATGTTAAGTAGTTTTCGAGAAAATCGTAATTTCCACTTTTGCCTTATTTTGCTCTCTTTGTCATTGTAATAAGTAATTTATATTTCTATCTCAGTTGCTTATAACATATACAAAAATTTCATTTTTTTTACGTAAAACAAACGGTAGTTATTCAAAATCTATGTATTATAAATACGATAAATACCATATCTCTGTCTCATTTTTAGTCGAATTTTCTCCGAAAAATTAGACTTATACAGTCTATATGATAAGAGCTGCGAGAGGCGAGACCAGGGGCGCTATCCGTTTTCGGACCCGTAGAACACGATTATGTAAAAAAAAAAGATGTCTGATATATATATATATATATATATATATATATATATATATATATATATATATATATATATATATTTTCCCGCAACCTTTTAATATGTGTAGGGCCCCCCTATGGAAGTTAAGAGATGAAATTTGGTAAGTGGGGCTTATTCCGATGCACAACAATACTATCAAAGTGGGGTCAAATTTTGGGCAAATTTTTTTTCGGACCCAACCTTTAAGGGGGTAGTGGGGGCGGAAAAGCAATAAAACTTTTCCAAACCGGTTTTAAATAATGTTTCGGTCAATTATCTACAACATATCCAAAATTCAGCTTCCTAGGATGATATGGTGGGAGTAGAGGGGGGAAAAACGATTTTCGCTGGATCTAACAGGCCCTCAGCCCCCCAGAATTAACGTAGAGGGTTGAAATTTGGTGTGTTGATAAAGTTCGTACCTAGGTTGTGCTTTTTGGAGGTTTTAATATTTTACCCCCACCCCCCTCATTTTTAAGCTACAATTTCATGCATTTTCGACGTTTTCGAAGTTTGTACCACTCGCACAGGTCACCCGAATAAACCTAAAGGGCTGAAATTTTGTATTCGGATTGAGTTAGTATCAAGGGGGTGCCTTTTGGGGGTCTCGACTTTTAACCCCTACCCCCACCATTTTTATACCCAAAAGAACATGATTTTTCTTGTTTTTTAACAGTTTCGTTCGGGTCAAAATCTCCCCAAATAAACCTAGAGGGCTGAAATTTGGTGTACGGGTTAAGCTAATAGCCAGACACTGTTTTTTGGAGGTTTCAACTTTTAACCCTTATCCCCACGATTTTTACGCCAATATTTCCTTAATTTTTTTGCTTGTTTTCTAACATGTCTAGAGACTCCATAAGGAAACCTAGAGGGCTGAAATTTTGTACGTGTATTCAGTTAGTATCCAGCTAGTACCTTGTAGAGAGTCCGCATCACTTTTCCCCCCACTTCTCCCATTTTTACATCGGAATTGAATGCTATTGTTAAATGTGTTTTAAAAGCATTATGTTTATTCTAAATACAAGTAGGCGAATAGTAATTTTAAAAAATTTAAAAAAAAGTGAATACAATTTTTTAACAAATGAAATACATACATATTAAGTAATTTGCAAATGTTATTAAAGTCACTGTTTATTTATTTATTTAATTATTATTTAGGAATTTTCGATTTTTATTATTATTTATAAAATAGAAATTTTGGATTTTTTTGGAAAGAAAAAATATCTTCATAAAAGCCTTCCAGTTTACTATTTAAGTTCCTTTTTTAATATTTAAAAGTAAAACACAAAGGCAATTGGCGGATAAGCATGGATAGAAATGCCCTCGTACGAATTGTGTTGGCTTTTTCCCTGTTAACTTCTATCGGCACAAAATTGAAATTTACTGAGATTCAGCCCTTAAAAACTTAAAATCATTTTATAAAGCCCCGATCAACCGGACACTCATTATCAGTTTTGAAACCACCAAAATTACAAATCGCTTGTGGACTTTCAATTATATTCCGCTTGTAGACACTCAATACCGAAGAAATAATTTTTTATTTTTTATTTTTTTTATTTTTTATTTTTTTTATTTATTTTTTTTTTTGAAAGAAAAAATATCTTTATAAAGGCCTTCCAGTTTACTATTTAAGGTCCTTTTTTAATATTTAAAACTAAAACATAAAGGCAATTAGCGGATAAACATGGGCAGGAATGCCCTCGTACGAATTGTGTTGGTTTTTGTTCTGCTACCTGTTTTCGGCACAAAATTGAAATTTACTGAGATACAGCCCTTAAATACTTAAAACCTTTTTTTAAAGCCTCGATCAGCCGAACACTCATGACCAGTTTTGAAACCAACAAAATGACAATTCGGTTGTAGACTTTCAATCACATTTCGCTTGTAAACATTCAATACCGAAGATGAAGGGGAAAATTCGACTACCGTGATGGGGCCCCGCTGCTCACGGCGTTTTTTAAATTAAAACTAACCAGATATTTTAAGCATGTGTAATGAAGATTTTTTTAATTTTTTTATTGAATTTTAAATGAACAAGATAATGAAGGTAATGTCATGATATAATATTATTAAATATTATAGAAAGATAACATAATAATAATGTTTATATGCCAGGAAAAAAATTTTAAAGAACTAGATCGATTTTGAAAATTCATTGTCAAAGATCTAAGCTATTTTAGATATTTTAGACAGATATAGATTACGTAATGTAAGGTCCGCCAGGGTCCATGGGACCCAAAAGTGTTAAAAATAAACTAACCGACCGATTTTGAAAATTTTTTCACTGTTAGAGAGCTAAACTATTTTAGAAAGATATAGATTACCTCATGCAAAGTCCGCTAAGGTCCATTGGATCTAGAAGTGTCAAAAATAAAATAAGCGACCGATTTTGAAAATTTCACTGTCAAAGAGCTAAGCTATTTTAGATAGATATAGAACACGTAATGTAAGGTCCGCCAAGGTCCATGGGACCCAAAAATGTCAATAATAAACTAACCGACCGATTTTGAAAATTTTTTCACTGTTAGAGAGCTAAACTATTTTAGATAAATATAGATTACCTTATGTAAGGTCCGCTAGGGTCCATTGGATCTAAAAGTGTCAAAAATACAATAACCGACTGATTTTGAAAATTTTTTCACTATTACAGAGGTAAACTATTTTAGATGGATTTAGCTTATATGTTGTATGAGGTCGGTCAGAGTCCTGGGATCTTTTAAGCGCCAAGAATAAACTAACCGACCGATTTTGAAAATTTTTTCGCTGTTAGAGAGCTAAACTATTTTAGATAGTTATAGATTACGTTATGTAAGGTCCGTCAAAGTCCATGGGACCCAGAAGTGTCAAAAATAAAATAACTGACCGATTTTGAAAATTTTTTTCACTATTGTAGAGGTAAACTATTTTAGATAAGTACAGTATGTTATCTGAGATCCACAACTGTCCTGCGGATGCAAATGCGGCATAGAAAACTACACAACGGGTTTTAAAAATGGTTTTACTGTTAGAAAGATAAAATATCCTATATTATATAGGATAGAAATAAGCTACCGAACCGATTCTCAATATTTTCTCATTGCTAGAGAATTAACTTATTTTAGGTGGATAGCACTATGCTGTACAAAGTCCGTTCGGGGTCTTGGGTCCCAAATATACCAAAAATAAATTATCTAGCCGATTTTGAAAATTCTTTTACTCTTAGAAAGCTAAACTAGTTTAGATGGGTATATGCGCCAAGCACCTTATGCGAAAAAGCGCCAAAAATTAACTACTCAACTGATTTTGAAAATCTTTTCACTCTTAGAAAGCTGAATTATTTTAAATGGATACAGGTCTTAGATGAGATCCGCCAGTACCCAATATTTCGAAATTCGCTATGTTATGCAGATGCTGCGACAGGGGTATTTTTTTTTATAGAAATAAATGACATTTATTAATAAAATGGCCAGTTTTAGGGTAGGCAAATAAAATTGTTTGAATAAAGAAAGAGTTTATTTTAAATATACTTTTATTTTTTTACTTAAAAAATATCTAGGTAATAATGATTCACTAATGGGAAATTAAGGATCTAGGTAATAATGATTCTCTTTCACACTTTCACTCTAGTTCGTTATTTTTTTTAGCAATTCGTTTTACTGAACTTAAAGAAACACCTGTTGCAGCACTAACACGCTGTTGAATCTACTTCACAGGTATAGCAAATGAATTAATATTTGCTTCATTTGTCATAAACTTCAACACATTTGCTATAACTTCATGAGTTTGAGCAACGAGCACTTTATTTTTAGTCGAATTTTCTCCGAAAAATTAGACTTATACAGTCTATACGATAAGAGCTGCGAGAGGCGAGAGTAGGGGCGCTATCCGTTTTCGGACCCGTAGAACACGAATATGTAGAAAAAGAAAGTCTGATATATATATATATATATATATATATATATATATATATATATATATATATATATATATATATATATATATATATATATATTATATATATATTCCCGCCACCTTTTAATTTGTGTAGGGCCCCCTATGGAAGTTAAGAGATGAAATTTGGTAAATGGGGCTCATTTTCGAGGCACCTCATACTATCAAAGTGGGGTCAAATTTTGGGCAAATTTTTTTTCTGACCCGACCTTTAAGGGGGTGGTGGGGGGCGGAAAAGCAATAAAACTTTTCCAAACCGGTTTTAAATAATGTTTCGGTCAATTATCTACAACATATCCAAAATTCAGCTTCCTAGGTGGGAGTAGAGGGGGGAAAAACGATTTTCGCTGGATCTAACAGGCCCCCAGCCCCCCAGAATTAACGTAGAGGGTTGAAATTTGGTGTGTTGATAAAGTTCGTACCTAGGTTGTGCTTTTTGGAGGTTTTAATATTTTACCCCCACCCCCCTCATTTTTAAGCTACAATTTCATGCATTTTCGACGTTTTCGAAGTTTGTACCACTCGCACAGGTCACCCAAATAAACCTAGAGGGCTGAAATTTTGTATTCGGATTGAGTTAGTAACAAGGGGGTGCCTTTTGGGGGTCTCGACGTTTAACCCCTACCCCCACCATTTTTATACCTAATAAAACATGATTTTTCTTGTTTTTTAACAGTTTCGTTCGGGTCAAAATCTCCCCAAATAAACCTAGAGGGCTGAAATTTTGTGTACAGGTTAAGCTAATAGCCAGACACTGTTTTTTGGGGGTTTCAACTTTTAACCTTACCCCCACGATTTTTACGCCAATATTTCCTTAATTTTTTTGCTTGTTTTCTAACACGTCTAGAGACTCTCTAAGGAAACCTAGAGGGCTGAAATTTTGTACGTGTATTCAGTTAGTATCCAGCTAGTACCTTTTAGGGAGTCGACATTACTTTTCCCCCCACTTCTTCCATTTTTACATCGGAATTGAATGCTATTGTTAAATGTGTTTTAAATGCATTACTTTTATTCTAAATACAAGTAGGCGAATAGTAATTTTAAAAAATTTAAAAAAAAAAAAAGTGAATACAATTTTTTAACAAATGAAATACATACATATTAAGTAATTTGAAAATGTTATTAAAGTCACTGTTTATTTATAAATTAGGAATTTTGAATTTTTATTATTTATAAAATAGAAATTTTGGATTTTTTTGGAAAGAAAAAATACCTTCATAAAGGCCTTCTAGTCTACTATTTAAGGTCCTTTTTTAATACTTAAAAATAAAACACAAAGGCAATTGGCGGATAAGCATGGGTAGGAATGCTTTCGTACGAACTGTGTTGGCTTTTTTCCTGCTAACTGCTATCGGTATAAAATTGAAATTTTTTTTAGAGCTTTCACCGTTACAAACCAGAGGGCTCTGATTCAAAAAATTAATGCACGTTAAATTTTTTTCATGGTTTTTCACGGTATAAATACTTAGCTTCTGAAGTACAGCCACATTTAAAAATTATGGAATAAAAATAATCAGTCACTGTGTTAGAAATTGTTGTTTTAACTCTTTTAAACAAACCATATGGAAAAATCTTTTTGTCTCAAAATGCCAGACTTTTTACTGCCAGTGATAAGTACAATAGATAAGGTTACAGAAAAAGAAAAGAAAAAAAATTAAAGATCCCAACATCAAGAAAGTGAACCCTAGGAATTTACAAAATATATATTATACTAAACTATATTGATAAAATTGACATTATTTAGAATTATATCGTATTTCGGGAAATCTGTTACAGATGGCGGCACCTGTACCAGTGAATATATACATATGACAGCATTTTTAGCCGCCATATTGCAGGACGAGTTAACTCGTCTTAATCATTTAAAGAGTTAATATATAATGTATGTTAATTTTTTGAATGCATGCCCTCGGGTTTGTAACGATGAAAGCTCTGTTAGTTAACTTTAGCCTAACAAACCCAGAGTACAGAGGTACAGCAACTATCTCTTTTCTGAAATCACGAGTGTGTACTTCTGTGTTCATTAGGCTTCTTAGTTGTCAGTTTGTCAGTAGCAGTCGATGATTGAAGATCAACCACACGATAATGGACTTGATTGTTGTTGGTATTGTTACATCCAGGTTACATCGGTTACATCCCCTAGTAGGGTTTCCGATCTCGATTCGATTTAATCGAAAATCGATTTTTCGAGAGCCGATCTTCGATTTTTCGAATCGATTCTTTGGAGACCAAATCGATACAGAGATCGTGAAAAATTTACGGGATCGGAGATCGATCTTTTCCAATTTAAATTAGAAAATTTTTAGTAAAAATATGATATTTTTTTCAAAATGATTGTAAAATATATTTTAACTATTTATGTTGTCAAATAATTTTACTACTTTTATGATTCATTTATAGAAAATTGAGTCAAATTTTTGATTCATGTGACACTTTTAGCGCAAACTGGGAACCATTTTATTCATATTGAAGTCAGCAGTTCATCTTTAAAGGAAATTAAAAAATTTTTTGAAACTGATTTGTGATGACCCAATAAGAAACTTCCTTAAAACTTTTATATATCTTTTATTTTCTGTAAGTACAAAAATTGAATCGATTTTCGTCAGATCGATCTTTTGTAAGCCGATTTTCTCCTGCATCGATTTTTGGTTTGACGATTCGAATCGATCCACAAGATCGATTTTTTGGCCAGAGATCGGAAACCCTATCCCCTAGTACATGCGTGTGGTGTCTGAGCCACGTGACCGCCCCTACTATGTCCGTTACTCACACAAATACACAAAATCGCACTAATACAATGTAAACCCAGTGTGTGTATACAACATAATATTGTCTATCTCTTACATGTTACACTGGTTCCAGTAGTGTAGGCATAGATATGTTGTCTCTATTACTCTATGCTAACAAAATTTTCGTTCGAACGTCATCAATTGATATTACCACAGAGTACCAGAGACAGCATATCTATCTCTATACTACTGAAACCAGTGTAACCAGTAAAGGATATAAAATATGTTATATACGTGCACTGGGTTTACTTTGTATTTGTGTGAGTGATCGGAGATGTGTTGGCATAATATGTATGATACTACAACGTGTGTATATAGCTCCGTGTGGGGGTTCTGACAATGCCAACAACAATCAACACAATTTACTTGTGACTGACCTACACTCACCACTGCGACGAAGAGACTACTAAGTAGCCTAACTTGCACAGAACTGCACACTACAGACTTCATGATAGAGATAGTTGCGTTGCCTCTGTACTCTGGGAATATTACACTCTGAGTATTGCATAGATATAGGGACTATGGAGTATAAATAAAGGTTAAACAAGGTTGTTATATTATGCTGCTACTACTAATAGTCCAAAAGCTGGTTGTAAAAAATGTAGCCAATCGAGAAAAAGGGTAGAATATTTTTGTAATGCTAATACTTACGACAATGAGAAATAGTATATTACCAGCGAAGATATTACTTAGCGAGGACTGCATTCGCAAGTGTTATTTTTGTGGCCCCAGATGAAGTTTGAGAATTCAAGGCTGAAAGCCGAGGATTTTTAAGCATCCATGGCCACAAAATAAACTTACGGGGCGAGTATGAGTAAATTATTGGGCCAATTCGTATCGGCGTAAGCGGAACCGGCTTGTGCTCAAGTGCAAGCAATATGCGCTTAAAAACAAGCACATTTTAGTTTGCTATCTTAATGTATATGAGATACAGGGTTAGTCAAAAGTATGGAAACAGTGAAAAATCTCAGCGGAAAAGCATTTTTGGGATAAACGATGGTGACAAAAATTGTAACATTTTTTACGGCGCATTCGATTGTGACCTTTGCCTCGGTTACCCTTGATTTTGGCCTCAACATCAAGGCTCAAGGTCATATCGAGGTCTGGTCAAGTTCGTTTTTTAAATGGCAACTCCCCTTTCGATCTCAGAAATGGAAAGAGCGAAAAATTCTGCATCCGAATATGACCTTGAAGTCAATAATCAAGGTCAAATTAAGACCAAATTCTGATTTTACTGTAATTTTTAATTGAAATTTCTGCTGTATTTTTTTTAATTTTAACGTTCTCCAATAGATGCAGACAGTATGTAGACCTGCGCAGTAGGTGCAGTCAAGATGTAAGCCTGCGCAATAGGTGTATCCAGGATGTAGACGTACCATTGATATAGAAGAATATTAATGGAGACCATTTCTTAAGAGAGAGACAAGATATAATATAATATGATATGTTAGATGAATACGTATTGTCTGTTCAAGTTAAAGTTAAGCCTGGTGTAAACAAACAATTTAAATGTTTTTAATGGTGATATTGAATCTGATTGGTCCACGTAATACACAACAAGCAAGTTACTATTGCTTGTACAAAGGAGTGCGTCTTACATTATATTTAATCGATCCTTAATGCTTCTATGAGTATATCTTATTCGAGAGTTGTCTGATTTTTGATTATCGTTGCCGTTTTTATTATTTTCGTTTTTTGTTGTTATTTTGTTTTCTTGTTTTGTTATTTGTTACTTTGTTTTGTTAGTTGTTATTTTGTTTTGTTATTCTTTTTAAAATAGTGTGTGTTTTGTTATTGTTAAAATAATTTTCTTTGAACTAATTTTTAAAATTCTTCGTTTGGTGAAATTCATTGTAAAAAATAGAACAGCCAAATATTTTAAAAGAAAGTATATGGTTATCACCACCTAAAAAACGAATAAAAATGTTTTATAAACAAATGTTTACAAAACATTATTGGAAGAAAATCCAGACATTAAATAATAGATATATATAAGCTGACAGCTAAATATACTGGGATTAGTGAATCGTCTGTTTATAACATAGTCCGCGAATATAGGGAAGCAAAGGAATTGAAAGAACCAAAATGTACGAAAATTCGTACTTCTATTGCAGACACTGTTGACGAATTCGACAAGTTCGCTATTCGTAGAAAAGTGCATGATTTTTTTTTAGAAATGAAATACCAACAATAGGAAAAATGTTAGAGGCTGTAAATAACGATCCAGATTTGCCGAATTTTAAGCGAACTACGTTTTATAAATTTTTAAAGGAAAAATTAGACTTTGAATTTACGAAAAGACATCAAAATAGCATGCTAATAGAGAAAGATGAAATCAGATTATGGAGGAGAAATTATTTAACTAAAATTAAAAAATTTAGAGAGGAAAATAGAAAAATTTATTACTTAGACGAGACATGGGTTAACGAAGGCCACGTAACTAAGAAAATCTGGGTTGATAGAACAATAAAATCAAGTAAAGAGGCGTTTTTGTGTGGGCTATCAACTGGACTTAAAACACCAGGTAAAGGACGGCGGCTTATAATAACACACATCGGATCGGATAGTGGATTTTTGGAAGACGGCCTGTATTATTTTGTTTCAAAAAAAAAGTGGTGATTACCACGAAGAAATGAACGCTGACACATTTGAAAAATGGTTTGTAAAAACTTGCATTTTTAAACAATATAATAAATCCAATTTTTTTTTAAATTATTTTATTTTTGTAGGTTTGGTAGTATTTTACCAAAATTAGAAAAAAATTCAATTATTGTAATGGACAATGCTCCGTATCATAGTCGGCGTGCAGAAAAAATACCTGTTAGCACATCTCGGAAAGAAGAAATTAAACAGTGGTTGAAAGACAAAAATATCGAATATTCAGAAGACATGATAAAACCACAGTTGTACGAAATTTTAACGCGCCATAAAAGTAAATATATTCAGTATACTACTGATCTATTAGCAGAGAAACATGGCATAACAGTTTTAAGATTACCACCTCGGCATTGCGAACTTAATCCGATTGAACTAATTTGGGGACAGGTAAAATTTTTAAGAAGTAATTACAATTACTATAAACATTTATATAAATATATTACAATTTTTTTTTTTTTTTTTTTTGTAGGTAAAATCATATATTGCACGAAACAATAAAACATATAAACTGCAAGATGTTGAACAACTATTATTAAAAATAACCCGAGAAATTACGCCTGAAAATTGGCAAAATGCTATTAAGCATGTGTGCTATCAAGAAAAAAAAATGTGGGACCTGGACTACATTATAGACGATTCTTGTGACAGGTTTATTATTAATTTAGGAGAAAGTTCCGACGACAGTGACGATGGCAGTGATGTGGATTGCTTGAATTGTATTTAAATAAAACAATAATATTAAAAGTTTGCAATAAAGTTTTTTATAAATTTTATAATTTTTTTTTTCGATCGTGCATCATGACGTAATTTTTACTAAAATAAATAATAATTATACACTTAATATGTCTTTTTACTTGTAAATGTGCATATATATGTTTTTTGTTCATTTAAATGTGAAAAGTAAATAAAATAAAACTCCCAAAATAATACTTCTGTAATTTGTTAATAAACTATGTAATTCTACATAAATTCTATCTAAAGTCATATTAATTACGTATTAACTACGTAAATAAGGAATTCGTTTTTTATTTAAAATATGTGATAATAACGACAAAAATTTTAAAAATATTATAAAAAATAAAATTATGTGGAGGTTGCGGAGTGGACTGTATTTGACGATTTCCCGTGTTCTCTTCGATAGCAATTGATTGTTGTTGTATAAAACGAAGGACCAGTAACAAGAACACTTATTCTTTTAAAATTGATTTATTTGTTGATCAAGTACAAGTTCTATTTCAAGCAAATCGGTTGAATAATTAAAATAAATAGCAAAATTGTTAATTAAAATTGACATAGTGTTTGAAAAATTACCAAACTGGATCGGCTGGGACTCGAACCCGGATCTCTTGGTTACCAGCCAAGCGCCTTACCAACTAGGCCACCGATCACCGATTCGAGTGCCACTCCAATTCAGTAATCAATCAAACACAACCTCTCTCTAATGCGAGACGCAGTTTTATACTTTTAATTTCAAATGTTATCGAGTGCCTGTGAAACATTATTAGTGTATGGCGGATTTTTATCCGTATTTAAACATACACCAATATTCATATGTTCACTCAATGTCCAGCTTTGGCTGATACTTGAACACTCGATGTACTTTGGCAAATGGCCAATTCATTATGTTAATTAAAATTGACATAGTGTTTGAAAAATTACCAAACTGGATCGGCTGGGACTCGAACCCGGATCTCTTGGTTACCAGCCAAGCGCCTTACCAACTAGGCCACCGATCACCGATCGGTGATCGGTGGCCTAGTTGGTAAGGCGCTTGGCTGGTAACCAAGAGATCCGGGTTCGAGTCCCAGCCGATCCAGTTTGGTAATTTTTCAAACACTATGTCAATTTTAATTAACATAATGAATTGGCCATTTGCCAAAGTACATCGAGTGTTCAAGTATCAGCCAAAGCTGGACATTGAGTGAACATATGAATATTGGTGTATGTTTAAATACGGATAAAAATCCGCCATACACTAATAATGTTTCACAGGCACTCGATAACATTTGAAATTAAAAGTATAAAACTGCGTCTCGCATTAGAGAGAGGTTGTGTTTGATTGATTACTGAATTGGAGTGGCACTCGAATCGGTGATCGGTGGCCTAGTTGGTAAGGCGCTTGGCTGGTAACCAAGAGATCCGGGTTCGAGTCCCAGCCGATCCAGTTTGGTAATTTTTCAAACACTATGTCAATTTTAATTAACATAATGAATTGGCCATTTGCCAAAGTACATCGAGTGTTCAAGTATCAGCCAAAGCTGGACATTGAGTGAACATATGAATATTGGTGTATGTTTAAATACGGATAAAAATCCGCCATACACTAATAATGTTTCACAGGCACTCGATAACATTTGAAATTAAAAGTATAAAACTGCGTCTCGCATTAGAGAGAGGTTGTGTTTGATTGATTACTGAATTGGAGTGGCACTCGAATCGGTGATCGGTGGCCTAGTTGGTAAGGCGCTTGGCTGGTAACCAAGAGATCCGGGTTCGAGTCCCAGCCGATCCAGTTTGGTAATTTTTCAAACACTATGTCAATTTTAATTAACATAATGAATTGGCCATTTGCCAAAGTACATCGAGTGTTCAAGTATCAGCCAAAGCTGGACATTGAGTGAACATATGAATATTGGTGTATGTTTAAATACGGATAAAAATCCGCCATACACTAATAATGTTTCACAGGCACTCGATAACATTTGAAATTAAAAGTATAAAACTGCGTCTCGCATTAGAGAGAGGTTGTGTTTGATTGATTACTGAATTGGAGTGGCACTCGAATCGGTGATCGGTGGCCTAGTTGGTAAGGCGCTTGGCTGGTAACCAAGAGATCCGGGTTCGAGTCCCAGCCGATCCAGTTTGGTAATTTTTCAAACACTATGTCAATTTTAATTAACATAATGAATTGGCCATTTGCCAAAGTACATCGAGTGTTCAAGTATCAGCCAAAGCTGGACATTGAGTGAACATATGAATATTGGTGTATGTTTAAATACGGATAAAAATCCGCCATACACTAATAATGTTTCACAGGCACTCGATAACATTTGAAATTAAAAGTATAAAACTGCGTCTCGCATTAGAGAGAGGTTGTGTTTGATTGATTACTGAATTGGAGTGGCACTCGAATCGGTGATCGGTGGCCTAGTTGGTAAGGCGCTTGGCTGGTAACCAAGAGATCCGGGTTCGAGTCCCAGCCGATCCAGTTTGGTAATTTTTCAAACACTATGTCAATTTTAATTAACATAATGAATTGGCCATTTGCCAAAGTACATCGAGTGTTCAAGTATCAGCCAAAGCTGGACATTGAGTGAACATATGAATATTGGTGTATGTTTAAATACGGATAAAAATCCGCCATACACTAATAATGTTTCACAGGCACTCGATAACATTTGAAATTAAAAGTATAAAACTGCGTCTCGCATTAGAGAGAGGTTGTGTTTGATTGATTACTGAATTGGAGTGGCACTCGAATCGGTGATCGGTGGCCTAGTTGGTAAGGCGCTTGGCTGGTAACCAAGAGATCCGGGTTCGAGTCCCAGCCGATCCAGTTTGGTAATTTTTCAAACACTATGTCAATTTTAATTAACATAATGAATTGGCCATTTGCCAAAGTACATCGAGTGTTCAAGTATCAGCCAAAGCTGGACATTGAGTGAACATATGAATATTGGTGTATGTTTAAATACGGATAAAAATCCGCCATACACTAATAATGTTTCACAGGCACTCGATAACATTTGAAATTAAAAGTATAAAACTGCGTCTCGCATTAGAGAGAGGTTGTGTTTGATTGATTACTGAATTGGAGTGGCACTCGAATCGGTGATCGGTGGCCTAGTTGGTAAGGCGCTTGGCTGGTAACCAAGAGATCCGGGTTCGAGTCCCAGCCGATCCAGTTTGGTAATTTTTCAAACACTATGTCAATTTTAATTAACATAATGAATTGGTCATTTGCCAAAGTACATCGAGTGTTCAAGTATCAGCCAAAGCTGGACATTGAGTGAACATATGAATATTGGTGTATGTTTAAATACGGATAAAAATCCGCCATACACTAATAATGTTTCACAGGCACTCGATAACATTTGAAATTAAAAGTATAAAACTGCGTCTCGCATTAGAGAGAGGTTGTGTTTGATTGATTACTGAATTGGAGTGGCACTCCAATCGGTGATCGGTGGCCTAGTTGGTAAGGCGCTTGGCTGGTAACCAAGAGATCCGGGTTCGAGTCCCAGCCGATCCAGTTTGGTAATTTTTCAAACACTATGTCAATTTTAATTAACATAATGAATTGGCCATTTGCCAAAGTACATCGAGTGTTCAAGTATCAGCCAAAGCTGGACATTGAGTGAACATATGAATATTGGTGTATGTTTAAATACGGATAAAAATCCGCCATACACTAATAATGTTTCACAGGCACTCGATAACATTTGAAATTAAAAGTATAAAACTGCGTCTCGCATTAGAGAGAGGTTGTGTTTGATTGATTACTGAATTGGAGTGGCACTCGAATCGGTGATCGGTGGCCTAGTTGGTAAGGCGCTTGGCTGGTAACCAAGAGATCCGGGTTCGAGTCCCAGCCGATCCAGTTTGGTAATTTTTCAAACACTATGTCAATTTTAATTAACATAATGAATTGGCCATTTGCCAAAGTACATCGAGTGTTCAAGTATCAGCCAAAGCTGGACATTGAGTGAACATATGAATATTGGTGTATGTTTAAATACGGATAAAAATCCGCCATACACTAATAATGTTTCACAGGCACTCGATAACATTTGAAATTAAAAGTATAAAACTGCGTCTCGCATTAGAGAGAGGTTGTGTTTGATTGATTACTGAATTGGAGTGGCACTCGAATCGGTGATCGGTGGCCTAGTTGGTAAGGCGCTTGGCTGGTAACCAAGAGATCCGGGTTCGAGTCCCAGCCGATCCAGTTTGGTAATTTTTCAAACACTATGTCAATTTTAATTAACATAATGAATTGGCCATTTGCCAAAGTACATCGAGTGTTCAAGTATCAGCCAAAGCTGGACATTGAGTGAACATATGAATATTGGTGTATGTTTAAATACGGATAAAAATCCGCCATACACTAATAATGTTTCACAGGCACTCGATAACATTTGAAATTAAAAGTATAAAACTGCGTCTCGCATTAGAGAGAGGTTGTGTTTGATTGATTACTGAATTGGAGTGGCACTCGAATCGGTGATCGGTGGCCTAGTTGGTAAGGCGCTTGGCTGGTAACCAAGAGATCCGGGTTCGAGTCCCAGCCGATCCAGTTTGGTAATTTTTCAAACACTATGTCAATTTTAATTAACATAATGAATTGGCCATTTGCCAAAGTACATCGAGTGTTCAAGTATCAGCCAAAGCTGGACATTGAGTGAACATATGAATATTGGTGTATGTTTAAATACGGATAAAAATCCGCCATACACTAATAATGTTTCACAGGCACTCGATAACATTTGAAATTAAAAGTATAAAACTGCGTCTCGCATTAGAGAGAGGTTGTGTTTGATTGATTACTGAATTGGAGTGGCACTCGAATCGGTGATCGGTGGCCTAGTTGGTAAGGCGCTTGGCTGGTAACCAAGAGATCCGGGTTCGAGTCCCAGCCGATCCAGTTTGGTAATTTTTCAAACACTATGTCAATTTTAATTAACATAATGAATTGGCCATTTGCCAAAGTACATCGAGTGTTCAAGTATCAGCCAAAGCTGGACATTGAGTGAACATATGAATATTGGTGTATGTTTAAATACGGATAAAAATCCGCCATACACTAATAATGTTTCACAGGCACTCGATAACATTTGAAATTAAAAGTATAAAACTGCGTCTCGCATTAGAGAGAGGTTGTGTTTGATTGATTACTGAATTGGAGTGGCACTCGAATCGGTGATCGGTGGCCTAGTTGGTAAGGCGCTTGGCTGGTAACCAAGAGATCCGGGTTCGAGTCCCAGCCGATCCAGTTTGGTAATTTTTCAAACACTATGTCAATTTTAATTAACATAATGAATTGGCCATTTGCCAAAGTACATCGAGTGTTCAAGTATCAGCCAAAGCTGGACATTGAGTGAACATATGAATATTGGTGTATGTTTAAATACGGATAAAAATCCGCCATACACTAATAATGTTTCACAGGCACTCGATAACATTTGAAATTAAAAGTATAAAACTGCGTCTCGCATTAGAGAGAGGTTGTGTTTGATTGATTACTGAATTGGAGTGGCACTCGAATCGGTGATCGGTGGCCTAGTTGGTAAGGCGCTTGGCTGGTAACCAAGAGATCCGGGTTCGAGTCCCAGCCGATCCAGTTTGGTAATTTTTCAAACACTATGTCAATTTTAATTAACATAATGAATTGGTCATTTGCCAAAGTACATCGAGTGTTCAAGTATCAGCCAAAGCTGGACATTGAGTGAACATATGAATATTGGTGTATGTTTAAATACGGATAAAAATCCGCCATACACTAATAATGTTTCACAGGCACTCGATAACATTTGAAATTAAAAGTATAAAACTGCGTCTCGCATTAGAGAGAGGTTGTGTTTGATTGATTACTGAATTGGAGTGGCACTCGAATCGGTGATCGGTGGCCTAGTTGGTAAGGCGCTTGGCTGGTAACCAAGAGATCCGGGTTCGAGTCCCAGCCGATCCAGTTTGGTAATTTTTCAAACACTATGTCAATTTTAATTAACATAATGAATTGGCCATTTGCCAAAGTACATCGAGTGTTCAAGTATCAGCCAAAGCTGGACATTGAGTGAACATATGAATATTGGTGTATGTTTAAATACGGATAAAAATCCGCCATACACTAATAATGTTTCACAGGCACTCGATAACATTTGAAATTAAAAGTATAAAACTGCGTCTCGCATTAGAGAGAGGTTGTGTTTGATTGATTACTGAATTGGAGTGGCACTCGAATCGGTGATCGGTGGCCTAGTTGGTAAGGCGCTTGGCTGGTAACCAAGAGATCCGGGTTCGAGTCCCAGCCGATCCAGTTTGGTAATTTTTCAAACACTATGTCAATTTTAATTAACATAATGAATTGGCCATTTGCCAAAGTACATCGAGTGTTCAAGTATCAGCCAAAGCTGGACATTGAGTGAACATATGAATATTGGTGTATGTTTAAATACGGATAAAAATCCGCCATACACTAATAATGTTTCACAGGCACTCGATAACATTTGAAATTAAAAGTATAAAACTGCGTCTCGCATTAGAGAGAGGTTGTGTTTGATTGATTACTGAATTGGAGTGGCACTCGAATCGGTGATCGGTGGCCTAGTTGGTAAGGCGCTTGGCTGGTAACCAAGAGATCCGGGTTCGAGTCCCAGCCGATCCAGTTTGGTAATTTTTCAAACACTATGTCAATTTTAATTAACATAATGAATTGGCCATTTGCCAAAGTACATCGAGTGTTCAAGTATCAGCCAAAGCTGGACATTGAGTGAACATATGAATATTGGTGTATGTTTAAATACGGATAAAAATCCGCCATACACTAATAATGTTTCACAGGCACTCGATAACATTTGAAATTAAAAGTATAAAACTGCGTCTCGCATTAGAGAGAGGTTGTGTTTGATTGATTACTGAATTGGAGTGGCACTCGAATCGGTGATCGGTGGCCTAGTTGGTAAGGCGCTTGGCTGGTAACCAAGAGATCCGGGTTCGAGTCCCAGCCGATCCAGTTTGGTAATTTTTCAAACACTATGTCAATTTTAATTAACATAATGAATTGGCCATTTGCCAAAGTACATCGAGTGTTCAAGTATCAGCCAAAGCTGGACATTGAGTGAACATATGAATATTGGTGTATGTTTAAATACGGATAAAAATCCGCCATACACTAATAATGTTTCACAGGCACTCGATAACATTTGAAATTAAAAGTATAAAACTGCGTCTCGCATTAGAGAGAGGTTGTGTTTGATTGATTACTGAATTGGAGTGGCACTCGAATCGGTGATCGGTGGCCTAGTTGGTAAGGCGCTTGGCTGGTAACCAAGAGATCCGGGTTCGAGTCCCAGCCGATCCAGTTTGGTAATTTTTCAAACACTATGTCAATTTTAATTAACATAATGAATTGGCCATTTGCCAAAGTACATCGAGTGTTCAAGTATCAGCCAAAGCTGGACATTGAGTGAACATATGAATATTGGTGTATGTTTAAATACGGATAAAAATCCGCCATACACTAATAATGTTTCACAGGCACTCGATAACATTTGAAATTAAAAGTATAAAACTGCGTCTCGCATTAGAGAGAGGTTGTGTTTGATTGATTACTGAATTGGAGTGGCACTCGAATCGGTGATCGGTGGCCTAGTTGGTAAGGCGCTTGGCTGGTAACCAAGAGATCCGGGTTCGAGTCCCAGCCGATCCAGTTTGGTAATTTTTCAAACACTATGTCAATTTTAATTAACATAATGAATTGGCCATTTGCCAAAGTACATCGAGTGTTCAAGTATCAGCCAAAGCTGGACATTGAGTGAACATATGAATATTGGTGTATGTTTAAATACGGATAAAAATCCGCCATACACTAATAATGTTTCACAGGCACTCGATAACATTTGAAATTAAAAGTATAAAACTGCGTCTCGCATTAGAGAGAGGTTGTGTTTGATTGATTACTGAATTGGAGTGGCACTCGAATCGGTGATCGGTGGCCTAGTTGGTAAGGCGCTTGGCTGGTAACCAAGAGATCCGGGTTCGAGTCCCAGCCGATCCAGTTTGGTAATTTTTCAAACACTATGTCAATTTTAATTAACATAATGAATTGGTCATTTGCCAAAGTACATCGAGTGTTCAAGTATCAGCCAAAGCTGGACATTGAGTGAACATATGAATATTGGTGTATGTTTAAATACGGATAAAAATCCGCCATACACTAATAATGTTTCACAGGCACTCGATAACATTTGAAATTAAAAGTATAAAACTGCGTCTCGCATTAGAGAGAGGTTGTGTTTGATTGATTACTGAATTGGAGTGGCACTCGAATCGGTGATCGGTGGCCTAGTTGGTAAGGCGCTTGGCTGGTAACCAAGAGATCCGGGTTCGAGTCCCAGCCGATCCAGTTTGGTAATTTTTCAAACACTATGTCAATTTTAATTAACATAATGAATTGGCCATTTGCCAAAGTACATCGAGTGTTCAAGTATCAGCCAAAGCTGGACATTGAGTGAACATATGAATATTGGTGTATGTTTAAATACGGATAAAAATCCGCCATACACTAATAATGTTTCACAGGCACTCGATAACATTTGAAATTAAAAGTATAAAACTGCGTCTCGCATTAGAGAGAGGTTGTGTTTGATTGATTACTGAATTGGAGTGGCACTCGAATCGGTGATCGGTGGCCTAGTTGGTAAGGCGCTTGGCTGGTAACCAAGAGATCCGGGTTCGAGTCCCAGCCGATCCAGTTTGGTAATTTTTCAAACACTATGTCAATTTTAATTAACATAATGAATTGGCCATTTGCCAAAGTACATCGAGTGTTCAAGTATCAGCCAAAGCTGGACATTGAGTGAACATATGAATATTGGTGTATGTTTAAATACGGATAAAAATCCGCCATACACTAATAATGTTTCACAGGCACTCGATAACATTTGAAATTAAAAGTATAAAACTGCGTCTCGCATTAGAGAGAGGTTGTGTTTGATTGATTACTGAATTGGAGTGGCACTCGAATCGGTGATCGGTGGCCTAGTTGGTAAGGCGCTTGGCTGGTAACCAAGAGATCCGGGTTCGAGTCCCAGCCGATCCAGTTTGGTAATTTTTCAAACACTATGTCAATTTTAATTAACATAATGAATTGGCCATTTGCCAAAGTACATCGAGTGTTCAAGTATCAGCCAAAGCTGGACATTGAGTGAACATATGAATATTGGTGTATGTTTAAATACGGATAAAAATCCGCCATACACTAATAATGTTTCACAGGCACTCGATAACATTTGAAATTAAAAGTATAAAACTGCGTCTCGCATTAGAGAGAGGTTGTGTTTGATTGATTACTGAATTGGAGTGGCACTCGAATCGGTGATCGGTGGCCTAGTTGGTAAGGCGCTTGGCTGGTAACCAAGAGATCCGGGTTCGAGTCCCAGCCGATCCAGTTTGGTAATTTTTCAAACACTATGTCAATTTTAATTAACATAATGAATTGGCCATTTGCCAAAGTACATCGAGTGTTCAAGTATCAGCCAAAGCTGGACATTGAGTGAACATATGAATATTGGTGTATGTTTAAATACGGATAAAAATCCGCCATACACTAATAATGTTTCACAGGCACTCGATAACATTTGAAATTAAAAGTATAAAACTGCGTCTCGCATTAGAGAGAGGTTGTGTTTGATTGATTACTGAATTGGAGTGGCACTCGAATCGGTGATCGGTGGCCTAGTTGGTAAGGCGCTTGGCTGGTAACCAAGAGATCCGGGTTCGAGTCCCAGCCGATCCAGTTTGGTAATTTTTCAAACACTATGTCAATTTTAATTAACATAATGAATTGGCCATTTGCCAAAGTACATCGAGTGTTCAAGTATCAGCCAAAGCTGGACATTGAGTGAACATATGAATATTGGTGTATGTTTAAATACGGATAAAAATCCGCCATACACTAATAATGTTTCACAGGCACTCGATAACATTTGAAATTAAAAGTAGCAAAATTGTTACAAAAATGAAATAAATAAGTACATAACTTTTTGTGTTTACGTAAAACACGCGCGCACATCCGAATCGTACGTTGTTCAGAACGCAACTCTCTCTGTAAGCGACTCGTACGCTTCACTTCGTCGTGTCAAATCGTTAATACTCGTATTTAGTTAGCAATATACCATTCAGATAGCGCTAACAAACGGCGGCAATATTTGAAATAAAATATTAAAAATTAGAAAATGTTAAATGGGATTTAACATTATGTAAAAATTAAAATATATGTAAATAATAAACAAATATTTTACTTCGCAAAAATACCACTTTTATTTTGAAACTGTGACAATATTGTTTCGAACCGTCAGTTCATTTTCACACAGAATCAATAAATTCATTTTCGCACAGAAACAATATTGTATTCTGTGTGAAAATGAACTGACGGTTCGAAACATTTAGTAATATCCTAAAAAATGCTCATGCTCATGCTCATGCTCATACTCATGCTCATGCTTATGCTCATACTCATACTCATACTCCACTCGCTCATACTTACTTTGCTTCATTTGCTTACAATAATTTTCGTATACCTTTTCCAACAATTTTTGGGATGACTTTTCGAGAGGGTGTTATTAGTGACCATAAACTTTCAAGATGTTAAGTTATTTTATTGCTTGCAACAAATACCACCCTATGTTCACTCCAATTGTATTTAAATTTGTTACCTGTTTTACAAGCGACGGTTTCTTTTTGCATTCATATAGATAAGTAGGTAACATGCTGCGAACAATACTGCTGATTATTGCCGTACTTGAAAAGTCATCTCATTTAAATATTGAAAAACTATACTTACGTACATAAATTATATACCTACATTTTTTCAAAGTCTCCGTTGAATGTATTCACAATTATTGTCAATAGTTTTATTAAGGGTCATCTTTTGTTATATTTTTTACAACTTGGACTAGTGAAGGTACATATTTGTACAGATTAATTTCTTTTATTTAATAAAAACAGGTAAATTTTTAAGAAATTGTTCTAAATAGATATTTATGATAATTGTTATTTTCTTATTTTTAATATGAATTTATATAAATATAAAATCCTTATATAGAGTCTATGTCAGACTAAACTTTTTTAGTTAGTTAGACTAAAGTTATATAATATTATGATAATAATTATTCATTCAATCATTTGTTGAAAGGTCTGATAGTTATGTTATATAATAGTTATATGTCATTTCAAATCTAATATGTCTGACGTTTTTATTTAATAATAAAAATTTCGAAGTTTTAATTCAATATTAATTATTTTTCAATTGATTTTACGTTCTGAAATAAAGAAAATATTAAAGTGAAATTATAAAAACAGTTAGTTAAGTGTTTTAGGCCCAAAAATAAATTAAAAATGTTTATAAAATAGGTAAGTAATAGGTCATTCTCAAAATGGAATACATACCCTAAAACTTCGAACTCATTTAAAAACACTTCTACAAATAATATTTAACCCGTATAAAAAGATAATTTAACTATCCTAATCTCTTAAGTGGACTAATAACAATTATTTGTATACTTTTATTATGCTAATAACTTTAAAAATTCGGTGAAAAATGTTACAATTTATAACTCATATGTTTTGAATAATGATCATCCACCATTATAAAAATTCACGAATTCAACAAAAATTGTTCGATATATATTTGTATTTCTTAAATTAAGTGAGGAAACATTATATGCGAGGTGAATTTAAATTGAAAAATAATCATTCTATTAATAATAATTTTTGTTATCAGAGGTTTCTTTCAGAAATAACTTCATTAAGATATAAATGTCAAAATTGTTTTTCTATTGGATCGCGTTCCACAAACGGGGCTTTCACCCTATGTATAAAAAAAAATTATAACATTTTTTTAGAGAGAGAAAAAACTATTGACAAATATGATATTTTAGAATGAATACGTAGACTAAAATCAAACATTTATAAGAATACTTGTCAAATTATTTATTTTTATCAATTTTTAGCATTGAAGCCGTGGTTTAATCAAAAAATAATATTTGAACTTTATATTTTATTTTAAATTCTGCATCAATTAAAAAAAAAACAGCCACTAGAACGCTCGTGGTCACTTTTTCAGTTTCTAAGCAACTTTTTAAGGGTAAGTTGGTAGCCTATATGTATAAACCTTGATCAACATGATCGTCATCATTACAGCTTGAATCGGATAGTAAATCATTGTCACAGGGTAATTTAGATACAAAAGGAATAAAAGGTATATTTTGATTTTTGCATACAATTTGCATGATATTTCTTCAATTTTGAATAACATTATTATAGATGTTACTTGCAGACCATTTTTTTTTTTTTAATGAAATACTCATCTCTTTCCAAATTTCTGAAGACCATGCTGGATATGTTCCATGTTGAAAATGTTCAATAAATTCTTCTATTGTAGCAACTGCGTCAGTGACAGAGACTAAAGGTTTCGGACCCATCTTGCTAAAATGGTTAATATAAAGTTAAAAAAATTGTTTACTTCAAATATAACGGAGAAAATTATCTTACTTAAAATCAAAATTTTGTAGCACATTATTTGTACTAGCGGCATTGGCCGCCTCAATAAAATAGTATTGTGACCGAAACATAGCGAAGAACGCTTCTAGAATTAAAAAAATGAATTTATTTCACCTGAAAAATAAATTATTGAACAATACTCTACACATAAATATATATAAAGAGGGTCTTACTTCTAAAACTGAAAATATAATATTCCATTTTAAAATAATTTGACCTAAGTAAGGTAACGGGCCTAGTTTCTGACCTTTTAAGAGTGACGGCTAAGGTTAAACGACAGTAATAAATATAAGTTTAAACTTAAAAGACAATTAATAATTTTATCAACTAGTTTATGGCTTTCAAAATAAAGTCATACAAGTAAAATAATTATTTGAATTGAATTAATAATTTAAATTAATGTTTTAAAAATTGACAAAAAGGACCCAGTTTCTGACCTTCAAAATTTCTCATGTGACAGTTTTTGACCCTGACAGTGGCCTAGTTTCTGATCCTTAAATTTAATACAGTTTTTTAAAATTTAATTTATAAATAATTTTTTATTGATAAAAATGATTGTTTAATGTTATATACGTTATGAAAAATAACAAAAACTAATCGAAGACAACTATAAATAACAAAATAACTAACAAAAACTGGTTAGAATTTAATTGGGCCATACCACTTTAGAAGTGAGCCTAGTAATTGACCCTCATATTTCAATAATAAAAATCATTCTAAGGTATTTTATAAATATTTTAAAATAAATTTTAAACAAATATTAACCTGCTCATATATTTTTAATTAAGTTTTCATACTTACATGATGAATATTGCACAGATCAAAATGAGTACTTTGTAACATAAACTGTTAGGAAACTACCAAAAAAATAGTTTTTACACACATTTTAAACTTAAATTTTTTTTTTATTTAGTTAATATATTCTAAACTTTTTAAATTGCTGTTCATTAGACACAGAATAGATTACTTTAAATTAAGAATTTATTTTTTTTTCTTATTTAAAATATAGTTTTTTTATTAATTTATAACAAAGTTGAAAAGTTCAGAAACTGGGCCAGGGTCAATTACCGGGTCTTTTACCTTAAATATTTTTGATGATTATATTCAATAAACAATGATGATTATATTCAATAAATAATTACTATAGTGATAATAAAGTTTAAAAATATAATTTCACAAATTCTTTCAGCTTCGGCGCAAAAAGATTAATTTCTTTCCTATTAAAAATAAAAAAACAAACTTGCAACAAACAAACAAACAAACAAACACAAATGCTGTCGGTACTTAACAATAATTTTATGATTGTTTAGACGCCTATGTATCTGTCAAACAGTGACATTTCAGAAAAATAAGTTTTTATTTTTCAATGAATTAAAACTGAAATTTTATTTCCTTATTGTACTTAGTTATCATTTTTATATGATAATTTAATCTATTTAATAATTTTAATTTCCGATGGAAAACGTAATAATCGTTTAATTTTTCGTTACTACATTGTCAAAAATGGCAACCATAATGAGTCAATATCATTTTAAATTACGTAAAATCCTAATCGTTTGCAAGTACTTGAGTACGAAATTTAAAAGTGTCGTTTTTAAAACCTAATTACTCAAAAATATGAGATAAAACAATGAGAATTTGAGTGTTTCTGGTAGTTTTGAATCACAAACAAATTTTTGAAAAACTTTTAAACATACGTTTCCATTTAAAAAACTATAAGTTTGTATCATACCTCGAAAACCATAAGAGCTATAAAGCTCCTGACTATAGCAATCGGTTGCCCCCGTCGATATCTACAACTCTTATTTGAACAATTTTTCGATTAAATCAATGGTTTGGCTGTAATCAAAATGTGCAACTCCCGAAAAACTCACACGGTATATATATATATATATATATATATATATATATATATATATATATATATATATATATATATTTATCTCTATATATATATACATATACATATATATATATATACATATATATATATATATATATATATATATATATATATATATATATATGTCCGCACGATAACTCTCGAACGAAATGTCCTAGGTTTACGAAATTTGGTGAGAACGTTGGAAGTCCAAAAATCTTGGATGAGTTCTTCAGCCAAACACGTCGGATGCCAGGAACATGGCTTTTGTTCTTGCAAAAAATTAGTTTTTTGCCAAAATTTGCTATAATTTAAAAGTTTTTGCCACACTTTTTACACCATTGCAAAGACGGAAAAAAATCACATAAAAAAGGTTTTTGAACTATTATTGTAGGTTAGCTAGTTTTTGAGAAAATAAGAAAAAAAGTCAGTAGCGGATTGGACAGTTCTGGACCCACCACCCGATTTTTTTGACCGACCCTAAGGTGGAGGCAGAGCTACCGGGGCGGTTCTAGAAACCTCTGGCGGTGGGTGGAGAACGAAAATTTTTCAAACCTACCTGAACCTAACGGAACTTGGCCTAACCTAACCGAACCTAAGGAAATTTTTTTCTAACAATAAATACTATAAATACTAACAATAAATTATTAATATTCATCATCTGATCATATATATATATATATATATATATATATATATATATATATATATATATATATATATATATATATATAAACTTTAGTGAATGTCAATTTTAGTTTCTTCACCTACGGTTTTTTGGACATTTTTCGTGAAAAAATTTGGCGGAATGAAGCGGAAAAGTCACATAAAGAAGGTTTTTTCTAAAAAGGTACTTTTGTAAATGGAAATTCGCTATGTTATGCAGGATGCTGCCTGCGACAGGGGTATTTTGATATTAATTGGCTTCTAGTGTTCTATGAAACTGAAAATGATTCATTCAATAAGAACGCACGTAAGTTTATGTATCAGACACGCTCGTAATATAGCTGTCTCCCACAAGATCTATTATCTAGTATATTGAAAAAAGATAGTAGAAAATATAATAACTTTTATATGTGACAAAATTTCATTTTTACATTCTTAATGTGTGAATCATTTCCATTTAATATAAATATTTCTATATATAAGTTTAGCTTTATTTTCATGAAACGTCGGTAGTGAAGGTATGACCTATGATATACAACTTCAATACATTTTTTTTGGCCCTCTATTACCGCGCGTGAAGGGTATAGATGTCACCGTTGTCGTTATCATTATGCATAGTACACTTGAGAAGCACAGAAATGTCACTATCATAACTTTAAATTATCTTTAGCCTTATCCGATAATGTAGATTAATGTAAATCCACTAAAATGCTCCGAATTGCGTTTTATTTTGATCAATTTATCAAGTTTAAAACAGATACAGTAATTATAAACTCATGTATTTATTTAAAAATACTAAAGGAAATTTATTTGTATTCAAAATTATACATTAATCAAATATTTCGTAAATGAATATCACTATCACTGATTCTAATTTCTGACAAGTATGTTCCCATTTTTCTGCAACAGATAAAATGTATTCTAATTTTCTAATTAATTTACTGTCATATTAAAATAAGTAATAATTATTTTTAAATAAAAGTAAACTAATAAATGTTAATTATACATACCTTCAATAATAATTAAGTAAAATTATTAAATTTAATATTGAACTCAGAAAAATAGACGAATTTTTAATAAATAATTCGAAAAAAATGAAAACTTCCTCTGATAGAATTTTTTTAATTGGTAGTACAGAAATGTTACAAATGAACAGTAAATTCGACAGATATCAGCTAGAAGCACCGTCTACAATTACCATTTTACAGTGCTACCGCACTGCCCTCTGAACTTCTCACGAAAACAACCTTTTGCTAAGGATCCGTCCACACGGCTCAAGCTTTACCACCGACTTACTTGCGCAAACCAGGTTTGTGCAAGTAAAAATGTACGTATTTTCCCGTCCATACGTACATGTTTACTTGCACAAACCTGGTTTGCGCAAGTAAGTCGGTGGTAAAGCTTGAGCCGTGTGGACGGACCTTAAGAAAAATTCCTCCATTTTAGGCTAAGCGCGCATTACGTTTTTTTTCCGCTCGGCGTTTTTCCACAAAAGCTCAAAACGCGTCATCAGCGCGCACTACGTTTTTTTAGGTTTGTTCCAGCATGCTATATTTGACAGTCCGTGGATTGTTTGCACATGCGTAATCAAGTTATTGCGTTCCAGCAAAGAAAAAGTAAACAATTTGTACATATTGTACAATGTTTCACCAATACATCCGATAAGTTACAAACTTGTTATTGACTGTCTAAATTGTCCAAGGGTTTTTGAATGGATTTTTTGTACATTATATTGTTTGTTTCTTTTAATTTATTGCTATCTCTTTCTTTTGACGGTTTAAAAACAACAGATTATAGGTTAATTGTTTAACGTACAAAATTTGAAAGTTTTAAACTAGATAAACAAATTTTATAATTATTTATAGACATTTAAAAAAAGAAGGGGGAAAAATGTATATTAAAATTTTAGGTTAACAAAATTTCAAGTTACATCTATAAATTTCATTTAACATTTCTTATTACTGAAATGGAGTGAAATGAATAAAACTGAAATATAATTTTATTTAATATTGGTAAATTTCAGCGTGACTTTAGATATCCCATATTTGTTTTATTTGTTTAATTTTAGTGGTAATATGATATGAGTGATACTAGGAAACACATAATTCTGATTTTCACTTATCTACCTCTGTTGAGACGGGGAACGAAATAATTCGATTATCATTTCAAGAGAACAAAAAAATTCAAACCGAAAGTTATATATACGACACTGTGGAAGAAGACAGTGTCCATTAAATGTCAACAATTGTTTTTAAAATATGTTCCAGCACTCTGCACATTACAAACATGTTTGTGACTTGTTCATAGTCGAGCATGCGCATAAATAAATCATGAACATGTTTTGTACTTGTCGAAAAATAGGTGCTGGAACACACCTTTTTTCTCAGTAGCGGAATTGGCGGGACTTAAAATTATTTCGAAAATGGACGTTCATTGAGCTTGCTGCACTGGTGCTTTACATTAGTAATATGACGTTATAAAATTATAAATAATTTTAAAGTATGTAAAATTCTGAATGTTTTAATTTTAATACTTTTTTACTTTTAAAATATTATTAAGAAATAAAAAATGATTCAATATTAATTATCAAAATATGTCAAACTTATGAACACATTTCTATTTTCTTCCACCATTTACATATTTTAGATAGTACCCACTCTTCTTTTTAAATAATTAAATTTGTAAAAATATTCATTCACCAAGATCTAAATTATCTTTTTTACCTATAATGCAGTCCAGTTTATTAAATTAACTATTTTATCAAAATCAGGACGTTCGTTAAGCTTCTTTTACTGGGGCTTTACGATGGCAACATAACATTATAAAATCAAAAATAATTTTTGTACGCAAAATTCTGTCTAATTTAATGACTAAATAAATAAAAATACAAAACAATAAACATATTAAAACATTTTATTTTCAAAATACATAATTATTATAATTAAATACAAATAATTCAAAATTAATTATTAAAATGTCAAACTTATGAATGAATTTCAGCGGCGGATTTCAAACTTCAGCGGCGGAAAAAAAAAACGCAAAAAGTAACATTTTTTTTTTTTTTGCTAAAAAAAAAAACGCGTCATTTTTGTAACACGTATAAATATATGACAACACGCGCACTTGCGTAAATAAGCAAGCGGTTTTTTTGATTAATGTGGTTATGTATCATATGATGCATTGCTACAGAACAGAAATGTATATAAAGTAATATTTTAGTCAAAATATCGTTAGATTTGGAATTTTATGGAAAATTTGACGAAGAAAATTATATATGAAATAGACAAAAGCCCCCAAGTATGGGATAAAATCCTAATATTAAGGTAAGAACATTATAGACCGGGAGGCGGTAATAAGAAAGTATTTACCCATTGAGTTAAAGAAAATTTCATTTTTCAACTAATAGTTTATCATTCGAAGTTACTAAAATGCTTTGTCGGCCAGGCCAACTCTTGTCCGGTTATGCGGGCCGACCTCGAAAAGTGGTCAATTTTTCGAGGCCCCCTTACCCATCGAGTTAAAGAAAATTTCATTTTTCATCTAATAGTTTATCATTCGAAGTTACTAAAATGCTTTGTCGGCCAGGCCAACTCTTGTCCGGTTACGCGGGCCGACCTCGAAAAGTGGTCAATTTTTCGAGGCCCCCTTACCCATCGAGTTAAAGAAAATTTCATTTTTCATCTAAGGCTAAGCGCGCACTACGTTTTTCCGCCGCTGTTTTTTTTCAGCAAAAAAATGTGAAGCATTATACTCCATATAAGCGAACGCACTACGTTTTTTTTTCAGCGGCGGAAAAAAAAAACGCAAAAAGTTACATTTTTTTTTGCTGGAAAAAAAACGCGTCATTTTTGTAACACGTATAAATATATGACAACACGCGCACTTGCGTAAATACGCAAGCGGTTTTTTTGATTAGTGTGATTATGTGTCATATTATGATGCACTAATACACAACAGAAATGTATGTAAAATAAAATTTTAGTCAAAGTATCGCCAGATTTGGAATTTTAATAGAAAATTTGACGAAGAAAATTATATATGAAATAGACAAAAGCCCCCCAGTATTGGATAAAATTCTAATATTAAGGTATTTAAGAATATTGTCACCTAAATGTTTTTGGCGAGAAGTTTGTTAAAGAATAACTAATAAATTGGACTGCATTACAGATAAAAAAGGTAATTTAGGTTTTGGTAAATAAATCTTTCTACAAATATAATTATCTGAAAAGAAGATTGGTTAAATCCTTTGTTAAATATGTAAATGGAAAAGCGGGAAAAAATGAGAATCCATTCATAAGTTTGACATTTTAATAATTAATTTTGAATTATTTGTATTTAATTATAATAATTATGTATTTTGAAAATAAAATGTTTTAATATGTTTATTGTTTTGTATTTTTATTTATCTAGTCATTAAATTATACAGAATTTTGCGTACAAAAAGTATTTTTGATTTTATAATGTTGTTGCCATCGTAAAGCCCCAGTAAAAAAAGCTTAACGAACGTCCTGATTTTGATAAAATAGTTAATTTAATAAATTGGACTGCATTATAGGTAAAAAAGATAATTTAGATCTTGGTGAATGAATATTTTTACAAATTTAATTATTTAAAAAGAAGAGTGGGTACTATCTAAAATATGTAAATGGTGGAAGAAAATGGAAATGTGTTCATAAGTTTGACATATTTTGATAATTAATATTGAATCATTTTTTATTTCTTAATAATATTTTAAAAATAAAAAAGTATTAAAATTAAAACATTCAGAATTTTACATACTTTAAAATTATTTATAATTTTATAACGTCATATTACTAATGTAAAGCACCAGTGTAGCAAGCTCACTGAACGCCCATTTCCGAAATAATTTTAAGTCCCGCCAATTCCGCTACTGAAAAAAAAAACGTAGTGCGCGCTGATGACGCGTTTTCAGCTTTTGTGGAAAAACGCCGAGCGGAAAAAAAAACGTAGTGCGCGCTTAGCCTTAGGCTAACAAAATTTTCGTTCCGAACGCTATCAATATCTATGGTTTTATTAAAATACCTAGTTTTGATATATACCCCGTTTCAAATACAATTGAGCATGAGTCATCGTTAAAAAATTAACTAATTCTTATATTCCAAACAAATCAGTCTTCTATTTTTTTCTAAAAACAAACTGCAAATTTAAAATTTACGCATTTGCAGCAATGAAAGAAATAAAGCTAAGAAAACGAGAATTTCTTAAATTCGTAGGTGATGATAAATCATGCTTAAATTTAAATGAAATAGTTATACATAATTACAATTTTTTTAATCAACAGACAAGCATTATAGTACCTCAGTTTCCAAACAATAGACATAAAAAGTTTATTTTTATTCTCGTTTTCAAGATATTCGAAAAATTTTACATAAGATTAACAAGCAAAAAAACAAATATTAGACAACCATATGAGCATAAAACAATAGTATATTGTCCAATAAGTGCGGGAAATTGTCGATTGCCCACGAAAGCGAAGTTGAGCGCACTCACTACGTTCGTGCGCTCATTCGCTTGAGTGGGGCAATCGACAATCCCGCACGAGTTGCACATACTATTTTTTATTACGAATTTCACATACTTTTTTCGATTATTATCACTATTTTTGACATTTTTATTACTTTTTAAAATAATATTTTTAAGTGTTCGTCTTTTCTTCTGAATTAATTATCGTTTAAATTACTTTATTGGTGGTTTCTATAGAAATAATTATGAAATATTTATTAAATGAAAAATTAAAAGGCGGCTTTGCGTGTTTTGATTAAATTTACGTTTTATTGTCATTTTGCGTGTGGGAAGTTACTTTTCACACGCAAAAAAGTATGCGGGAAGAGTACAGTGGGCAAACAGCTATTTTGCGAATAGAAACGTGTGCGCCAAGCTAGTACTTCTCCCGCATGAGTAATAAAAAATAATAAAAAATGCACATGTCTATTATATACCTATATATATATTTTAAATATTGGCGCTCTTCCACTACATATTTGGCTATTTATTTATGCGCACCGGCAGGCCCGGTTTATATTTAAAAAATTAAAAAATATAATTTTAGAAATATAGACTTCAAAATTTAAAAATTGATCTTATATTATACTATACTGTTCTTGCATAATGTTCCTTTTCAATTATTTTATTTAAAAAAAAAATTATTAAATAAAATTTGAAAACACGAAAATGTTTTATAATTATGTATTTGGTTTACGCATGTTCGCATAGGAATTTATATACGGTATCCTCTTGCGTCCCCAATTAGTACATACCACAGAATATTACAGAACGAACGCTAGCATCTCTATACTACTGAAACCGTTCTGTGACTGAAACCAGTGTAACGACAAAGGATAGAAAATATCCCACCAATATGTTATATATGTGCACGTGGAGTTGTGTGTGTTAGTCCGATGGATGGTTGTGTGTATTGGTGTCTTGCATATGCATATACATAATATGTATGTGGTACGTACACTACGTACCATGTATACCATGTTCAAGGGGTCAAACTAGATTGTCTATGTCTCTGTTCCACTTGTAATGAGTTTGTGACGTAAATCTCCCCACTCTATTGGTGTAGATACACACTGTTTGCAGTGGTATTGGTTTAATGGTTGCGTCTGTGTGCGTATTTACACATACTACTACGACCAAGGGGTCAAACTAGATTGTCTATGTCTCTGTTCCACTTGTAATGAGTTTGTGACGTAAATCTCCCCACTCTGTTGGTGTAGATACACACTGTTTGCAGTGGTATTGGTTTAATGGTTGCGTCTGTGTGCGTATTTACACATACTACTACACCACACGTATTACCAGAGAGAGAAATGTGTGCTGTTCAACTAACAATGTCTAACAATGTAATATAATGCACTGTGTGTTCGGTGACGGACAGCGACTGATTACATGACTTAAGCTGTGACAGGCCTACAAATGACTCCAAGCGAATTACACTTTTTTGATATTAGTTGGCTTTTAGTGTTCTATGACCATGTTAATACGACGGCAGCAATATGACAATCACAGAACAAATAGAACGAATACATCTATCTCTTTTCTGCAATCACTTATGTGCTTTTATGTGCATCTTAGGCTGCTTAGTCCTCATTCATTCACCAGCACTCAATGGGAATGTTTCAATTGTTGTTATATTGTTACCTCTCGTATTAACACGGTATAATATGTACGTGGTATACTTACATCATACGTTCCACCACCACGTATATATTATGTATGTATGTATGCAAGACACTAATACACACAACATCCAACGGACTAACACACACAACTCCGCGTGCACATATATAACATAGTGGTGGGTTATTTTCTATCCTTTGTGGTTACGCTCGTTTCCCTAGTATAGACATAGTAATGTTCGTTCTCTTTGTTCTCTGATGACAATTGAAACACACCCATCGAGTGCGGCCGAATGAATGACTCCCTAGTTGCCTAATGTGCTCAGACATGCTCATGAGTGTTACAGAAAAGAGATAGTTGTATTTTTCTATTGTTCTGTGGCATAGACGATTGATGTTGCGCTTGTTCTTCGTTTCCTCTCTTCACTCTCTTGTCGTATTTAACGAATTTACTCGATGTGATCCGATTAAATTTTCTCTCTTGAGTGACTGGCAAAGCGAACGTATATTTGTAGTGTTTGAAAGAATTAATTTTCAATATTTATGCTATTATTTGTAAAATATTTTTAATTTTGCGATTACCATTATATTATTTCTATTAATTTTTTATTCTTAAAGTGTAAAATTAATAAAACGCTACCCTGGATTACAAGGAGAGGTAAGTAAAATATTTACACGTTATACACAACGCTTGCAATGGAAGCCATCTTATGGTTTTATTTTTACCCGGAATTGATTTATTGTGAAACAACGAATGTAATCAAATAAAAACATATATCAAATAAAAATATTATTTAATTATATCATTGTGCTATATATTAATTTTTATACTGCTATGCTGCTGTAAATGTTGTACTTTCATTTTATGCCCCTCTACCTTTAGAAAGTAAAGTATAATGGCGTTGGTAGCTTGTTAGTATTTAATGAATATTGTTAACACATTTTTGTCTTTTCTTATCTAGAATGAGTTCGCGAGTATTTGTTGGTGGACTGACGTATCGCGTCAGGGAACGGGATCTAGAAAAATTTTTTCGTAAATATGGTAGAATAAAGGAAATTGCCATTAAAAATGGTTTTGCATTTGTGGTAAGAACTTAAAACGGCCGGAATACTTCTCGATTGCAATTTTTTACGTAGTTACTTAACATATGTTTGTTGCGTTAGGAATTTGATGACTACAGAGATGCTGAAGATGCAGTTTACGAGCTAAATGGCCGAGAATTGTTGGGAGAACGGTATGTATATTTGTAAATCGGCTAATATTTTGTAAATTGTAATTTTATTTGTTTGTTTTTTGTATTACAGCGTTTCTGTTGAACGAGCTCGAGGGACACCCAGAGGTAGTGATCGCTGGCGAGGGGGCGGCGGTGGAGGCGGGGGCGGTCGGTCATATGATCCTCCTCCAAGAATGCGTAGTCGTGAAAGGTAAGGAATTACATATATGGTTAATAAATTATAACTGGATTTTCTGATATTTAACTGTAAAATAATATCCACTCTAATTTGCCTTATGTGCCTTTATTCATAATTTTTTTTCTACAATATAATAACAAAATACTCTAACATTTCCTAAAGTACTTGTTCAATATTGGAGTTGTTAAGTTTTGAGCTTATTTTTCAGTAGGTTTTTACAACCAGTATTTTTGAATCTTGGGTTCGTGGATAGATACCGCGGTACACAAAAAATTTCGCACTGTTCAATTTTTTTTTTATCCCTACATACAAAAGTCAACAATGAACCTTATTATAATGAGAATTTGTTTTGGTAAAAATAAAATAGTAGAAGAAAAGTAAAAAATACCTCTAACCTTTTGAAAAAGTACCTCTGTCGTTCGGTTCTACTTTAAATCATAAAAAGGGATATTACAGATTTGTTTTTTCGTGCATTAATTACACTTGGACCGACTACAAGACAGATTAAAATAATATTTTAAGATAAGTATAGTAAGAAGTATTAAAATGATCGAAAAGTGGAATGTGGAGATCACAATTAAATTCAGGGAACAATTTTAGATTCCTTAAATAATTTTAGAACACAGAGTATTCACCATATAAAGATAAACGGATGCGGAAAAATATTGTTGAGATAATAATCAAATAATTGTTGAGGGACTTAGTATACATTACGTTTAGAATACGATCACGAGAATGAGAATGCAAAAAATTAGACATCAAGTTAGCGGTATCGATTATATTTCGCACCTAATATTTTATCCATATCTATACATAGATACTGATCAGGCCTAGCACACACGAGTGGTTTTTTTTTATCGCACGGTTGTTTTATCGTGGCGACAAAATAACCGCTGTTTAAAATTGAGTGACACACGAGCGATAATTTGTTGTACATGTGATATATTTTTTGTTAAGAATTAACTCAAATTGACAAGCGACTGTTAAGAATTAACTCGAACTGTCAATTTAAACATAGATTTATAAAGTTATTTTTTATAACGTTTACAACAAACAAAATTAATTTTACAGAAAATACTGCTATATGTACGTTAAGATCGCAAGAAAACGACAAAAAGGAATTTGGGTACATCCTTAATAAGCCAAAGGTTGTTAAAAGGCCAATTCCATAAATTACACAGGTCTGCGATGGTTTTCCCCTTTAAGATTTGACAACTAACTTTGATAGATTTTAGGGCGCTGATTGCGAAAAAAATATTCAAAAAATTCCAGAACGTCAGAATTTTTAGATATTAGGTATTAAAATTTTCGACAAAAATTACCTAGGTCGACCAAGTCAAGAATAGATTATGCATTTTTATTTATTTCCAATCTAATAAAAAGTCATTACATAGTTGTAATTGGCTTTTAGGAACACATTCTGGGTAGTGATTCTTGAAAAGTGAATTAAAGTGGAATGGAATAGCTGAGAACGGAACCAACGGAAATATGTATATTTTTATAAGTTGGTAGGTGTACATTATTGTGATAATGGGTACTCTATCGACGAAATTCATTACTAATAAGAGGAGGTATTATTTATGGTACACAATTTTCATTTCCGGTTACATATTATGTGGAATTTAAAAAATGAATTTTATAAACATTCATCATTTTATTGCCATCTTTCACTTTTTTTCTTGTATTTTAATTATTTTTTATCTTTTATTAATTTTTTAATTTAAATTATATTATATGTTATGATATTATGATATATTTTCCTTTTTATAATAGTAGTTAATAGTAGAAATAAAATTTCGACATAACCTTGTTTTGTAGTAGTAGCGTTTGTTTTTGTTTATTAAGTAATTTTATTTAGTTTTTAATTATTTTTTTTTTTAAATCAAGAAAGCATTTTGCGCTTCAATGAGGCAAATTTAAGAATATTAGGAAAAAATATTTTGATGATTAAGAAATTTTTTTTGTTTTAATGCTAATTTATATGTCAAAATGTTTAAATAATATATACATATAATGATAACTTATTATTGCTAAAAGATACAGCTAAGGAAATTTTATATTCGCAAAGGGCACTTAAAGAGCAATTTTTTGAGCTATCACACGTTAATTTAGAAGTTGATTTAAAAAAGAAAAAAAAATTGTCACGGCGCCAACGTCGCGTAGCTTCTTTCATTACGATGAATGTAGCATTGGTTGCTGTCTTTAATGACGTTATGTGACTTCACAATTCTTTCAAACATTATGGTTCTTGTCTTTGCTGACGTTATTAATTGAACTGTTTCTTTATCAACGCAAGGAGCTACGCGACGTTGGCGCCTCGAAAATTTTCTTTCGCCCCATCGAAGCGTGGAATTCTTTTTTTTAATTATATACAGTATAGCACCGATAATGGAAACATCAGTTTTGGAAATTTTTTGAGAGCATCAAATTAGTCAACATCACTTTTGGAAAGTTGCATCAAAAATGTAATGTAACTTTCCAAAAGTGATGTTGACTAATTTGATGCTCTCAAAAAATTTCCAAAACTGATGTTTCCATTATCGGTGGTATACTGTAATTAGAAAAAAAAAATTAAAAACATCAAAAAAGAAAAAAAATTTCGCGGCGCTAACTTCATTTAGCTAATGTAAGATCAATGTTTAAGCAATAAAATTAAAAATATTATTATAGCTCACTCAAGAAGGAACCGGCTTGAAATATTTTTGGCTATAGGGTAAAAGCCCCGATTGTGGAACACTATTTTTAGGTATTTCATCAAACTTGCTTATAAAAATTAATAAATGAATTAAACACCCATTTTTTTTTCTTAATAAGCATGAAACCAAGTTTTTTTAATCCAATGAATATGTTTTTAAGAAAATATAACCCAAGAATTTTGATTTATTAATGTTTTGTTTTATAATTTGTTGACACGTATAAAAAAACGGGCAGAATATATTAACACCCTTTAAAAAATCAGCATAGGCACCTAAAAAAAAACACGTATTTAACATACATGGCATACAGTGCCATCTTTTGACATACTGATATGACTAGTTGCGACATCTTTTGATGTATCTATGTAACTATTTATTGATGGTTTTCTAGAAAACTGACACAAGTCAAAAAACGTGATTTTGCAGGAAATCATTTTTAAAATTACTGGAACAGATTATTAAGGTTTTTTCATCATCAAACTTATGCAAAATGGCGCCCATGTGTGTCATAACATAAATAGTGTCCAACATAAATTGCTAGCAGTGCCACAAAGCGTTCGGTCTGTGAAGTACGTTTAAAAAATTAATATAGCTTTCGTAGTACCGGACCATTTCATTAAGCGTACGACAATACACACACGTCGTACCCTTAAAGGAATCGTATACAGGATGTTTCTCTAGACAATTTATTTTTTAATAAAAATTAAAATATTTTTATAAAAATAAATTTTTAAGTCATATTTTCTAGCTACATAATATTTATTTCTAATTGTAAGCTTGGAAATTATAACATATATGTGTATTAATAATTTTTATTATTACTATTATCATATATTTATGTTAACTTTCAAAATAATCGCCTGTATATGTTAAAAATTGAAGATTTGTTTACATAAAAATGTTTATTTACATTAAAAATTTTGTCACGTAGATTGTGTATGTATATACAAACACACAAACCGTACGCATAATGGTAGTACGGATAATGAAATGGTCCGGTACTTACAGTATACGATTTTCGCCACCTAGTGTCATCTAGGATATTTTAAAAAACATCGTGTACTTTCTAACTTATCTATCTATCATTGTTAATTTTTAATTAGTTATGTTATACTGGCGTTTCAAATCTAATATGTCTGACGTTTTTATTTAATAATAAAAATTTCGAAGTTTTAATTCAATATTAATTATTTTTCAATTGATTTTACGTTCTGAAATAAAGAAAATATTAAAGTGAAATTATAAAAACAGTTAGTTAAGTGTTTTAGGCCCAAAAATAAATTAAAAATGTTTATAAAATAGGTAAATAATAGGTCATTCTCAAAATGGAATACATACCCTAAAACTTCGAACTCATTTAAAAACACTTCTACAAATAATATTTAACCCGTATAAAGAGATAATTTAGCTATCCTAATCTCTTAAATGGACTAATAAAAATTATTTGTATACTTTTATTATGCTAATAACTTTAAAAATTCGGTGAAAAATGTTACAATTTATAACTCATATGTTTTGAATAATGATCATCCACCATTATAAAAATTCACGAATTCAACAAAAATTGTTCGATATATATATGTATTTCTTAAATTAAGTGAGGAAACATTAAATGCGAGGTGAATTTAAATTGAAAAATAATCATTCTATTAAGAATAATTTTTGTTATCAGAGGTTTCTTTCAGAAATAACTTCATTAAGATATAAATGTCAAAATTGTTTTTCTATTGAATCGCGTTCCACAAACGGGGCTTTTACCCTAATACAAATTTTTATAATATTTATGACATATTTCCTTCTTTGTCTTAGTTCTCAGTGGGCCATAATTACAAAAAAAGAAAATAATAATAATTAAAAACTAAATAAAATTACTTAATAAACAAAAGCAAACGCTACTACTACAAAACAAGGTTATGTAGAAATTTTATTTCTACTATTAACTACTATTAAAAAGGAAAATAGGTGTATCATAATATATCCATAAAATATGATTTTCTTTTCAGTTTTAATTAAATAACAAAAATTCATAAAAGATAAAAATAAAATACAAGAAAAAAAGTGAAAGATGGCAATAAAATGATGAATGTTTATAAAATTCATTTTTTAAATTCCACATAATATGTAACCGGAAATGAAAATTGTGTACCATAAATAATACCTCCTCTTATTAGTAATGAATTTCGTCGATAGAGTACCCATTATCACAATAATGTACACCTACCAACTTATAAAAATATATGGTCTATTTCAGTTAAATTTAACCATGCTTCGTAACTTTGAATTTAAATAATTTCCGTTTTCCTGGCTTTATCTCTTTTATTATTGCATTTATGTAAATTTTAAATTTGCAGTTTATTTTTAGAAAAGAATAGAAGATCGATTTGTTTCGAATATAAGAATTATTTAATTTTTTAACGAAAACTCATGATTAATTTTATTTGAAAAGAGGTATACATATTTCCGTTGGTTCCGTTCTCAGCTATTCCATTCCACTTCACTTTAATTCACTTTTCAAGAATCGCTACCCTGATCAATGGTTTCATTAAATGAAACCTAATTAACTAAGTGACATATCTTTATTTTGGGAAAAAGGTGAATTTTAAGATCATCCGCTAATGAGCTTATTATTGAGGGTAATTTTTTTCTTTTCAGTTTTAATTTATAACTAAACCTCGCAAATTTACGGTGCTAACAGGACCGTACTTATATTATAAAACTTAAAAGTTAATAAGTGGGCGTAAATACATTTAAAAAAATTATATCGATATATTCTCTGTTAATCGTCGGCTAAAAAACAAAAAAGTTGGAATTCATTTAAAGAGGTAGTGAAATATTTTTTAGGAAATAAAAAAAAGTCTCCATTATAAAAATATAGTGATTAATATGCTCACAAGGAAAGGTATCCAACTGTATCTCTCAAAAATTTTTGAAACTTTGGTGGATTGTAGATCTTATTAAAACTAATCCAAAGCCATATTTCGTTCCTGCCTATAAGCGGTTTAAGGGGGTGAAATTCACCCCTGAAAATTAGAATTTTTTTCAATTTTCTTAAATATCTTGGAAACGATAAGAGCTTTATTAGGGAAACTATATATTTGTAAATGGCACTTTAAGATCTTTACTATGATGCCAAAATTAAAGTTATAAAGTTGGAGTGAGGGTTTCATCCCTCACTCCAACCTCAAATTTTTTCAGGTCTTTTTGGTAAAAGAGGAGACTGTTATGTGTAAATAAAGGAATTTTTAGTTAATATACATATTTCATATCACACCAGTTTATTTCTTGTTGTATAAATACACCTATTGCTAATATTAATTTGGGAAGAATTTTAACTTTTTGATTTAATAATGAGCAAAAACATGGTCAAAGAATCTCGTATTTTAGCAATGAATTGTTACAAACTTACAATATGCTTTAAAATACATACTTGACAAATCTATCTATACAAATCTATATTATAATTATTATAATTATAATCTATATCTATATATCTATACAAATTTTATTTACTTATTTATTTATTTTTATTTATCTATACAATTGTCAATATTTTAATCTCTGGATGTTTATGGATATCTACTCTGGAAACAATTCATCAGATTATTTTCGGATAATGTAATTCTAAATGAGTATATGATGTTGATTTACATCGCCGTAACAATATTCTAAAACTTCAGTCTCTAGCTCACAATCAGTTTTGTCGCCTCGTTTTCAAAAATTGTTCAAGTGTGGATGGTATAAAAGTAGATATATTGACCAACGACCAGAAAGTTTTGAAAATTCTGTAACACATTACTTTTCCAAACAAGAAAGTGGAGTACCAAAGTATAGTGTATGTGGTGTTTTGAACATTTTTATGAACAATATCATTATTGTGTAGAATACAAATCTTAAAATATTGACAATTGCATAGATAAATAAAAACAAATATATAAGTAAATAAGATTTGTATAGATATCAGTAAAACATGGTGGGAGGAGGGGGGTGGAGTGTATTTTGTTTTTCTAAATTATGTATTTTAAAGTATATCGTAAGTCTGTAACGATTCATTACTAAAATACGAGATTCTTTGACCATATTTTTGCTCATATTAAATCAAAAAGTTAAAAATTTTCCAAAGTTAATATTAACAAAGGGTATAGGTATTTATGCAACAAGAAATAAACTGGTGTGATGTAAAATATATTAATTAAAAATTCTTTTATTTACACATAACAGTCTCCTCTTTTACCAAAAAATACCTGATAAAATTAGGGGTTGGAAGTGGGGGATGAAACCCCAGTGATTTTATAACTCTAATTTTGGTATCATAATAAAGATCTTAAAGTGCCATTTATAAATATATATAGTTTCCCTACCAAAGCTCTTACCATTTCCAAGATATTTAAGAAAGTTGAAAAAAATCCTAATTTTCAGGGGTGACTTTCACCCCCTTAAACCGCTTATGGGCACGAACGAAATATGGCTTTGGATTAGTTTTAATAAGATCTACAATCCACCAAAGTTTCAAAAATTTTTGAGAGATACAGTTGGATACCTTTCCTTGTCAGCAATTTCCATAAACTGGGTTGCAATAAGAGTGTAAAGTTACATTTTCTGCAATCTCATATTGACTTCTTTTCTGAGAATCTTGGTGCCGTAAGGCACCTTGCTCACCTTGGAGAACAAGGTGAGCGCTTCCACCAAGATATAAAGGTTATGGAGAGCAGATACCAAGGAAGGTGGGACGCAAACATGATGGCAGACTACTATTGGATGTTGAAGAGAGATGAACAGGATAGAAAGCATAAGAGAAAAAGATTGAACAGAAGTTTTGAAGAAAGTAGAAAAATATATTATAAATCCTTTTAATTTACTTAGTTTCTTTAGCATTTTTTTCAGCTAATAATGTTGGTTTTTTGAGTAAAAATTTAATTTTAAATTCATTAATTTTTATATTTTCATAATAATTGTTAAAAAAATTTAAAATATGCATATCATCAATAAAAATAAATCTCGATGTGCTAGAAAAAAACAGCTGTATTTTAATTTGACATACCTAGGTATTTAAAAAAAAACCATAATTATGGGCAGGGGAAAAAAGTCAAATCTCGCAGGCCTGTGCAAATATTTGAAGACTTGTGCAAATACTCTAAAAAATGTTTTATGCATATTTTCGAATGAACAACCAAAAACTTTTTTTTCACTGTTTAGTAAATTTATATTGTCTAGTGGAGGCCTTTTCAACTTCAATAATCAGTTTTTCAATAACAAAATAATTTTTATTGAAACTCATGTTTGAGGTTAAATTACAAACGACTGTAATATTATTATCCGTTAAATTTGTGTTCAAAAAACGCTTGTGCACACGTATGTATGTAAACACATATGTCCATATCGTTAGAAAAATTGAACATTGAACGTTTTTATAAAGTAAATAAGTCTACATTCATATAAAGTAATGTGTTTTATCAAAACGGTGAAGTAACCGTAGCGGCTGAGCGGTGAAAAAATCGCTCGTGTGTGTTAGGCAGACACGTATTGTGGTAGATTCGGCAAACATTGTTTAATGCATAGAACACTAGAAGCCAACTAATATCAAAAAAGTGTAATTCGCTTGGAGTCATTTGTAGGCCTGTCACAGCTTAAGTCATGTAGTCAGTCGCTGTCCGTCACCGAACACACAGTGCATTATATTACATTGTTAGACATTGTTAGTTTAACAGCACACATTTCTCTCTCTGGTAATACGTGTGTGTAGTAGTATGTGTAAATACGCACTCAGACGCAACCATTAAACCAATACCACTGCAAACAGTGTGTATCTACACCAATAGAGTGGGGAGATTTACGTCACAAACTCATTACAAGTGGAACAGAGACATAGGGTGCGTTTGGCAGAAAAAAGTTCTTGTTAGGACTAAAGCACAAACTATACTATACCATTTTCAGCCAGAACGCGTTTATATTAGGCGCTAATTTGTTCCGCCATGTTTGTTTATATTTATTTTTAAAGAAGTTATTCTGTGAATAGTTGTTCTGTGCAATTTTTTTATTTAATATTATTAACAATTACAAACAATGAATCAACAAATAATGAAGACCTATGTATACAAAAATCGTAGATTTAATATATTAGAGGTTATGTTTCTCAGTGAAAACTATTTTTGTGTCCCAGCGGAAAGTAGCATACACAGCACGACCGCCATTTTACTTATAAAAGTAAGTTCTATTTTCTGCCAAACGCACCCATTGACAATCTAGTTTGACCCCTTGGTTTAATGCTTTTCTTATGGATGTATCTATACATATATAGCGTAACCGCACAGACGCGTACAGTCGCTGACAATGCCCGCACAACATTCTCGAGGAGAATGTTTTATCTGTGCTGGAACTGAGTATGAGTGCATGTTCCAAAACGTACAAACAAAATTCGTGGAATTCCCCTTCAAATAATAATGCAATTACGGGAAATTTTTCACTGTATAAAGTGACGAAACATTGTCAGATTTGTCGCAAATTAATTTTTGTCATTCGTTGGTACATACAGGCGAACCCACAGAATAACTAGAAGCAGCCTACATACACAAATCTGTCGTTCGTAAATTGCAATAAGTTTCAATTTACACCGCTACTGATTTAGTCTGTTACTGTCTGTGATGAGGTTCACGTCGTAACGAATATCATTGTGTTTTTAATCAACTCGTGAAATTTAAACAGAAAAAAATATGAAGTGTGTCGTATTTAAGTGTAAAAATTCTATTGAACTAAAAAATTTTCAAAATAAAGGGATATCTTAAAATAAATAAATTTATTTTTAATTATTGGTTTATCACAAATGGTCGGCCATGATAGTATATGCTATATGTATGTAAGCTGCGCACCATATTACACTAATACATTCACATGTTTGTGTTGACATATGATGTGTTTTATTTGTATCATGATCGCTTGGAAGGGGTAACGGTGCCACGTCACTCCCCGGCGACAGCGGACACAGTAGGTAGAGATAGAAATGTTACTTCTAGTTATTTTGTGGGTGAACCTTTTTTATGTGGTGAATAGGGAAAGCATAAAAATATCTCATGATACAAATCCTCACGATTTGCTTAGAAATTGCTTTTCTAAACAAGATAAAGCTTTCATTTACACATGAGGACATTTTATTTCATTTTTATAATATTATGAAAACTGTGATACCTAAATACATTTATTAAAAAAGAAACTTGGTGGTTTATTATTTATTTAAAAAAAAAAAAAAAAAAACGCCGTGAGCAGCGGACCCCCATTACGGAAGTCGAATTTTTCCTTTCATCTTCGGTATTGAGTGTCTACAAGCGAAATGTAATTGAAAGTCCACAAGCGATTTGTCATTTTGGTGGTTTCAAAACTGATAATGAATATTCGGTTGATCGGGGCTTTAAAAAAAGGTTTTAAGTTTTTAAGGGCTGAATCTAAGTAAATTTCAATTTTGTGCCGATAGCAGTTAGCAGGGAAAAAGCCAACACAATTCGTACGAGGGCATTCCTACCCATGCTTATCCGCCAATTGCCTTTGTGTTTTATTTTTAAATATTAAAAAATGAACTTAAATAGTAAACTGGAAGGCCTTTATGAAAATATTTTTTCTTTCCAAAAAAATCCAAAATTTCTATTTTATAAATAATAAAAATCCAAAATTCCTAATTTATAAATAAACAATGACTTTTTCTACTCCTATTGAAGAACACACTCATTATGTATCCGTTAATTGTCGAGAAAGTGAGGCATTATTCAAAGGTGTGGAGGAATGTTCATTACTCAATACCCTCTTGACCAATGAAATCACAGTATTAATAATCATTATTCCATCAAGTTTTTAGTCGAATTTTCTCCGAAAAATTAGACTTATAAAGTCTATACGATAAGAGCTGCGAGAGGCGAGAGTAGGGGCGCTATCCGTTTTCGGACCCGTAGAACACGAATATGTAGAAAAAAATGTCTGATATATATATATATATATATATATATTCCCGCCACCTTTTAATTTGTGTAGGGCCCCCCCTATGGAAGTTAAGAGATGAAATTTGGTAAATGGGGCTCATTTTCGAGGCACCTCATACTATCAAAGTGGGGTCAAATTTTGGGCAAATTTTTTTTCTGACCCGACCTTTAAGGGGGTGGTGGGGGGCGGAAAAGCAATAAAACTTTTCCAAACCGGTTTTAAATAATGTTTCGGTCAATTATCTACAACATATCCAAAATTCAGCTTCCTAGGATGATATGGTGGGAGTAGAGGGGGGAAAAACGATTTTCGCTGGATCTAACAGGCCCCCAGCCCCCCAGAATTAACGTAGAGGGTTGAAATTTGGTGTGTTGATAAAGTTCGTACCTAGGTTGTGCTTTTTGGAGGTTTTAATATTTTACCCCCACCCCCCTCATTTTTAAGCTACAATTTCATGCATTTTCGACGTTTTCGAAGTTTGTACCACTCGCACAAGTCGCCCGAATAAACCTAGAGGGCTGAAATTTTGTATTCGGATTGAGTTAGTATCAAGGGGGTGCCTTTTGGGGGTCTCGACTTTTAACCCCTACCCCCACCATTTTTATACCCAAAAGAACATGATTTTTCTTGTTTTTTAACAGTTTCGTTCGGGTCAAAATCTCCCCAAATAAACCTAGAGGGCTGAAATTTGGTGTACAGGTTAAGCTAATAGCCAGACACTGTTTTTTGGAGGTTTCAACTTTTAACCCTTACCCCCACGATTTTTACGCCAATATTTCCTTAATTTTTTTGCTTGTTTTCTAACACGTCTAGAGACTCCATAAGGAAACCTAGGGGGCTGAAATTTTGTACGTGTATTCAGTTAGTATCCAGCTAGTACCTTGTAGGGAGTCCACATCACTTTTCCCCCCACTTCTCCCATTTTTACATCGGAATTGAATGCTATTGTTAAATGTGTTTTAAAAGCATTATGTTTATTCTAAATACAAGTAGGCGAATAGTAATTTTAAAAAATTTAAAAAAAAAGTGAACTTACTTTTATGACAAATGAAATACATACATATTAAGTAATTTAAAAATGTTATTAAAGTCACTGTTTATTTATAAATTAGGAATTTTGGATTTTTAGTATTTATAAAATAGAAATTTTGGATTTTTTTGGAAAGAAAAAATATCTTTATAAAGGCCTTCCAGTTTACTATTTAAGGTCCTTTTTTAATATTTAAAACTAAAACATAAAGGCAATTAGCGGATAAACATGGGCAGGAATGTCCTCGTACGAATTGTGTTGGCTTTTTTTCTGCTACCTGTTTTCGACACAAAATTGAAGTTTACTGAGATACAGCCCTTAAATACTTAAAACCTTTTTTTAAAGCCTCGATCAGCCGAACACTCATCACCAGTTTTGAAACCAACAAAATGACAATTCGGTTGTAGACTTTCAATCACATTTCGCTTGTAGACATTCAATACCGAAGATGAAGGGGAAAATTCGACTACCGTGATGGGGCCCCGCTGCTCATTTTTTTTAAACTAGTAAAAAATTTGCATTAACTTGAACGTAAATTTAAATTTACGTTAATTTTATGAAATTGTCAATCTTGGTATTGCGTCAATAATGGTAGTGGGGGGGGGGGTAAATTTTAAGAGTAGAAGTTAAAACAGGGTTAATCCAATAGAAATCACCCAATTCAACATTTTTTATTTTCCTAATTTTTTTACTAGTATTCACAATAGGTAAGTGTAAAACGAAAATTAAAAATATTTTAGACTTACACTTCCTTTTAGTTGCCATTTTGAGTTTAATTTGGGAGCGTTTCTGATTGAAGACAAGTATTGCTTAGATGTAGGTATATATAATTATTTTTATTTGTTCGAGAATTGTTCAGAGGTATTTAATCACCCCCTAAAAAATTAAAGTAATAACAAAATCGCTCAAATTTCTTTTTAAAATTAGTACAAAAATTTACATTGCCTCTACAGTTAATTTTAGAAAATTATAAGTTTTGGTATTGCATCAACAGTGGTAGCAAAGGGTTAAATTGTAAAGGAAAAAATTATAACAGCCATAAACAAATTTTCAAATTTTGCGAATTATTACTGTAATTCAATAACAATAATTATTATATAAAATTATATGTACATACCATTATGTTACTGTAATTTAACTTTCTTAAATGATAATGACGAAGAGTACTGTGATACCACTAACCCCGTATTTGAAGTGGATTTAAAAAAATGGAAATTTCTTATGCTAACAATTGTTTTTGAAACTTCTCGCCCCATGTCCTGTTTAAAAGACTACAAAATAGTAGATACTGACAGTAAAAAGACTAAGGAATTGTACAAAAGTGACCGTTGCTTTTGATAGATAAAATAACGTGAATATGAAACAAATCTGAAACTTTGACTTTTCCATGTTTGCTGCTTTTAAATGAAAAAGCCCATATATGGCGAAGAATGTTTAACTTTGTCAAATTTTCACTTAAATATTGAAAAATACTTTTTCACAAACTAGTTTTCGGTTTCTTAAACCATCCAATTCAGAGTTCACCTAAGGATGGTTTAAAAAACCGAAATCTAGTTTGTGAAAAAATATTTTTCAATATTTAAGTGAAAATTTCACAAAGTTAAACATTCTTCACCATATATCAAATTATCAGTTAAAGTTAGATAACGTAAATCGTTTACATAATTTTTACCTTCTATTAATTTGAAAATTATTCAAAAATACTTTAAGAAACTTTTTTTGTCATTACATGAGGTTATCTGCATGTGATAAAAACCTACCTTTTGTTTATATATTGGTAATTACAAGTCAAAAAGTGAAATAAATTATTGTTTCCAAAATGGAAACGTTCTGACAATATATTATTTGGTAAGTAATTTTTTTTTTCTTTTAGGGATCTGCCTCTAAAATCAAAAACTTTAGTTGGGCGTAAGTGTAAGTCTAGAAGAATTTACACTTATGAATAACTAGTAAAAAAATTAAGAAAATAAAAAATGTCAAATAATATAACTGGGTAGTTTCTACTGGATTGGCCCTGTTTTAACTTTTACTCTTAAAATTTAACTCCCTGCTACCATTGTTGACCCAATACCAAGGTTGACAATTTCCTAAAATTAACATAGAGCCAATGCAAATTTTTTACTAATTTAAAAAAAAAAAATTGAGAAATTTTATTATTTTAATTTTTTAGGGGGTGATTACACCCTTTTGAACAATTTCCCGACAAATAAAACAATAACTGTTATTTAAGTTGTCACAAAGATTAACATATCCAAACATTAATGAAACTAAATTGGTTTTTTTGGTACATTTCTCTAGTAAGTGTATTATTTATCATATTATATAGTACTCCGTTAACACAACCTGTCAGTTTTTCTGGGTTTTCACAATGAAGCCATCAAAAGCCCACCCGTTTCTTTCCATATTTGGAAAGAGCATAAATTTTTGCATAAAATGGGACCAAAATCACTTAAATACGTTAAGGCACTTTTGGTCCAGGGCTGTCCAAAGTTGGACTATTTTGAGGGGGTGGATGGGTGAAACTATACAATAAAAAAAACGCCGTGAGCAGCGGGGCCCCATCACGGTAGTCGAATTTTCCCCTTCATCTTCGGTATTGAATGTCTACAAGCGAAATGTGATTGAAAGTCTACAACCGAATTGTCATTTTGTTGGTTTCAAAACTGGTGATGAGTGTTCGGCTGATCGAGGCTTTAAAAAAAGGTTTTAAGTATTTAAGGGCTGTATCTCAGTAAATTTCAATTTTGTGCCGAAAACAGGTAGCAGAAAAAAGCCAACACAATTCGTACGAGGACATTCCTGCCCATGTTTATCCGCTAATTGCCTTTATGTTTTAGTTTTAAAAATTAAAAAAGGACCTTAAATAGTAAACTGGAAGGCCTTTATAAAGATATTTTTTCTTTCCAAAAAAATCCAAAATTTCTATTTTATAAATACTAAAAATCCAAAATTCCTAATTTATAAATAAACAGTGACTTTAATAACATTTTTAAATTACTTAATATGTATGTATTTCATTTGTCATAAAAGTAAGTTCACTTTTTTTTAAATTTTTTAAAATTACTATTCGCCTACTTGTATTTAGAATAAACATAATGCTTTTAAAACCCATTTAATGATAGCATTCAATTCCGATGTAAAAATGGGAGAAGTGGGGGGAAAAGTGATGCGGACTCCCTACAAGGTACTAGCTGGATACTAACTGAATACACGTACAAAATTTCAGCCCTCTAGGTTTCCTTATGGAGTCTCTAGACGTGTTAGAAAACAAGCAAAAAAATTAAGGAAATATTGGCGTAAAAATCGTGGGGGTAAGGGTTAAAAGTTGAAACCTCCAAAAAACAGTGTCTGGCTATTAGCTTAACCTGTACACCAAATTTCAGCCCTCTAGGTTTATTTGGGGAGATTTTGACCCGAACGAAACTGTTAAAAAACAAGAAAAATCATGTTCATTTGGGTATAAAAATGGTGGGGGTAGGGGTTAAAAGTCGAGACCCCCAAAAGGCACCCCCTTGATACTAACTCAATCCGAATACAAAATTTCAGCCCTCTAGGTTTATTCGGGTGACCTGTGCGAGTGGTACAAACTTCGAAAACGTCGAAAATGCATGAAATTGTAGCTTAAAAATGAGGGGGGTGGGGGTAAAATATTAAAACCTCCAAAAAGCACAACCTAGGTACGAACTTTATCAACACCCCAAATTTCAACCCTCTACGTTAATTCTGGGGGGCTGGGGGCCTGTTAGATCCAGCGAAAATCGTTTTTCCCCCCTCTACTCCCACCATATCATCCTAGGAAGCTGAATTTTGGATATGTTGTAGATAATTGACCGAAACATTATTTAAAACCGGTTTGGAAAAGTTTTATTGCTTTTCCGCCCCCCACCACCCCCTTAAAGGTCGGGTCAGAAAAAAAATTTGCCCAAAATTTGACCCCACTTTGATAGTATGAGGTGCCTCGAAAATGAGCCCCATTTACCAAATTTCATCTCTTAACTTCCATAGGGGGGCCCTACACAAATTAAAAGGTGGCGGGAAAATATATATATATATATATATATATCAGACATTTTTTTTTTCTACATATTCGTGTTCTACGGGTCCGAAAACGGATAGCGCCCCTACTCTCGCCTCTCGCAGCTCTTATCGTATAGACTGTATAAGTCTAATTTTTCGGAGAAAATTCGACTAAAAAGTTTTTTCGGTTTCAACCTATACTACGATATTTCTCCATTTCCATTTTGCGTACCAATTTTCATGAAATTTCAGCTAGCCGTTTTAAAGTTATAACAATTTTTTCAAAAAAGTTACAAAAAACTATGCTATTTGCTTCAATTTTGTGACCTAAATATCTCGGGAACGAATGTTAATTTGGGCCAACTGGTGTCATATTCTGACTCAGGGCTTTTGATAGATAAAATAACGTGAATATGAAACAAATCTGAAACTTTGACTTTTCCATGTTTGCTGCTTTTAAATGAAAAAGCCCATTTACATCTTTAAATTACTTAATATGTATGTATTTCATTTGTTATAAAAGTAAGTTCACTTTTTTTAAAATTTTTTAAAATTACTATTCGCCTACTTGTATTTAGAATAAAAATAATGTATTTAAAACACATTTAACAATAGCATTGAATTCCGATGTAAAAATGGGATAAGTGGGGGGAAAAGTAATGTGGACTCCTTAAAAGGTACTAGCTGGATACTAACTGAATACACGTACAAAATTTCAGCCCTCCAGGTTTCCTTAGAGTCTCTAGATGTGTTAGAAAACAAGCAAAAAAATTAAGGAAATATTGGCGTAAAAATCGTGGGGGTAAGGGTTAAAAGTTGAAACCTCTAAAAAGCAGTGTCGGGCTATTAGCTTAACCTGTACACAAAATTTCAGCCCTCTAGGTTTATTTGGTGAGATTTTGACCCGAACGAAACTGTTAAAAAACAAGAAAAATCATGTTCTTTTTGGTATAAAGATGGTGGGAGTATGGGTTAAAAGTCGAGACCCCCAAAAGGCACCCCTTGATACTAACTCAATCTGAATACAAAATTTCAGCCCTCTAGGTTTATTTGGGTGACCTGTGCGAGTGGTACAAACTTCGAAAACGTCGAAAAAGCATGAAATTGTAGCTTAAAAATGAGGGGGGTGGGGGTAAAATATTAAAACCGGGTATGCAGGATTTGAACGGCGTCCTTTATAGCTATTATAAAATTGGTCCCATTTAACAGCCTCAGGACATTTTTGAAAAAATGAGAAAAGGTCATTTATGACACTTATGATATATTTTTGTACGTATTTATACGTATACTTGTGTATTACCTTTTATACATATACCAGGTGTTCCAAGTTATTCATTCAGTAAAAATTAAAATATTTACCTTCAATCTGTAAAGTAAGTATATTAAAATTAATTTTGCTGTTGATAATTTGATGACCTAGAAAATTTTTTCCTACTAAATATTTTCGGAAATTCTAAAAAACTCTTTCAGGATTAATTTAAATTTTTAAGTACTGTTTATTTTTATCATTTTATATTAGATAAATGATATTACATGCATAGATGCACCAACAAGAATTGAACATGAACACGAATATGTAGAAAAAAGAATGTCTGATATATATATATATATATATATATATATATATATATATATATATATATATATATATATATATATATGACATTCTTTTTTCTACATATTCGTGTTCTACGGGTCCGAAAACGGATAGCGCCCCTACTCTCGCCGTTCTTGTCGTATAGACTGTATTAGTCTAATTTTTTCAAGGAAAAATCAGTGTTTATCGTTAAGCAGTTAATCGTTATCTTAGACAATCATTCTGTTGAGATTAGAACATTAGAAATATATTCCTTAAGGTTCAAATGAACTTTTAAAGCAAAACAAAAAATGAAAAATTTGAAAGTTCTGGAGGACCCTCCCCCTTAAATAAACCCAATTTTAAATATGTAAAATTTATTGTCATTTTTATTATAATCAGTATCCAATCACAATTTGATACTTTGACGATGCAGTTTTTATATAGGTCTGATTTATGTACAGTTTGTAAATAATAAACAAATACTTTGCAAAATACCACTTTTATTTTTGAAACTGTGACAATATTGTTATTTCTGAGATTCGATATAATGCGGTATGATTCACTTAATTTGTATTAATTCTGAATCTCCATATAACTAACTATATAAATTTTTATTTTTTTATTTTTGTGATTTCCACAACAGTTTCCATGGAACTAATTACTGATATCAATTAATGCTGAATCTCTTATAAATTAACGCGGTACGAATTAATCGCGTTATAGGAGACTTGACTGTATAACATAAGTTATATTGATTCGCTATTACTACTTATACTTTTACTTGCCAATTTATGTGAACTGTGAACACTTCTTATGTTTAGTGGCAAGTGCAAGTAGCTCGTGTAAAAAAGACAATATACAAAAAGAATAGCTAGTATAGATATGCAAATGTTGTTACAGATACGGTCCACCAACTCGAACAGAATATCGAGTAATTGTTGAAAATCTGTCCAGTCGTGTGAGTTGGCAGGTAAGATTTTAAAATTTATCTACGCTTTTCATTTTACTTCTCTCAATTGTAACTGAAATTTGTTGACCAGCCCTTGTTTAATTTGAAAGTGATTTAAATTGCCCAAAGTGTTTCGACACTTTTTTCGTTCATCTTCAATATTATCAAGGTGTACTCATCTAAGAAGTGACTGTGGATACACAATACGCACCGAACACATTGAAGGAAGAAGGAAACGCTAGATTGTCATCGATCGAATACAATGCACTCCAGAATTTGACAACTTCCAGAATAGGACGAACTCAACGAGGAAGACGTGTGTGTCTGTACATATTATTTATTGAAGATAATTCCATTCGTTCATATTCGTTTTATTCGTTCACTTTGCAAATTTAAACTTGGGCTGTAATTGTTTATTAATTGTATTTATTCTTTTTTGAAAATTTCTAATTACCTATGAATGATATTATTAAAAATAATTTTCATAACAGTCTAATTGAAAATCAAATCGATGCCGTTCCAAATATTGGCAAAAGGTTGGTCCGCTTCATGGTCAACCCAGAGCCAAGGTTACAAGGTAGTCTAATTGATATCGAGGTCTGGTCTGAGGTCGGATCGATCCTTGTCATTTGTTCAAAACAATTTTTGAGATTCACGTCCCATTCGGAGAATACTAAGGTTCACAACCACGTATCCGACTCGACACACACAGCACCCTAATAACAAGTCATGCATCATTCCACTTCCCTCTGGGTTTTGATCTGATCAGTCAATTTGAATGACAAGATGAATATTGAAAGTCGAGTCCAGTGTCAGTGTCAGTGTTTAAGGAATGACAGGATTAGAAACAAGACTACATTCAAATGTCAAAGGTGGTTGCAACTCGCACATCCCACACGTGGGTGCAGTCAATCCAATTGATACCATTCCCATAGCCGGTGTTTTCAACGGCCTTTCAGACAGACTTACTGTGTTTACCGCCGACAGGTAATTAAATGGAATTGCCAAGCGCACACAGACTACCCACTTTCTAAGCATGCATTAAAACACTTCTTATGTATTTATGTAAGGATTATTTATATTCGGCTATTGTTTATCTAACTCCTTTTAGCTTCCTTCAATTTTTCTATTTTTATTTTTTTTTAATTCTTAAATAAGAAAAATTCATTATAATTATATAATATTTCAACTTAATAATCACAAACTTCATTGTTAATATTAGTGATATATATTTTAAAGATTCATAATTTACATTTATTATTATTTTTGAAACAATAATACTTGTTAATTAAATTAAAAACATAAATAAAATAATAATTTGAGTACACCAATACCTCAGTTTGCGTCGTGGTTACGTTCCAACGACGCAAAGTGAATTAAGCAAACCATGTAAAGATCGAAGATAGGTTTTAGGGTTACGAAAATACTAGTTTTTAACTCGAACCCAAAACAACGCAACTTCGAAAATCTAACGACGCACAGTGAAAATTAGTACTAATTCAGCAGCGACGCAACTTCGAAAAAACGCAAAGCGAGGTATTGGTGTACTTGTTAAATATGAGAAAAAAAAACAACTTAAAAGTTGTTGAGATAAACCAAAAATACCCAGAATTGTTCTTATCAAAATATTAAATTACTTAAGTATGTTTTATGAATGTAATCATAAGTTTGCTAAACAAATTTATAAAATATATATTTTGATAAGGTTATTTCATTTAGTTGTTTTTTCTGATAAGAGGTATAGTTTTAGCATTGACTCAGTCTCTCAACAATAATCAATCCTAAAAATTTAAGAAAGCGAGTGATCACTTGCAAATTAGAAGTTCATTTGAGCACAAATTTGGAATTAGAATACTGATTAATCAAAATTTTCCTGATCAAAAGTTACATTTTTCAGTAATTTGAATTCGAATTTTTTTTATCGTTAGTATTAGAATAAGCACTCAAAATATTGGAAATAAAATTTAAATCCAGTAACAAGCAAACGTGCAGTGTGAATAATCTGAAAGTTCAAGTAAGAGTAACTATTGGTGTGGACAACCAACCACTGTTCAAGAGTTTTTATAACTATTGTTATTTTTCGTTTTTTAAATGATATATTGATTTGTTGATAAAAATAACATAAAAAGAAAACAAAAGTTTTCAAGCTTTTTTTTAATTTTATGAATTACGTGGCAAAAATTCTATAGGCTATTGTTATAGTTTTTTTTTTTTTTTGTAAGCTAGTTTCTTTCAATATATGTATGTTGCCTACACTGCCGTGAAGTAATAGGCGAGGCGGCCATTAGGTGGACAGTTTTTTTTGAAACGTCAATACAGGCAGCACACATTTTCAATTAAATAAATATATTCTTTATTTTTAATATTTTTGTGTTTGATTTATTGCTCAACCATCCTGGACATAACACTATGTTCAAATAAAAATATTTTTAAAGGATTTTATCCAAAAAACGAATACTAGTTAACAGTTCGATAACTAGTAGTTTTAGAACACAGGTGTCGCGCGAAATTTAATAGTTTTAGTATTTATTGTGTAATAAAATCAAATAAGTTTAAGATTACCACTCAAAATAACTGTTAATTTAATAATTTGACGTATATTTGTTAATGTATTGAAATTGATTTATGTTTTTCACTTGAAATCAACCCCATTGTTTACTCTACCGTAAAATTATTTCAACATATGGTTGACCTTATGTACCTCAATACCGTATATTTCGATATCATTTAAATTTAGCAAAAATATGAGATAAAATAATAGAAATTTAAATATGGGTTTGTATTAAAAAAAAAAAAAAAAAAAAAAGTGTCAAGAAAATTGTAAATCTTAAAATCTGTATATATTTTTGGTATTTATCATTTGGAAGGTATCTATATTTTTGGTCTTAACTTTCTCTGGTTTAGATAAATATTTATTTATATATTTTAAGAATGAAACAAACATCAACTCTCAGATTATTCACTTTATATTTATTATATTACATTTATTACTATTCAAAGTTATAAAACTGACTAAAGGGATCGTTTTGAAATAATTCGATACATTAACAAAAAATGTTCAGTTTCCTCTTATTTTGCACTTCTTGTGTGCTTTATAGTTGTGATATTCACCAAGACTGATTTTTCTTAGTTTCAAGGCACTGTACGCTGACAATCACTGATCCAATTTGCGCCCAGGACCTATGTTACCAGTTAAATTTATAGTTTAGGTTGAAGGGTTAAGTAAAAATTTTGAAAAAATAATTATAATAATTTTATTCAATATATATTTTTTTCTTAGAATTGTAATATTGGTTTTTAATAGTTTAGATTTGTGTAGATCAATGAAGCAGCTATGTAATGTAATTATTGATAATTAGAACAAAAAATTTAAGTAATTGTGAAAGTGAAATAACAAGTAATTTGTCACAAATCGATCTAAAAAAAGAATAAAATTCATTCATTTTTTTTTTTATTATTCTAATCTGAACTATTCAGTTAGGAAATAATCTATTTGAACATTTGACACAGATATCGAAGAATTAAATATGCTTTTACTATAATAAAATTGTTATTTTTTGTAAAACAAGTAATTTATTAATTTTTTGAATTTTTTTGGAAAGACCGTAAATTTTTTCTAAAAATATCGAATTTTGTGAAGATAATTTTTTTCATAAGACAGCAAAGTATCTTTCTGTAATTAAACCACAGAACAATTTCATCATGCCTGTCATCATTTAATACGCACTTGACTAGTTTTTCAATGTTTCGTTTGTCGATAGCAGTAATACTACGAAAAAATTGATAAATTAATTTTAATTAATTGATTTATACTTAAGTGTGGGTTTTGTGTGGTGATTAGAATGTGTAATTGAAACAAGTATCCTGTCTTTTGTAATTAAGGGAAATTGTTTTTAGTGAATCTGTTTCATTTACGAATATACCAACAACTTTTTGTATTTGAATATAAAAACCAATAAAAGTACGCTTATCACTTTTAGATTATTTCAAGGCTCTTTTTTGTCATGTATTTTGAAAATACTATTATTAATAAAATAATGTTATCATTTAACCCATTTATACAATTTGTACTCGTAAAAAAATTTACGCCAAGATCCAAAATCGGGTTATTAAGTAAATCTCTAAAGAAAATCTTATATCTACAAAACTAAAATAAAATCCATATATACGTAATGCTCAGGGTTTTGGTGTATGTATATAGAAAATTTGGTAGGAAATTCAAAATAAACCTATCAGAAGCATAGTAAATAAATGTATTTTTTTTTTAAATTGACATAATATTCTAATAAAGTTAAGGATAATAATCACTTTTATTTGGAAAATATAATTTTCATAATGTTCAGGAAAAACAACACAAAATTTTTTAATATTTCTTCTGTATTTGCATTTAGTTTGCCAAAATTCGTAAAAAACTTCATATTATCAAACTCGTGCAAACAAATTTAATTTACTCCGATACATTCAAATATAGTTCATCTTTTTTTTTTCTAACTAATCTAATCATCTTTTTCTATGATTCAGAAACCGTGAAATTTTAAAAACAAATTGAAATAACTTTAACTGATAAGCTAGAACATTTTTTGATATACCTGTTTACCTTATGCTAAGATTTTTTTATTTTAATATTGATTTTTATTAATGATTTCATATTTAAGGTGGTTGGTTAAAAATTAAGTAACTACTAAATCTCGAAAAGGTCTATCAATTACTCGCCGTAAATTAAAATTGTTTAATTTTGAAGTTTCTATTTTTTAAAATCTCTTACCTTTGCTTACCTTATTTTTTATTTATTTTTTTATTTTTAGGTTTTTATTATCATTTTTTTTAAATCATTTAATTTTTAGCAGGTGGTATTTATTTATTCGATTATTTGTTATTTTGAAGATAAAACCATCAGTAGCGTTTAAAAAAAAAACCTCATAAACTACGTCAGAATTTGGTCCATATTTTGACATTTTGTTTATTAAATATTAAAAAAATTATTCATTAATCTTTAAGATAGATATACTTATTTTCTCGTTGAGTACTCAGCGTTCATCATTTTTTTAGCACGTTAAAAATACGCTGTAATGAAGCGTAATAGATTATCGGACATGGTCAACACGGATTGGCTGATTGCTTGTTAAATTTTAACTATCATCATGGTAATGTAAAGTACATTCACCAGAATAAAAAAAAAAAACGCAGTTTATCACGAATTGCTTATTGAACGCTTCAATCTGTTGACTGCAGGCAGTGCTTTCGAAATATATTTACAATTCTTCGTAAATACTTGAAGTAAAAAATTAAACATTTATAGTATCCTGAATTGCTTGTTACCGACCCTTTTTCTAAAAAAAAAAAAAAAAATGTAGAAATTCAGCCTGAAAATGTTATTTTATATTTTAAAATTCCTTTAATAAAGAAAAATACGCTTAAAGATGATTTCTACGGGTAATATCTTACAAGTAAAGGTCCCGAGGCCGGACCTATCGATTTTGATGAAACTTAAATATGTTGTAGAACACTAAAAACTAAGGGACACGTATTTTTTTTTATCTGCGGAAAAACGGTTTGAAGGGGTGAAATCGCCCTCCAAAAATTGGGGTAAAAATTTAATTTTTCAAATATCTCGAAAACAGTAAGAGATAGAGCAAAAGTTTAAATTGGCGATATTACTCTTTTTTAAAGGGCTATCTATTGATATGCAATTTGTCCAAATTACATCAACAGGGGTGGTTGGGGGTTAAAATTTGGGGGTTAATTTTGCAAAAAGTGGGAGAAAAATACACAATATAAAAATTTTGTTTACAGATTTGAAATCTACGTCAAAAAATCTAATTGACCTATTTTTGCTCAATATCCTAATATCAAGTCTAGGGGTAGTTAACTAGAGGGTGACTATGTCGAATAATCGTACAATTTGGGTATTTCAAGAAGTTCTTCTTCATGGAAAATAGCTTAACACAATTAGAATAACGTAGAAATGAAATTCTCGAATTCAAAATTGAGTTTGAGCAACATTGGAGAGGGGGTGAGTCACCCTCTTAAATTACATACTAGTTTATATACACTAATTTTTTTTGCTATTAACACACTGATAATGGGTAAAATAATGTCACAATAAGTGGTTCTGAAGTTGGACTAAAATGAAATTCTCGAATTTAAAATTGAGTTTGAGCAACATTGGAGAGGGGGTGAGTCACCCTCTTAAATTACATACTAGTTTACATACACTAATTTTTGCAATTAACACACTGACAGGGGGTAATAATGTCACAATAGATGGTTCTGAAGTTAGGCTATCGTATGTAAGAGTTTTATTAGGTTTCGTTATTTTAGGTTAGGTTATGTAATTTTCGGTATCGATAATTTTCGATAAGGAAAACTATAATATCCATTAAAAAACAAACCTAATAAAGACCTTAGATATGATAGTTCAACTTCAGAACCACTTATTGTGACATTATTTTACCCACTATCAGTGTGTTAATAGCAAAAATTAGTGTATATAAACTAGTATGTAATTTAAGAGGGTGACTCACCCCCTCTCCAATGTTGCTCAAACTCAATTTTGAATTCGAAAATTTCATTTCTACGTTATTCTAATTGTCTTAAGCTATTTTCCATGAAGAAGAACTTCTTGAAATAACCAAATTGTACGACTATTCGACATAGTCACCCTCTAGTTAACTACCCCTAGACTTAATATTAGGGCATTGAGCAAAAATAGGTCAATTAGATTTTTTGACGTAGATTTCAAATCTGTAAACAAAATTTTTATATTGTTTATTTTTCACCCCCTTTTTGCAAAATTAACCCCCAAATTTTAACCCCCAACCACCCCTGTTGATGTAATTTGAACAAATTGCATATCAATAGATAGCTCTTTAAAAAAGAGCAATATCGCCAATTTAAACTTTTGCTCTATCTCTTACTGTTTTCGAGATATTTGAAAAATTATATTTTTACCCCAATTTTTGGAGGGCGATTTCACCCCTTCAAACCGTTTTTCCGCAGATAAAAAAAAATACGTGTCCCTTAGTTTTTAGTGTTCTACAATATATTTAAGTTTCATCGAAATCGATAGGTCCGGCCTCGGGACCTTTACTTGTTAGTCTGTAACGGATTAACATCAATTTGTTAGTTATAAAATTTCTGTCAGATTCACTAAAAGTGATTTTCTCCAAGATTTGTACTGGGAATATATTATTACTACCGCCGTAAATTTTAAAAATGTCATGTAAATTATTTCGAATTTTTTCAAATGTTATAAATGAATTTTTAACATCTTTTTTAAAAACTGAAATAATTGCTTTACTACTTTTCATACATATTTTTTCTATTTTTATGAAATATTTTAATTAAAAAAAAATTAATATGTTAACAATTCATTTAAAAAATTCTCCAGATTTTTTAGATCGCTACGAAAACGTCACAAATCTCGACAGTATTTACAGAAAACGTTCGTCAACGTTTAAAGCAACTTACGTCATTGATCAATTTTCCGTAAGATGGAACGATATAACAATAAAAAAAAAATTTATTGAAATAAATTTAAAGGCTCTACACTCAATTCTAGAAGATTTATTTGAATGAGGGTGAACAGATATTTATTTTGATACCAAAGAGGTCACTTGAAATAAAAACTACTGACGAAGAGAAGTGTTACCAGAAAACAATACACACTATATTGTACCAAAGCAAACAAATGAACGCCACCATAATTTGAACGGCAGAATGTTGTTAATTCTTTACACCAAGGCATTGTCGAATTATATCAAACCTGTTTTAAGAATTTATGAGAATTTCAATTAAATTTTAAATGAAGATACAAACAAATTCATCACGCCAAGAATACAGTACGTTTGAAGATTGGCAACATATTGGAATTTATACGTTTTAAATCGTCAATCAACTGCATCAGTTATTGATATAAACAATTTTTTATTTTCATTTAATGTTATTGATATTCATTGAAATTTAAATAAGTGAATTTAAAACCGTAATTAGTTCGACCACTTAAAAAAAACCGAGCCGCTAATTTTGATTAATGCCCCGATTATGATTTCTTAGACGCTGTGATTTAAGTGAATATTCTAGTAAAACCGGCCAAAATAAATATTTACAAAATAAAAAAAATCGATATCTCGCTTTGTTTTCGAGATATCGAACGTGTCATTTTTAAATTAATGCGATTTGTAGGTTATTTAGTGTTGACCAGAATACATCACGGGGAAATAGATGACGCTACATTCTAAGTATATTATCATCTTTCATCCAACCAAGGATTCTTGTCAGTCTATGAATAACTCATTGATTTACGAAAATTCGGATAAAGGGAAATCATGTAGATGGATAACTTCCAATTGACTTATATATTATGAATATTCGGACGTAGAGAAATGTTAGAAATAAAAAAATACCATCCATCGATACTTGTATTTCAAAATTTGACGCTCAATATCTAAAAAGCTAAGAGGGATATAGATTTTTTTATTCTTGAAAAAGGGTTTACTTTGAGCGGTTTTACTAGAATATTCACTCACATTACGGCGCCTAGAAAATCATAATTTTTTCTGCATAATTAACTCTGAATACAGATTCTTACTGTAATCTCTGTAAAATTAAATTCTTATAACGTAAAAGTCCCTATACCGGAACACTATTTTTAGGTGTGTCATTAAATTGGCTTATAAAAATTAATAAATAAATTAAACACCCATTTTTTTTTCTTAATAACCATGAAACCAAGTTTTTTTAATCCAATGAATATGTTTTTAAACAAATACAACCCAAAAAATTTTAATTATTAATGTTTTTCTTTTACAAAATGTAAGCACCCATATCGGAATTCATTAACATCAATAGTTCGGAATGTTTAAGCAAACACACGTGCAATATGACACACATAGAGTGATATCTAGTCGTCAAAGTAGGAAACAGAATGGTTTAAGTCTTAGATAAAAATTATAAATAAAGGGTAAAAATCTGTATTTTCTACAAATAAGGGTTTCGCTATCTAGGTGATCTTTAAAAAAAATATCGTGTATTTTCTAATTAAACGATAAACCATAGTAAATTTTTAAGCAGTTCACCAGTAGTTCACTTAGAAATCTTCCTAACCTTAAGATGGCTACTATTTTCATTTCAATAATAACAATTTTGAAATCAATATGTTTGATTTATGAATGATTATACGTTTCGGCATAAACAAAATTATTATACTTGACAACACATAAAACAGTGACTAAGTGTTTTAGAAGCAAAAATAAATTAAAAGTGTTTATAAAATACGTATTAATAATAATTGTAATAAGCAAATACACACACTAAAATTTCGAACGTATATTAAAACGCTTCTGCAAATAATATTTAACCAATATAGAAAGGTAATTTAGCTATCCTAATCTCTTAAGTGGACTAATAAAACTTATTTGTATATTTTTATTATGCTGACTTGAAAAATTCGCTAAAAAATGTTACAATTATTTATAACTCATGTGTTTTTAATAATGATCATCCATCCAAATAAAAGTACACCAATTCAGCCAAAATTGTTAAATATATATACAGCGTGAGTTTTTCGAGAGTTGCCATTTTGATTACAACCAAACCGTTGATTTAATCGAAAAATTGTTCAAATAAGAGTTGTAGATATCGACGGGGGCAACCGATTGCTATAGTCAGGAGCTTTATAGCTCTTATGGTTATATGGAGCTTTATAGCTCTTATAGCTCTACATTCTAAAGTAGGATGCGACGACTGTAACGAATCAGTATCATTTCCCAAACTTACCGCTAGTTGCTCAATCACTCACCGGTCATCACTAACGACATAACCAAAAAATGGCCGACGAGTTGTACGTCTGAATCAGGCCTTCATTTAAGATATAAATGTAGAATTTTAAATTTTTTGTTTGTCCGATTTTTAAATTTTATCGCCTTAATTCAGATCGCATGTTTTCGTGTTTTCTGGTTGATAAATGCTTCAGTATATTGTTTTCACTGTTTTTACAAATGTTCAAAGTTATGTGAAATAATCGAAAGCTAGTACTGTCCTGATAGGTTAAAAAGCCCTAACTCCAACTTTTCTAAATATTTTTTTTTGTAGAATTTTCGAATTAGTCTAGAAAAAAAAAACGTATTTTTATGACATTAGAAAGCCCTGAATACAGTTACGGGTTATTTTGAAATTCATTTTGGCTGCCCCTAATTCCACTTTGAGGTCGTTTCCGATAAAAGAAGGCCCTATGTAGCAACAATTTCAGTGGTATAGTTCAGTAATAATTACATTTATCGTAACTTTTTCGTGATTAAATATTTTAAATAAGAATTAAGACAAAACAATTTTCAATGAATATCTTTAACCGAGCGTTCTAATGTCAATAATTGGTTTGTGATTAAGCTTGAAGGGAGTTAGATTGCTTTAAAGTATATATATTTATATTTATGTATTTTTATATTAACTTGATATTGTTATCGCGCCAAAGTTACTCTTTTCTTATTCTGTGTGGCGTGATGTATGTAGTTTGTATTAAATAATAAAAACTAGTTTGCAACTAGGTGCAATATTAATATATTTTCTTTGTACAGGATTTAAAGGACTACATGCGTCAAGCTGGCGAAGTAACATATGCTGATGCCCACAAGCGTAAAAATGAAGGGTAAGTTATCTGCTTTTAAAATAATCATATTATCTCACAAATTTGAGGAATCAAAGTTCAGTCTAACCTTTAGTATATACATGTATGTATGAAGCAATGAAGCATAGGGAAAATTCGTGTTGGCGTAAGCTGAAGCGGCTTGCGCTCAAGTTTAAGCAATACATGCTTGAAAACAAACACATTTGGCTTGCTATTGATATATTCCTGTCTCACTTTCCATGTCCTAGTGAGAAGGGTGGGAAGTATACAGCAAAGATTATTTTTATAATACGCCCTGATCAAATAGAAATGCAATTATATTGCTATCTCTTTTTAAATACAAATTCAGAATATACAGGTTGATAACTACGACTTGAGATTTCGATGTGTATAGAATACAAATGTATATGATAATTGTTTGCAATACATTTTAGTGCAAAATATTTAATAATCAGTTAAAAATTTATACTTAAAAAAAAATAAATGTATTTCGTATTAAAAATCCATTTCATATTTAATACATGAAACATCCTGTATGCAAATTATATATTCATAGTACATGTTGAAATGAATAAAAAACATATTTCTTTCTTTCTTAAAAAGATTACGAAATATAATTCTTTCTTTCTCGCAGGTGTATTATAAAAAGAATCATTATTGTATAACCAACGCTAATAGTTTACTATAAACTATGTATGCTTCTCACCCCTTTCACAAGAACATGGAAAGTGAGACAGGAATATACATACATATCAATAGCAAGTCAAATAAATATGCTTGTTTTCAAACACATATTGCTTACACTTGAGCGCGAGCCGCTTCCGCCGATACGAATTGGCCCATAAAAATTTACTAACGAAGTAAATCGAATGAATAATTTAGAGAAAATCTGCCAAGTAAATTTTATTTAAAGATTCACTCTCAATTTTGTAGGCTTTGTACATATAGGGTGTCAATTTAAAAACAAGCCAGGCCTCATATCTTTGGAACTGTAAAAGATAATTAAAATTTCTTAAAACCCGTTTTAGAACATGGAGGGGCAACAAATATGATCAACATGAGAATCTTCTGCAATCAATCCCTTGGGTTCCAGCGACCCCAACCCTACTTTTTTAAGTTGTAAGACCCTAGTTGTTGGTGTACGTCATTGGAAAGCTCTTTAAAAATGCTATTCATTAATACCGAACATAATTTTAATCGAACACTGCCCTTGTTAATGCAGAATATATATTAAAAATATTCTTCCTTTTTATTAAACTTTGATCCCTATAGTAAAGTTTGTAGAAGTGTAAATTTATGGATAAAATTGATTACATTGGAAATAAACTAATTAATGTTATTTAACTTTAGTGATTAAAGGAAGTCAGCATTTCTAAATGGTGTAATTGTTATTAATTGTTTGTTTCCAATCAGAAAGATGTCAGGTTCGATTCCTGATTGAGAGGATTAGTTTCTGGAGGCAATTTATTTTGTTTGCGTTTCATTATTTAGTTATGTCGCTACTTTGAGTAGTAAAAATGAATGTTTTTGTTACTATTTCAGACTTGTTGAATTTGCAACTTACTCAGACATGAAAAAGGCTATTGAAAAATTGGATAATACTGAAATAAATGGACGAAGAATTCGAGTTATTGAAGATAAATTTTCGGGAAGTCGTCGATCACGATCTTCTGACAGTAGGTCAAGATCTCGTTCACGTTCCCATCGCCGTTCTAGATCAAGAAGGTAACATAAATTATATTTAGATATATTTATGATTTTTTTCCAACAATATTTTTTTTATAGTCGCAGTGGTTCAAGACGTAGCCGTTCCAAATCCAGAGATCGTTCCAAGAGTAAATCAAGATCACGTTCTCGTGGTAGATCTGAAACGAAACGTTCCAAGTCCAGATCCGCGTCCAAAGCTAAAGAAGAATCGAAGTAAGTTGAGTTATCCTTTTTCTATTTTCTTTTATTTTCAGTTTGTATATATTTTCAATAATTATTTCTAGTGAAAGATCTCGTTCAAGATCCCGTTCTGGAAGTCGAGACCATAGTAAGTCTCGAAGTCGAAGTCGAAGCCGTAGCCATTCTGCGGACAATGCTGAAGCTGATCGTAATGGAGATTAGATTGTTGATCAGTACAATAATGTTTATTAATAATATATCATTAAGTCTGTAAAATTCGATAAGTTTTCTTTTTTTTTTATTGCTTTATCAATCAATTTTTAAGTTGTAGTTGTAATTTGACGAAAAATTAAAATTGAAATTGGAGTGCACATAATTTATGTAAATCAGTAGCTTGCTATTCTATTCATTTTAATCATACTGTTGTATTTACCTGTTAAAAATATAAATTAATAGTAAATGGTAAGTACTTTTTTCTTTTGTTTAATAAGAGGTATAAAATTGACATTTTTTGTAATAACTGTAGACTAATCTTTAATAAAAATAAATAAAATTACTGTATGTAATATATATATAGCGTTATTGTCATTATTCACCTCTCCAGCATTACATATAATAAAACTGTAACGAAATCATGTCTGTACATGGAATATTTTTTGAAAATTGTACTGGTACTGTAAATAGTTATCGATTTAGATATTAAAACCCAGATTTTTAAATTTTTGTCTGAGTCTGTGCACGCATCACTCAAAAACTACTGGACGGTAGTGGTGGAGAGCTATCAATAGTTTTGACTATCGAAAGTACAGAACATTATAGAAACAGTCTACATATAAAAATCTGTCGTTCGTAAGTTGCAATTAGGGATGATCGATATTAGAAAAAAATCAATGTTAACATCGATTCAAGAGTATCGATATACGATATATATCGAAAGAAAGACCAATGTTTATGTAGCAAAATAAACCATTATAATCTATTGTTTTATTTATTAAAAATTAACATTACCAGTATTTATTTGGTACACTTTGCAAAAAAAGTCACTTTGTTAGAAGTTTCCCTTTTAATCTGTTCCTTTGTTGATACAAATGCTGCCCAGCTTTTGAAAAAAGTCTCTCTGAAGCTGTTAAAGTTGCTGTGAAACACAAATATTTAATGGCAATTTTTTTCAAGTTTGGATAAGTGGATCCTAGAACTTGTCATAAAAGTAATGGATCTTGTTTTAAATCAGCTACAGGACTTTTTAACTACTGGATAGCTTAGAGTAATATCGATGTTTCGATATTATTCTCTTAACATCGATGTGTCGATGTTATCGAGGACATAACATCGATGTTTTCCCCATAAACATCGATGTTTTTCTACCATCGATGAATATCGATCATCCCTAGTTGCAATGAGCTGCAATTCACACCGCTTCTGATTTATTCTGTTACTGTTCGTCACATCGCACATAGGGGTATTCTCGTGATCTAGCTGGCCAAAAGTCAGTTTCAAAAAACTCAACCAGGTAGAAAAAGACCAGTTTACTAATCAAGTAAAATATACAGAGGACAATAAATAACCTTTCCCAGTCTCACCGTTCGTGCTTACTCCGTAGTTTTAGTCGGAACTTAACCATCACGACAAGTGTACATATTATCTTTGTTTTGTAAGTGTAATCGTCTCAATTAAGAGTAAAAATAGTATATTCTGTGTTATTCCTCAAAAATATAAGTTATGGATCTAGAACAAGCAGGTAAGAACATAAATGTGAAGCAGTAACCATTATTAATTAAGCCGCATTTTCTCAACTTATGGATCATCAATCATGATAATGAAAAAAATCGAAAGATATTAAATCGCAATTTTGGATCTTGTTAACGTGGTATTTATTTTATTTCAGGATCACCTAGTGACTTGGGAGTAAGAGTAGTCACCCGTAGATCGCTATATGAGAGAATGCAAAAGCAAAATTTACCTAGCTTTGAAGAAAAGTTGAATTATCTGGAAACTTATTTTTTGTTGTGCGAAAACTACTCTGAGGATGAAATTAAAAACTTAAAGCAAAACTTTTTTTTTAATATGTTGCAAAACATTTTTTATTGCTTAAGTCAGTTATAAAATCTGTTTAGAATAATAAAATCAGTAAAAATAATTTTGGCCAGCTAGATTGGCAAAATACCCCTACGTGCATCGTTCACATCACAGAAGAAGAACGCGATTGTTACGTCGTGGTTTGATCATTGTTACCAGATACATACGTACACTACATATACATATATGTACCCGCAGCAGGTACATAGTAACATACAGAGATGTACAAGATACCCCTTAAAATGTATCTGAAATACAAAATACAAGATACTTTTAAAAATGGTATTTGAGATACCAGATTCAAGATACTTATGGAAATGGTATTTGAAATACTAGATACAAAATACGTACTTTCTAAATACTTTTTTAAAATAAAATACTTTTCTTTTTTTTAAAAAAAAAAAAAAGTTTATTAATTTTGAGATTTATTAAGTTTATTTCATTACACATTAATTGGATATTTATTATTCTTTTTACCTAATATTTAAAAAGTTCTATCAAATTAACAATAAATTTTTAAACTTACAATTAGAACCAGTAGCAACCCTCGTGCGAATAACCCAACATAAATTTAAAAAGATGAGATTTTTTTATTTTTGCTTCGATCAACCGTTTGTGAATGTTTGTGACGCTATTATTTTCGTTTGTGACTAATTAGTTAATTAATTATTTAATTATTAATTAAGAGTGTGTGAATAGCCAACATTTAAAATTTATTGCAATATTGACTTCCGGGCACTTAATCGATCGAAAATCGTTTGTGAATACCAAATATACCATTAAAAACATTTGTGACAGAGTATTTTTAAAAAAAATAATAATATAAATCAATTATCTTTTGTAGTAATGAAGTTTTTTATATAAGCCACTCTGCCCTACTAGAAAAAAATCATAAAATATCATAAAAAAATATATTTTATGATATTTTATGGGATTTAGGATGTGTATTTGTCCAAGGGAATGCCCGTAAATACTCATAAAAATGATATTTTTGAAACTCTATGGGATCTTATGAGTGGTATTAGCTCCTTATAGAATCTCATTACATTGTAAGTAAAAATGTTGAAATATATGAGTAATAACCGGTGAAAAGTGAAACTTATGAGAGCGTATGAGCTTGTATTAGAATCAAAAATATTTACGAGTATGTATCAGTAGAATATAACTTAACGAAAAAACAATCCAAAAATCTTAAAATTATATTCTGTTAACAAAAATAATTAGAATTCTAATTAATAATTTTTATTAGTGGTCGTATGTATTAATTTCTGTTAACAAAAAATAATTTTAAGGTTTTTGTGTAATGATTTTCCGTTTCGTTTGAATGTTTTACTGATACATTCTCGTAAATATTTTTGATCCCAGCAAAAGCCCATGCACAATATTTTCCCACAAATTTCACTTTTCACCGATTATTTTACTCATACACATCAACGTCTTTAGTTATAATATCTCATAGCGGTACTCTGCTCAATTTTCTTGTCAATTTTAATACTAATTGCTTTTTGTTGTTGGAGCGTCTGCCTTGTATTCAAATTTTATTTACATATTTTAACAATTTTTAACTCAACCGAGCCCAGAATTTTCATATAAACAAAAATCGTATTGCAAAAAGAATAAAAATAAAACTATAATTGATCCTGAGAAAATTTTAAGCGCAAGGTGATCACAGATTAAGCAAAATTTTTAGCACTACATAATTTGTTCTTTAGTTAAAAAATCATACGGCATACCCGGCATACAGTAGATAATAAATAGTCGGTTGAGTTTAACTGCGTTTGTTGTATAATAAAATAACTATAATAATATCTGTAAGTAAGTACATACATATAATTCTAGTTTTAACTTGCTTAAACTGACGAGTATAGCGAATATGTAAAGACATGTCTACGCATACATAATAAATTGTTAAGTATAACACTAAAAAAATGTTTTAATAACTTAAAGCATAAACAACCTATTAAGCATTGAAGTTAAACATAGAGCACTAGAGAGAAAATACATATTTCTATACTACTGGAACCTGTGTAACCACTTGAGATAGAAAATATGTTGTATACGTGCACGGTGTTTACTTTGTATTTGTGCGTTAAACTCTGTTAGTGTGAGTGGTGATAGCCGTCACGTGACCTTTGGTTGGCATACATGTGTGTGATACCACAACGCTACTTGTGCCGGTTCAACAATCAAATTTATTGTTGTTTGACTGACTTACACTGAGCGACGGGTACTGAGCAACTGACACTAAGCAGCCTAAGATGCACATACTTGCACATAAGTGATTGCAGAAAAGAGACAGTTATATTCGTTCTATTTGTTCTGTGAAGTTAAATTTAGCATTCAAGTAAACAAGTATAATTAAATTTTGTTTATGTATTTTGAGTTAATTTTGTGAGTTTGATCAATCACTTGATACATACGTTTGATCAATGAACAATTTATTAACGCTGCATTTTAACGAATTGTGTCGTTAGTCCATAGTCATTTTGAAGCACTTTTTCTAAAAATATTATTTGTTCCCTCTGTTTAAAAATATTTTATATTTTTCAAAATATCGAAGTGGACAGAAGACATCTCATTTAGGTTTATTCAAAAATATTTGAAGACATGAGTGGATGAAGGTGTTATGTAACATTTTTTTATAATTTTACAGTAGAAGCGTTTGAATGAATATTTCAAAATTTGGCAAAAAATGAATTTTTGAAAAAAATGTTACATAAGACCTTCATCCACTCATGTCTTCATTTGAAGATTATATAATGAAATTCCAAAATCATTATAGAAATACGCTGTTACTCCGCCCAACTTCTTAATATAAAAATTAAATCTTCGAATACGAAAACAAAGTAAATAGCTAAATTGTACAGTACTTGTAAACACCTGATCAATCGAAATTAAATTATACATTGTTAAAATTTAATTGATCTCTTAATAATCTGATACGTGTAAATAAGTCTTTAGGCATACCACTCTTCTAAACATATAAATACGTATAACACCATATATAAACTTGGAGGGCGCAAGCGCAATCAAAATACTTAATATACCAAAAGATATTTTATAAGATTTTATAATTTAAGTCACACGTTTGTTAACCATATAAAAATATGATGATCTTCTATCAGATTATGGATGTGTATTTGTCCAAGGGATTGCCACCTAATTCTCATAAAAATTCAGTTACAGTATTGCCCATCGTTTCTCGTAAATTGCTAATGATTTCTTATGAGCTTATTCTACTCCAGCTTTTGTTATAAAATCTCATAGAAATACTTATTGTGCTTTAAGTCGCAAACTCTCATAAAATCTCATAGACAATTGAAATTAATTACTTTTCTCATAGGATCTTATAAAAAAGATAAAAAATATTTTTATCAGAATCTATGAGCTACTAAGTACTAATAAAATATCAAAATATTCGAGGGAAAATATTTTCATGCTCATAAATATACCAGTAAATCATACAATCTTATAAAATAAACATTTTTTTTATGATATTTTGTGAGACCTTTCCAGCAGGGTGTTTAGTTGCGCTAAATCCTAGCTAAATCTATACTCCAATGCCATGCCCTTTAGTGTGAGTTGTAAATGACAGCAGTATACAGAATTTTTTTATTATTTTTTTAAATAATACGCCGTCACAAATGTTTTTAATGGTATATTTGGAATTCACAAACGATTTCCGATCGATTAAGTGCCCGGAAGTCAATATTGCAATAAATTTTAAAAAATGTTGGCTAGTCACACACTCTTAATTAATAATTAAATAATTAATTAACTAATTAGTCACAAACAAAAATAATAGCGTTACAAACATTCACAAACGATTGATCGAAGCAAAAATAAAAAAATCTCATTTTTTTAAATTTATGTTGGCTATTCGCACGAGGGTCCAGTAGCACGCCGACAGTTTCCAAGCGCATATGTGACGTCATAATGTTTACTTAACTGAAAACATTAATATATTTTTATTTTGAATTATTCATGCTATGCAGTTATTGCTTGTTATAAACATTTTTATATTAAATATCTTAATGACATCACAAACATCGCAATCTTTTGTAGTGCTGTTTATAACCAAATGATATTTTGCTTCCGAGACTACTAAAGTAGCGAAAGCATTGTGATAACTTTTGAAAAATAAAAAAATTTTTTCCCTCCAAAATAAAATTTTTTACGCACATTTTACGTTTTAGAGCTTCCTGAACAATTTTGGTTTGGTGTCTGTCTGTCCGTCTTTGTCTCCAATTTGCACCAAGTGGCATAACTTCTGAACTATTCGATTGTTTGTAATGAAATTTTCAGAAATTATGCAGTTTGGTTCCTAGATGGTACCCTATGAATTTAATCAAAATCGAAGTAACGATAGCAACGCCGCTACCATGTCATTCCAAAATTGCACCAAGTGGCATAACTTCTGAACTATTCAATTCTTTGCTATGAAATTTTCAGAAATTATGTAGTTTGGTTCCTAGATGGCCCTCTGTGAATTTAATCAAAATCGGAGTAACGATAGCTATGCCGCTATCATGAAATCCCATTAAATGTCAATATCTTATTTACTATAGTTTCTAAAATATTTTTGCTATTACTTTATAATTTAGCCTGTAAGTATTTTGAGTTACAAGAAATTTTTATGAACTTTAAGGCGAAAATATAATTTCACGGTATATATATATATATATATATATATATATATATATATATATATATATATATATATATATATATATTTGGTAGAATACTGTTTTTAACTCTTACGAGTACGAGGAAGCTGTGTGCCACACCCCATTGGCAGTGTATTTTAAAATTTAATAAGTTTTGATTATTATTATTTTTTTATATATCAACGCCAGCAATAATAATAGGGCGCAGGCGCGGCGAGAGTGGCGACGCGACGGCGGCAGACAAAAACAAATGATCATAGAGTCTTTTGATAGATTGAGAAATTAAAATTTTAAGGGCTCCGTTTTAATTCAACCTTATGATTGGATTAATTGGTAAAAATGGGTAAAAATATTTTAGCAAACTTAAGTATTTACAAAATACTAAGATACCAAAAGAAAGTATCTAAATGCAAGATACAAAATACATTTTTAAAAAAGTATTTTAGATACAAGATGAAAATACGTATTTGTATCTTATCTGTAATTCAAATACTTGTATCTTAAATTAAGTCACATCCGTCACATCTCTGGTAGCATAGGCACATATACTAATACCCACTATACACAAACACAAACTCTAAATATATATATATATATATATATATATATATATATATATATATATATATATATATATATATATATATATATATAACCATAGAACAGTGGGGAGCCTCGCTGTTACGTAATCATGACGTAAATTCTGGCGACAGCCGTCATGCTAGCTATGATATAGCAGCTTGACGTCTATAATCAAGGGGACAAACTAGATTGGTTTTGTGTCTGTTCCACTTGTAATGAGTTTGTGACGTACTCTGTTTGTGTACATACACACTGTTTGCAGTGTATTAGTTTGGTTTTTTGTAGTAGTATGTGTATTCACGCATACTACCTCACCACACAAATATTTACCAGAGAGAGCTGTTCAACGTGTTCAAGTAACAATGGGTATATTGTTAATACAATGCAGTGCGAACTCGACGACGGTCAATAAGTGACTACATGCCTTAAGCTGTGACTGGTGTCAAATGACTCCGAGCGAATTACACTTTTTTTATGTTAGTTGGCTTCTAGTGTTCTATGTCTATAATGTTCTGTGATCGAAATATCGAACAAAATAATCGATATTTCTTTTACTATCAATAGTTTTCGAGTTTTTTGCAGCCATTTCATTTACTTGTAAATATAAGAGATAATAAAAATTTCGTATAAATTATAACCAGAGAATAAAACAATAACTTTAAAGGAGTTTCCAAAAACAGGTACATATAGTTACAACTAGAGTGACTTTATAATGTACTTGATAACAGTATGGCTATTAGCAAAGATGATATAAGTACTAGATAAAAAATACAATGTTGTGTATTGAAAACTTCTCATTTGAGATCACATCCCAAGAAAACTATAGTTTGTTATCAGATGACATCCCGTTGTATATACGTATACTCACTCACGTACACAATAGTTTATATCGTTTATACACTAACACATTGGGTGTGTTTATTTTAATGCAACGTTTTACACCATAAAAACATGTTTTATGTTCACTTACGCTCCTTTCACATTATACGGTTTTTGCCGTACGGCAAAAAACCGTACGGTCGCATTTTTTTAGTGTAGTGAAGAAGAGCATTGGACCTTTCACATTACATGGTCACGGTAAAATGCCGTTACCGTGCCGTGTAGCAGCCGTCTCTTGCCACTGGACTTGACGGTTGCCGTACGGCGTTTTTAGCTCAGTAGTGTATGTAATTAAATGGATGCTTTCACATTAGACGGCTTTTTAACGTACGGCATTAACAATATTTTGTTGAATTTAATGTTAATTATTAATTTTATTTGTGAAATGGATGAAACTAATGTTGAATGTGATAACCAATATTTTAATAGATTGTATGTAATTTCGAAATTGTGTGTTTTGATGTTAAGTTCGTTAAGAAATTAATCAAATGAGTCTGTAAACATCCGAAAATAGTTGAAAAACTTATTTTCGTAATTTTTCAGGTCTTCAAAGAGTGTGATAATAAATAATCCTATTTTCTATTTCCTCTGATTTATAAAATTAACTTTAATGACACTTATTACGTGTATAATGTTGCAAGTCGAATAAAGATATTCAGTTTACAACGGCAAAAAACCGTGCAATGTGAAAGTAACAATATCACGGCAAAAAGCCGTACGGTTTTTTACCGTACGGCGAAAACCGTACAATGTGAAAGGAGCGTTAGGCGGGACAGAACTGTTGCAAATAGCTTTGACGTCATTTACATACGTACATGAAGTACATAGGATACATAGTGTGTGTCTAACGCACGTGTATCTCTTGTATAATTAGCTAGGTTAGCTATCATTATTGCTACCGTATGATTCAATTACGGCGTTTATTTATTCATTTTACAGATAATTTTACAATCGGATTTCAAATAAATAATGTCCCATAACTGTGTTTTTTTGAAAACATATTATCTAGTAAATAATAATAATAATAAATACGAAAAGTTTATTGTCAGCGGAAATCAAGAGTTGATAGGCATATTCGTCTATTATAACATCAAGATAGACGTATTCGTCTATTATAACATCATACAAATTGTTCATTTTCCTAAAATTTTAATGTTATTTAATTAATAAAAAAAAATAAAATAAAAAACTATTAAGATTTTCTTTATTTACAACAGAGGTTGTTTTTAGCGAATTTTCAGAATGAAAATTCAGCTATTACAGCAGTTCTTATGGTAAGACCTAAGCCCGGGACTATGGCAGAAATTTGTTTTGGAGCCTCTAGAACCCGAAAATCTACTTCACTAAAATTTATATATATATAAATATATATATATATATATATGTATTTATGTGTGTACACGATAACTCTCGAACAAAACGTTTAATGCTTATGAAATTTGGTGTGTAGGTTTGAATTCGATTTCGCTCACCTAAGTTCGTTAGCCAGACACATCCGATGCCACAGACCGGATATTTTGGGCTTTAAAGTCTTTTTTTGTGTTTTTTGATCAGAATTTATAACTTTTTCAAAAAATTTGTTATACTATCAAAAAAATTGTAAGAAGTTATATTAGCGAGCTTTTTAAACTTTTCCTCTGTATAAACTGGTTTTCAAGAAAAATCAAAAATAATTTTTATATAGAGTCTCTTTTTATGGTATTATCTCCTTCTGTTGTATTGGAAAAATCCTATTTTTATTTATTTTGATTATACACGTATTTTAAGGGTATTACTACACTTAGTACTTCTACTACCTATCATATTTCAAATTTCTTTGGATAAATATTCAGAATAATGCCTTAATAAATTTCTACGATTATATAAATGTAATATTATTAAATTTAATTAATTAAACTATAATATTTCTTTGATTAAATAAAATTTTAAAATTATATTTTTGGTAGTGCACAAATAGCCTTATGCATTTGTAAACATAATATCTCTAGTATTAAGTAGATTAGATTTGTTATTTTGTTTTCGAAAATTTATTTTTGCTTTCAAATTCAAATTGTAGTAGAATTGATTTTTTTTTCTAAATACTGCACATTATTTTAATCTCTTTATTTAACACATTACGTTAAAAAATTATAATAATATTTTTAAAATTATTAATATTTTTAATAATTTAATTATTTAAAAAAATTCTTTAAATATATTTAATAATTTTTTATTTTAAAAATTCTATTGTGTCAGCGTTTTTAACCAGATAGCACCACAGGTATGTACAATACTGCCAAATTAGCTTGAATTTAAACTAATATTTCAACAATCAGAATTTCAAATCAACTCGTCTGTGTGTTGAAATGTTGACATATAGATTCGGTGCTGATATTTGACTGATATTTGAGAAAAATAGGTAATAATTCATGTTAATTTATATATTACATTTTTAAAATCAAATAGTAATTAATATTTGTCCTATTATTTGTTTTTTGTTTTGTTTTATATAGGTAAAAAATTTAAAACCCCATTAAAAATTACATGAAACCGTGAAGGAAATGTTATTTATATACGAGAAGAATATAGCTAAAATAAAAAAGAAAATATAAATTCAAAACAGGCAATTATTAATAGAATTTGTCAACATAATAAGGTAAATACATATCTATTAAAAACTGTGGATTTTGTGATTGAATTTTTTCTAATAATTTGAATGTACATGTTAAAAGGTACAAATATCAACAGCAATACTATTATGTATTATAAATTCCTATTTAAAACATGGATGGTGAATTTAAAGATATAATAAGAAGAAAAAGAGAACACACAGTAAACTAAAAACTTGAATTAAGAAGGAAAACATCAACTAAGTACATGCCGGATAAGCCCTTGAATAAAGGTCCAACTTTAGTTTTGTTTCCGTGTCGAATGGTTATTTTCTTCAGCAAGAGAATTTAAAAAGGTAAAATCGTCGGTACACAGAAAGAGTGACACAGTTTAAAAAAAAAAACAGCTACTTCAATATCTCTATTCAAAAGTTTTATTATTTACTTCAAAAGTTATCATAGTTTCGGATTTCTAAAATTTTCAAAATTTTTTTGGAGATAACCCGTTGGTACTCACCTTGTATTCCAACAATAAAAATAACAAGTTAATTTTGATAACATTAAAGATTTTGATAAAAAAAATTCGCTACTTTGAAGTAAGGAAAAAACGACAAAACCGCCCTTCTAGCGGTTAATTTTGGAAGTAGCAATATGTCGTTCTGGGACATAAAAATATGCAAATTTTGCTATACATTTACACAATAAACTCGAAAATGTAAATTTTTGAGTTGTGTCACTCTTTCGGTGTACCGTCGAAATGTTTTGTTACGTTTGGAAAATAAATTCCGTTCTAAATTTTTTTTCGTAACCGTTAAAAAATTTAGCTCAAAATATTAAATTCAGTATTGGTAAGGCAAAGATTCTCAGTTGCGCCTCTGGTGGTAAAATTAGAACTAGTGTCAAGTAAAAATACGTATATGTTTAATTGGTGATAAAATACACATAATTTGTATAATAGATATTTCACCGGTCATTTCTCTCACCGGCCCTGTACATAAACGCATCTGTTATTAAAATACCCCTGTCGCAGCATCCTGCATAACATAGCGAATTTCCATTTACAAAAGTACGTTTTTCTTGGAAACTAGTTGATATAGAGTAATTGTAAATAAAAAAAACTTTATGTGATTTTTCCGCCTCATTCCGCCAAATTTTTTTCACGAAACGTTTTCACGATATTTTTTAAAAATAAGATGTTTCGTTTTTGAGTTATCGTGCGGACACACACACGTTATATATATATATATATATATATATATATATATATATATATATATATATATATATATATATATATATATAAGTTTACTAAGTGTCCGCACGATAACTCAAGAACGAAACATCTTATTTTTAAGAAATTTCGTGAAAACGTCTACGGTCTTTTGGACATTTTTTTTGAAAAAATTTGGCGGAATGGGGCGGGAAAATCACAATAAGAAAGTTTTTTTTATTTACAATTACTCTATATCAACTAGTTTCCGAGAAAAACGTACTTTTGTAAATGGAAATTCGCTATGTTATGCAGGATGCTGCGACAGGGGTATTTTGTTTTGCAACATTTGCAACAGTTGTGTCCAGCCGAAATAAAACGTTCGCACATGCGTAAAAATCATGCACCATAATATGTTTGCTTACGTCATATATGTTTTACAACGTTTTGAAACGTTGCATTAAAATAAACAGACCCATTCATACATAAAAATATTAAACATAGCTATCAATGGGTGTGTTTATTTTAATGCAACGTTTCAAAACGTTGTAAAACATATATGACGTAAGCAAACATATTATGGTGCATGATTTTTACGCATGTGCGAACGTTTTATTTCGGCTGGACACAACTGTTGCAAATGTTGCAAAACAAAAAAACAACCTCTGTTGTAAATAAAGAAAATCTTAATAGTTTTTTATTTTATTTTTTTTTATTAATTAAATAACATTAAAATTTTAGGAAAATGAGCAATTTGTATGATGTTATAATAGACGAATACGTCTATCTTGATGTTATAATAGACGAATATGTCTATCAAATCTTGATTTCCGCTGGCAATAAACTTTTCGTATTTATTATTATTATTATTTACTAGATAATATTTTTTCAAAAAAACGCAGTTATGGGACATTATTTATTTGAAATCCGATTGTAAAATTATCTGTAAAATGAATAAATAAACGCCGTAATTGAATCATACGGTAACAATAATGATAGCTAACCTAGCTAACTATACACGTGATACACGTGCATTAGACACACACTATGTACCCTATGTACTTCATGTACGTATGTAAATGACGTCAAAGCTATTTGCAACAGTTCTGTCCCGCCTAAGTGAACATAAAACATGTTTTTATGGTGTAAAACGTTGCATTAAAATAAACACACCCAATGTATGTCTAGTTAATCCGACCCGTCTAACCAGTCAGGTAAATAATTTCAATATAAAACATCATACTAAAAAAAGATAAATCTATAAAACCTATAGTTATTTTTATTTCCTGTCTCATACTTCAAACTTTAAAGAAAGATTTTTTAGTATACATATAATATTTAATGGGTTATTTTGCAAACAATTCACTTTAAAAATTAATTTTCTGTTATTAGTTGTACTGGGCTGTATTGTACTATTAACGAACTTTTTTTTAGCGAATTTCGAAAACTCGAAATTCAGCTATTACAGTAGGTGTCATGACGCAATCTGAGTCCGGGACTATGGCAGAAATATGTTTTGAGGTCCATAGAATACGAAAATGATATTCACTAAAATTTATATACGTATATATATATATATATATATATATATATATATATATATATATATATATATATATTTATGTGTTCCCACGATAACTCTCGAACGAAACGTCTAACGCTTATGAAATTTTGTGTGCGGACTGGATTCTGAATTGGCTTGGCTAAGTTCGTTAGCCAGACACGTCGGATGCCCAGAAGTAGGTTTTCTGGCCATTTTTTATCATTCGATCCTATCATAAGACAGTTCGATTTTTACATCGTTGAAAAGGAAAAAAAATTATGAAGAAAATGTTCTTATAATTTTCTTTCTGTTAAGTAGTTTTCGAGAAAATCGTAATTTTCACTTTTGCCTTATTTTGCTCTCTTTGTCATTGTAATAAGTAATTTATATTTCTATCTCAGTTGCTTATAACATATACAAAAATTTCATTTTTTTACGTAAAACAAACGGTAGTTATTCAAAATCTATGTATTATAAATACCATATCTCTGTCTCATTTTTTTAAATTAAAATTAACCAGATATTTTAAGCATGTGTAATGAAGATTTTTTTAATTTTTTTATTGAATTTTACATGAACAAGATAATGAAGGTAATGTCATGATATAATATTATTAAATATTATAGAAAGATAACATAATAATAATGTTTATATGCCAGGAAAAAAATTTTAAAGAACTAGATCGATTTTGAAAATTTTTTCACTGTCAAAGATCTAAGCTATTTTAGATATTTTAGACAGATATAGATTACGTAATGTAAGGTCCGCCAGGGTCCATGGGACCCAAAAGTGTTAAAAATAAACTAACCGACCGATTTTGAAAATTTTTTCACTGTTAGAGAGCTAAACTATTTTAGAAAGATATAGATTACCTCATGCAAGGTCCGCTAAGGTCCATTGGATCTAGAAGTGTCAAAAATAAAATAAGCGACCGATTTTGAAAATTTTTTCACTGTCAAAGAGCTAAGCTATTTTAGATAGATATAGAATACGTAATGTAAGGTCCGCTAGGGTCCATTGGATCTAAAAGTGTCAAAAATACAATAACCGACTGATTTTGAAAATTTTTTCACTATTACAGAGGTAAACTATTTTAGATGGATTTAACTTATATGTTGTATGAGGTCGGCCAGAGTCCTGGGATCTTTTAAGCACCAAAAATAAAATAACCGACCGATTTTGAAAATTTTTTCGCTGTTAGAGAGCTAAACTATTTTAGATAGTTATAGATTACGTTATGTAAGGTCCGTCAAAGTCCATGGGACCCAGAAGTGTCAAAAATAAAATAACTGACCGATTTTGAAAATTTTTTCACTATTGCAGAGGTAAACTATTTTAGATAAGTACAGTATGTTATCTGAGATCCACAACTGTCCTGTGGATGCAAATACGGCATAGAAAACTACACAACGGGTTTTAAAAATAGTTTTACTGTTAGAAAGATAAAATATCCTATATTATATAGAATAGAAATAAGCTACCGAACCGATTCTCAATATTTTCTCATTGCTAGAGAACTAACTTATTTTAGGTGGATAGCACTATGCTGTACAAAGTCCGTTCGGGGTCTTGGGTCCCAAATATACCAAAAATAAATTACCTAGCCGATTTTGAAAATTCTTTTACTTTTAGAAAGCTAAACTAGTTTAGCCAAGCACCTTTTGCGAAAAAGCGCCAAAAATTAACTACTCAACTGATTTTGAAAATCTTTTCACTCTTAGAAAGCTGAATTATTTTAAATGGATACAGGTCTTAGATGAGATCCGCCAGTGCCCAATATTTCGAAATTCGCTATGTTATGCAGATGCTGCGACAGGGTTTTTTTTTTAAATTTCAACTGAAATTATTGATTAAAGGAAACTTTTAATTTGGTTGTTTAAGTACATGTTATATAGGTATGTGCTAAATAACCGTTAATTGAACTGATTTTATTATTGAATCTATACTGATTTGTTTATTATTAAATCTAAAAAAAATGAGTGTCAGTAAAGATAACCGAAAAGCTGGAAATAAATGTGTCAATTCTTGCAAAAATACGAAACATAATACAGCAACAATCAAAATGTTTTCCTTTCCAAAAGAAGAAGCCATGGCCAACATCTGGAAACGCGTATGTAACATTCCCAACGACTGCTCTACTCGTAGTTTGTACATATGCAGTAATCATTTTTCACCAGAATGTATTGGTAAGAAAAAACTTTTAAAGGGCGCAATTCCGACATTATTTTTAAGTGAATCAAATTCAACAAATATATCTAATTCAGCAAGGGATGCATTTTTCGACAATAATTTAAGCATACCGGAAAGTCCATCTCCAGAATTAAGATTTTCGGGTAATTTAACCCTTTGCGCTTATAAGACATGTACAGCATGACAAGGTGGTTTGTCCATTAACTCTACCATATTTAAAGGTGGTTTGTCTGTTGGATCTATGGAGGGTAGAGTTAAAGGAGGAGTATCTCATATGGGACTTGAATCGAAAAAGTGGCCCCTAAATTTGATGAAATAATAGTTCAATAATTACCTAGAACGGCGCTGATAAGCAATCAGGGTTCGATCTGAACTTAGCGATTATAAGTGAAGTGAAGTATGCCAAAGGGAAATACTAACTGTTAAACACAATAAAAATTGAATTAAAAACAATAAGAATTGAATTAAATATAAAAACAATAAAAATTGAAGTAAATATAACAATTAAAACTGTTAAAAACAATAAAAACTGTTGTTTCAGTTTTAAAATTTTCAGCGCTTAATTTTAAATTTAAGAATTTTAATACACTAGTGCCATCTTAATTTCATCCACTTTTGGAGCCACTTTTTATATATGGAGAAACTTCTCCTGACACTCTACCCTCCATAGTTGGATCATAAGACATGTACCACATGACACACTGAATGTTGAACTATAATGACTGCTCATACTTCACATTACATGAATATTAATAACTGCAAACACATTCATTTATTAGAAAAATTGTAAATAAAATAATACAAAATCACGTTGAAGTATCTTGATAAAATTAAAAACTAATAAAAACAGCACTGAGGACGTATTTAGCACATTTAGTATTCAACTTTGGGGAAACAAGGTTAGAACGTCAAAAGAATCCGTCAAAAAAAGAACGTCGGTCGTTGTCATGTGCTACATGTCTTACCAGCCTATTTACAACTCACTTTTTTTTTTGCTTGAGTGCAGAGTTATTAATTACTTATCCTGGCCCTTCTAGTCAAAATACGCAGGCTGATATTTCGTTAGAAGAAATAGTTTAGTTACCCAGTCCTCCAAGAAACGATAATCAAATCCCAGGTAAACAATTCAATTTGAGTAATTTTTATTATAAAAAGTATCTTAAAAAATCACAAGAATGCCGACAGTTATATAAAAAAGTTAATTTTTTACAGAAAACTAACAAATCATTAAAAAATATAATAAAAAAACAAAAAAACAAATTGCATGCTTTAAATATAAAGACAAAAAAAAACGAATTTACAAAAATCTCCTTAATTTAAATAATGTTAGTGATCATGTCAAAACATTTGTTGAAATGCTCCTTTCAGAAAAGGGAAATTCTGCTGACTGGCCACAAGATCAACGAATTTTGGCTCAAAATATTTATTATCATTCTCCAAGCAGTTACAAATTTATGCGAACTAAATTAAATTTTAAGTTACCATCACATGTTACTTTAAACAATTGGTTGCCAGTAAAATGTTTACAACCAGGCTTTAATCATACGCTATATCAAATGCTACAAAAAAAGTAAAGAATTAGGTGATAATGAAAAAAATGTTGTACTAGTTTTTGACGAAATATCAATTCGGCGATGTCTACAGTATAATTCTAGGACAGATGAAATAGACGATGTAGAGGACACAGGCTTTGAAAGGAAACCAGTTCTTGGAAAATATATTATGTTATTTATGATAAGAAGTTTATTTTCATCTTACAAATTTATATTAAATTACTTTGTTTCCGAAAAATCTTTAAAAGGCGATTACATCAAAGAAATATTGCATAAAAATATAAGCGATTTAGAAAACAATGGATTCAAAGTACAAGCTGTAATTTGTGATCAAGGTGCAAATAATACAAAAGCTTATAAAAATCTCGGTGTTTCTACTGAAAATCCTTATTTTCAGTGTAATTCTAAACGCATTTGTGCTTTGTTTGACGTTTGTCACCTCATTAAATCAATAAGAAACTCTCTGTTGTAAACAGATTTTAAAACATCAGATGGTATTGTATCTTGGGACCCACTAAGAGAACTCTTCCAGTTAGACAAAAATAATAGTACAAAAATTTGCCCTAAAATAACTGCTAAACATGTGTCTCCTAACGATTTCCAAAAAATTAACGTAAAATTAGCAACCCAAGTGTTTAGCAAAAGTGTCGCGGCAGGAATTAGAACTATTTTGAAACTTAATAAATTTTCAGAATCTACATCAAAAAAAGCTAATTCTACTGCAATTTTCTTTGAAAAAATAGATCGCCTTTTTGATTGTCTAAACTCTAAAACTTTGTACCACCCGAATCCATATAAAGCACCCTTAAAAATGCAAAATAGTATAGTAGGATTAGCGAAAGTTTGCGCCTCGGGTATACTCGATTTTTGACCCCTTCCTTACATATTTTGGCGCATTATCATGTTTATAGTGTGTGCGCCGGCTGAAAGTTAACTGCGTATGCGCATAAATAAATTTTAAGGGAAAGGGCTAAAAAGTCGAGTATACCCGAGACGCAAACTCTCGCTAATCCTACTGTATATATCAGTACTTACTAGAAATGAAATTTTATTTTCAAAATATTACGTTAATAACACAGCGCAATGTTTATTGGATTGATGGGTTTATTCAAATAATTAATGCTAATATTACATTAGCTGAAAAAATATTTATAGAAAATCCAAATATTGATTTCATATTGACATCCAAATTAAATCAGGACATAATTGAAAATACATTTTCTCAAATTAGAGCAAAAGGAGGTTATAATAGAAACCCTTCAGTTTATGAATTTAATTATATTATTGCCAAAATTGTATCAGTAAAATTTTTACATTTTTTTGAATTTTCCAATTGTCAGCCTACTGAAGAAGATATTTTGAGTATAAATTGGAAGGAAGAAGTAAGTAACATCACCATGTTTCACTAAGATACTTCGCAGGTTTTGTTGCACATAAGCATATATGATAAAATATTCTTGTTCACAATGCAAAAAAGATTTATTAAAAAATGATGAAAAAATTGATTGTCCCTCGGAATATTTAATTTTTTTCAAAAAATATTCAGATACGACAACTTTTGGAAGTTTGAGGGCTCCTAGTAGTAATTTTTTTTTGCTGTGTAAAATCTATATTAATGTATTTGACACAATTTTTCAAAATAATTTCCATAGAAAGAAAATAAAAGAAAAAATAATTGATGAATGTGTTAATGCTACTAATAAACATCATGAATTAGGTGACTGGTTTAACAAAGAAAATGTTTGTTATCAGCATAGACTAAGTGTCCTAAATTATTTAATACTGGCATTATTAAAGAAAAATTGTAAGTGGATAGAAAAAAAAATATGTTGGAACTAGTAACTCTAGACTAAGAATTCTTATTGAATAATATGATTGTTTAATTTATATGTACCTACGTCAGAGCCCTCGGTGCGCGATTACTTAAAATACACATTAACTGCAAATAATTAGCTAGAAGGGCAAGAATAGGTGAATGAAGTGGGAAAAATATTTCAGAAATCTTAAATTATCATAATATTTGTAAAATATTTGTTTATTATTTACAAATATGGAATACCATAAAGTAACGTTCAAATCTATTACATAATATTTTCATAAAATCGTTGTCGCTCATATTGAAAATTGCAGAAAACGTTACTTTTTGAATTTCAGTTTACTAAAATTCTTTTATAAACCTATTATATGTCCATATATTTTTTATATTTTGTTAGCTGCAAGCGATAAGTCAGATTTTAAAACGACTTAAGATATTCTTTTAAATAGCGGATCCATAAAATAATAACTTAAAGGTTATTGTATATGACTAAAAATATTTAAAGTGTCAACCACAAGCAGTATCTCAGCAAGCAAGCATATTGTTTTAAACTGACTAAAAAGTTATTGTACTATATAAAAGTTGTTGGTAAAACTGTTGGTGTGTCGATGGAGTGGGAGAAACCTGCTGAACTTATTGGTCGCAACCCCCGGTCAAAGTAGTCGTTGGTGAACAGTCATTCCGAACGCCAGCTTGTGGCCACTCATCCCGAGTGGTCGCTTGTTGGCGTTCAATCCCACTAGTAGTGTGTTGTATGTAACCACTTATACATCATCATCTTAATACAGTGCAGTTATAGTTTGATAACGGTTGCGCGAATTTGTGTCTCTCTCGTTCTCTATGTAGTTATGTACACGCCCGCTCATATATATAGTGAACATTGTTTTCAATTTAATAATATCAGAAACGCTATTACTTTAAATAATAATAAGTTCATTGTGAATCATCATTACACTGTAATTGCAAGAAAATAAAGTAATTATCATCGTGAAAATGAAGAAAGAAGAATAAATCTATTTAAGTTACTTGTGTGTTTTCATTACTCAACGTGCACCGTTATCCCCCTTCCCTCATGGTCCTTCGAAACTCAGACTCTACAACCCCCCAAACCAGCGCACTCACCTTTGTACCACCCATACAGTCTAATGCTCTGTTGAGGCGGCTTGCCGTCTCCCCCAAACCCCTAGTTATTGGTTCCATGAGCCAGATGGTTCATTGTCCCAATCCCTGGTACAAAAGTATTTTAAATGTCAGCTGAAAGTCAGCTTTCGAAGCGACTTGAAATATTGTTTTAAAAAGTGAATGCATAAATAATTTAAAAGTTGCTGTACTATATAGAAGTATTTTAAATATCAGCAGCAAGTCAGCATTTTAGAGCGACTTGAAATATTATTTTAAACAATAAATGTATACAATTATACAAATTCAAAAATTACTGTACTATATAAAAGTATTTTAAATGCCAGTTGAAAGTCAGCTTTTGGAGCGACTTGAAATATTGTTTTAAAAAAGTGAATGCATAAATAATTCAAAAGTTACCGTATTATGTAGAAGTATTTTAAATGTCAGCGGCAAGTCAACATTTAGAGCGACTTGAAAGAGTGTTTTAAATAGTGGATACATAGGGCTATTGGCGAAACCACCACTTAAAAAAAGGGTAACGCGCCATGGTGATACCGCCAGGTGGTGTGGAAATTCACCAAATCAGTAGTACTTTATTTGCTATAAATTAACACTATACAGCCCGAGCACTTTCACAATAAACTTCTCGAGGGGCTGGTAAAAATTTTAAAGAAACTTTATATAAACAAATACATAAAATGATTCAACAGTACCCAACAACAGGAAGTGAGATAATAATATAAATAAATATACATTGAAAAAAAATTAACAGTAATATAAAATATTTTTTTAAAATATTTTTAAGTGTTTTGTTTACTCTAAATATTGATCACGATCGGCCTCTGCGGTTGTTGTGATTATTTTCGGATGCCGAAAATATGGGATGTAAAGTGTTAATTTTCAAAAATACAAAGAAGAAAAAATAGAAAAAAACATCGAATTTTACTTATTCTTCTTTATTTTGAACACTTATTTTTATATAGCCATGTATAGTGCGTTTTCGTCAAAAAAAAAAAAAAAAACTGATCCATGGCCACTAAATCCGAATTTATCCTTTCCGAGTACACTCGTTCATATTAATCCAAACCGTATAGTAAATGCTATATAGGTACTGATCGTACATGTGGTTTTGTATATGTAAGCTCCTTACTTCATCCAACCTCAAAAAGTCATTCCTTTTTAGATAAAAATTCACTATAAATGTTTAAAAGTAAAAATAAAATTACTTTTAAAAATAAGTTGCAGTTAAAATAAAAATCCATTTAAACTTTTTTCAGCAAGTTGTATAAATTTTAATATTATTTGTTATTAATTTGACATAATTTCAATAATAGTCAACTATAATAAAAAGGAAAAGAAATCCGGGGTTATTATATTTTCTGATTTACCATAATTATCTGGCCTCTAGTTATTTAGAACAGACCACCTCTGCCGTGTCACACGAATGTCATGTATCTTTAGATACAGCAATTTCGCCTAACAACGTTTAAAGGATTCTACTCAATCCCTAGTATATATATTGACAATAAAATTAATTAATTTGTTAATAATAATATAATAATTAATCTATTGTATTTTTAAATTTTTATTTTGATTGTATCACATTCCTTATTTCTTATATTTTCAAATAGCATATTTATACGTTATTAAATCAATACTGCAACATTGAATCAAAAATCAATTATCTAAGATATTAAATAATATTTGAGCGAATTAAAATAATACGATATTTTATTCAAAACAAGTTTTCTGAAAACTATCATTTCTGAGATACGTGAGATTAGTGTGACACGGCAGACCTGGGGTGATCGTACTGATTGTTGATTGTGTAAGTGTCAACAAATACACTCACAGTTAGCACACACATACTTCTACAGAAATTAGTCACAAATACAATCAAAATAGCAATAATATTGTTTGGAAAAACATAAACATCTATGTCCATAAGCTCCATAGAACACTAGAAGCCAACTAATATCAAAAAAGTGTAATTCGCTTGGAGCTATTTGTAGGCCTGTCACAGCTTAAGTCATGTAGTCAGTCGCTGTCCGTCACCGAACGCACAGTGCATTGTATTACATTGTTAAACATTGTTAATTGAACAGCACACATCTCTCTCTCTGGTAATACGTGTGTTGTAGTAGTATGTGTGAATACGCACACAGACGCAACCATTAAACCAATACCACTGCAAACAGTGTGTATCTACACCAACAGAGTGGGGGAGATTTACGTCACAAACTCATTACAAGTGGAACAGAGACATAGACAATCTAGTTTGACCCCTTGGTCGTAGTAGTATGTGTAAATACGCACACAGACGCAACCATTAAACCAATACCACTGCAAACAGTGTGTATCTACACCAATAGAGTGGGGAGTAATCCCCACTCTATCCCAAGTAAAATAATACTTCTGTAATTTGTTAATAAACTATGTAATTCTACATAAATTCTATCTAAAGTCATATTAATTAAAAGATTTTAAAAAATTCACTTCACGAATAATAAACCTAAATTGCGTTGTCGATTGAACTAAGCCGGGTATCACTGACAGCTACTGTCATGTGCAATGTTTTGGTCAGGCTTAAGTTTAACTTGAACACACTATAAGTAGCCTAACGTGCCCAGAAATGCACACTGGTGATTACAGAAAAGAGATAGATGCGTTTCTTCTAATATATTCTGTTTTTTACCAAATGTAATATGTATTGAGTAAACATTGTTAAATTTCTTCAGCTTTTTAATTTGCGCCCTACTTGGTGTAACTGACGGACAATGTGAGCACACGTTCATTTAAATTTAATATTCTGAAATTTTGTACAAAATCAGTTCCTTATGTGCTTCGCTTCACTCGCTCGGCGACTCTAAAGTATTATTCACAGAGGACAGAGGTACAATACGTATCTCTCCACTACTGGAATCAGTGTAAACCAGTAAGAGATAGAAAATATGTTATATACGTGCACGGTGTTTACTTTGTATTGGCGCGCTAAACTGTGTATGTGTGCGTAATCGAACATAGAGGTTGCAGTCACGTGACCGGGCTCGCATACATATGTGTGATACCCATATATGTATTATAACTATATGGCCAATCCCTATAAGAGGCAGTGGTTCCGATGAAGTGAGACGGATAGACATCGGGTAGAGGCACTTCAGTTGTTTTGCGCAGATGCATCAATTAGTGTTTACCGTGTTTACTGTTCAGATTGGTTCATATTACCACCAAAAAAGTCGCGTTTGCGCAAAACGAACAAAATACTTCCAAATCTGCACCGTGATGTTGGGACGTTTTTTTCATATCCATTTGGCTATATATGTATACTACATATATGGTGATACCACAACGTTGCGTGTGGGGGTTCTACAGTGCTAACAACAATCAAATCCGTTGTTGTTTGACTGACTTACACTTAGCGACTGCTACAGAGATACTGACTACCTACGAGCCTAAGGTACACAAAAAGCCACACTGCAGATTTCATGATAGAGATAGTTGCTGTCTCCATTACTCCATGGTATTATTCATATTTTCATATTTTCAAGTCATATTCATATTTTTAAAGCATATCTAATTTTCATAAAATTTTATCAAAATCAGTCAAGTTGTTTAATTAGAGTATAGAGTTGTTTAATTTGATAGTGCTGGTAGATTCATTCCAACTTCACCTTGATTTCAAATCAGATATTCTAGGGTTGTCATCCATCCGGATTTCCGCGGATTTGTCCTCTTTTTGAAGGCTTCCGGGTTGGGTTTTCGATGCAGTCCGGGTTTTAGTTACCAAAACTAATGGAAGAAAAAATTCTATTTTATACATAATTGCAATGATTTTATATTTTATTATTTTAAAAATTTATGGAATTGCAAATTGTAAAATTTTTATATACAGATGTTGTATCCAACAAAAAGAAGTTCCTTATTAAAGGTATAATAGGATAATAAAATACATTAAAAATTTGAAATACCAGCAATAAACATCACCTGTAAAAGATACGTACGAATTGAATAAAATCATCTAGTGAGGACAGACCAATACGGTCAGATCGTAACATCAATAATTATATTGTGTACTTGACATAACTACCATTATCTATTTGATTTTAATTGTGTTCAGAAATAAGAGTTGCGTTATTTTGTGGAAATTCATTCTAAACAAAATTAAAAACGATTTTTATTTTTTTTTTCTTTAGAAACAAAATATTGTATTTGAAAAGATGTCCGGGTTTTAAGCTCTGAAATCCGGGTTTTCGGGGGTCCTTGTCCGGGTTTGATAAATTTTCTAATGACAACCCTAAGATATTCTGAAATTCTTCGCTATATTCGTATTTCAATAGCATGTCTAATTTTCATACCTTGTGATCTTATCTCAAGGCAGAGGTAGATAGTTAGATATTCATACTGACTATTTTAAGAGCACTGTAATTTGTGAGACATTTTGAGATCCCATGGCTCTGGAGAATATTTCGGAATTCACATTAATTTATTTTGGAATCTCAATAATATTTGAGAAAAATTTGGATAAGATCCGTCTGATCGTTTATTTAAAGTTTTTTTGGGTCCGTAAAAGCCTACGGGGGAATTTTAGCCTCATGTCCATTTTTTCAGAATCTCAGTTTTATTCGAGAAAAATTTGGTCATCCGTCCAGCCATTTATTTTGGGTTTCTTTGGAGATCCAAAAATTTAATAACGATACGTCCAGTCGTTTACTTTAGGCTTTCTTGGGGGTTTTCAGGTCCTACAGGATAACTTTAACTTTGATCTTTTTTTTTTTTTTTTGATTCGTATAACAATTTTACCTATAGTTTTGTTTCATCATTTTTTTTTTTATATCTGCTACCGTTTTCTCGAAGCTACTGAGGACAGATAAGTAAAGTCCATATTTCATTTTTAATATCAGGATGACCGAGACCGGCTCGATGGAAATTTCATCTGTATGGAATTTGCTGAGAACAGTAGGCGCACGTGCCAACTGATGATAACTGGACAGTCCAGTTGTTTATTTTCTTTAAAGGATACAAATAGTATTTTGTACAGTAAATAAGTAATTTCATAGTAGTCATAGGTAAAAATATTATTGGTGGTATCTATAGAAATATTTATTAATACTTACAAAAATTCCAAAATTATTTTTTCACAAATACTTAGCAACTATTTAAAATTTGTACGATTTTTTTTAATAAACTCATAAATTGCTGTATACAGTAATAAAAAATTGATATTTTACGGTTTTTCGTAAATTTCTACGGTTAGACAAAAAATTTAGCAAAATCCTTTCTTAGCGAGCGCCTACGAGCCAATCGGGCCTTACGTGCCAAATTTCAAGTTTGTGGGTATTGTAGTTCTGGAGATTTTGTGATAGATGAGTGAATGAGTGGTATTGCTTTTATATACCGGGTATCCCGTTCTGATGTATACATACGATTTACATGTTAATTGATAACATTGGATTCCCATATTCATATTTTCCCCGTATTTATATTTTTGGGAATTTTCTTTTATAAAATAATTTTTTTCCACCAAATTATCTGCACTATTTCTTGCCAAAAAAATGCCTTTTGAATTTACAAAAAATGACACAAATATTTATGTGAAAATATGAATTGCTTGAAAATTGCGACATTCATTTCTTTATTTTACTGCATTATTGCTGTTAAAGCGATAGTAACAGTAGTTACAATATTAAATTGGTATTATTAGTTTGTTCAAAGCACTCTTGTGACATAACTTTTTCCTTATGGGAATTTAGTGTTATCAATTAACATGTAAACCGTATGTATACATCCAAACGGGACACTGATATATAGATATGTGTGTATGTGTGTATATCAAAATGATCAAAATAATAATAACAACTATATACTCACATTTTGATCTGCATAACACATACATGTTGAATCATTTAGTGTTCGCTGGGATCAATTTAGGTACTTGTTTACATAAAATTTGTTTAAAAATATTGGCTTCCGGGGAAGTTTACTGTAAAAGTGCTCGGGCCTCATAGTGTTAAGAAGAAGATAATTTGAGAGCAGGATGAAGTTCCTCGTAAGTCACTTAAGAATTGGATATCTTTATTCAATTAGAGTGAGAAATTAATTTTTGACATTTGTGTTGTTATAGCAACCAGCTATTAGTGGAAATGGTAAAACTTAAGCCATAGAGTTGTACATGCATATATTGAATAAACGCAAGAGGGTTACGAGCCTAAAAATCATAAATTAACACTTTCACCATTATATGTGAAGAATACGTAAAGAAATGGCTGCAGCAAACGTACTTTGCTTTGTGGTGGGTGGTGGTGGGTGGTAGTGGGTGGTTGTGGTGGGTGATGGGTAGTGGTTGGCTGTGGTGGGTGGCGGTGGTGGAATTCAGCAACTTATGGAGACACTATTTGTTGGATGAAATAAATACAGGCACAGCTTCAACTTCAGCTTAAACACCCAAAAACAATGTCGTCATCATCGTCAGCCTACTGGAAGCGTTTATAAGTGTTCTCAAGCGAATGGGATAAATAACGCAAACGAATTGACTCATATGAAAAAATGATTAATGCGATTGTGAAGATTCAAAATTTGGACCTATCTGAACCGATGGATTTTGAGGAAATAGATATGCCAATTGGTGAATTTTTCGAAAAAGAGCCAACGCTAATAAACGAGCTGACTTTGAGCACATTCTGCAAATCTATAAATACATCAATTTGAATGTGTTGAAAAGTTATGGCGCAAAAATCATACGTCGCGCATGGATTTGATTACCGGCTGACTAGAAAAAAAATATTTCAAGATTGTGAACCATGCTTTGAGCACTACAATAGACCATGGCAGCAAGATCATGTTGATGGCCCACGAAGTTTGAAACAACACTGTCAAATGTGTAAAAATGGTGTTAAAATGGAAGATTTTCAGCCGCCCGTTGGTCAACCGCTACACAAATATTACGAATCGAAGATATATTTTTATTACAACCTGATTTGTATATATATGTTAACAATTTAGATTTATTATTGTATTTAACTATGATATTTGGATAAAACTATATATATATATATATATATATATATATATATATATATATATATATATATATATATATATATATATCGCGCGTACTCTTTCTCAACCTCGTATCTAAAAAGTCCGAACTTTTGGAGACACAAATAAAACGTATTTAAATGTGTGTTTTCATCATTATGAACTTAAGACCTATGCTAATTACACCCTTTGATGTTGGCTACCTACATATATAAATATATATAGATAAGTATATATATAAATACAATATTTAATGTTTTTTGTGTGTCCTAAGACAGACAGTTTTTGATATACGAGGTTGAGAAAGAGTACGCGCGATATATATATATATATATATATATATATATATATATATATATATATATATATTATATATTTATATATATATATACGATTATATATATATATATATATATATATATATATATATATATATATATATATATATATATATATATATATATATATATGATTATATTAAGCCGGATTATGGTAAACGAATTTGTGCGGTTTGGAATCAGTTACCTGAAAATATAAAAAAATTACGTTCTGGGGTAATAGAACATATACACAAATTATATAATTTTTAATATTTATTTATTGTAAAATATTTCTATATACATACTTATAACATTTAAAAATAAAAAATTATTAAACATAATTGTGTGTGTATATTATTTTTTATTTAAACAGTATTCGATTCTTCAATCCAGCTATTAAATTTCGAAGAATAGCCGAGCCATTTGACTACCGCGTCTTCCCACCACGTTTCTTCAGGATCTTTTCCACGAGATACACGTTTGGATATTTCACTCGTTTAATTCATATTCATAGAATCCACTTTGAATGGATTGTTGGTTGATGTCCTCAAGTAGATATGTTACCGGATTAGTATGTCGAACTTTCACGATTTTAAATATTTCTGTAGACCAATTTGGTGTGTAGCCTTTTTCAAAACTCGATTTAAATTTGCTTATTCTAACTGACACCAAAAAAAAAAAAAAAAAATTAAAGAGTGATGGAATACATGTAATAAGATTTTAATATTGACTATTGGTTAATTAATTAAATCTAATGAAGGTGTTAATGAAATCTAAATTAAGTTAATGCAATCTTAATTGACGGTGTCATTAAATAAAATTAAAATTATAAAGAAATTTGAATTGAATTAAATTAAGGGGAACCGGCTCCTCTACTATGAGAAGACACGGCTCCTGGACTAGGGACTATTCCCCAAAATCAACTGCTGGGCCCAAAACAGTATGTACATAGGGACGTAAAAGAATTTTAAAAAAAAGGTTTGAGAATGTAAAAAGGTTTTTTTATCGAACGCCCCAAATTCTAAGAAATGAACTGATTATTTTTCTGTAAATATGGTATGTAGGAAATCGTAAATAATAATTTTAGAAATTAAATTTAAAACTAATTTTATTTAATATTAAATAAGTTTTACTTAATTAAGTTACACAAACTTAAGAAGTAATACACATGTATTTAAACAACATTTTAAAATGCCTGAACTGGAAGAGTATGAACTTGTATTGAAAGATGCAAATGGTAAGAATTTTACATATATTTCAAATTTTAAAACGTGCTAACAAGATACTCAAAATATACAAAATGGCGAATACGTTACATAATAATATTTTTTTTTAAAGAGAAATTTTATATTAATGGTAAATAAATTTTGTTACGATAAAAAATAGAATTTTACATAATTTTACAATACTAAATCTAAATATCGAAATGATTTTTCAACAGAAATGATCAATTTCATTTAACTGAGAAAAGAGGATATTATATAAATTTGAATCACGATAGTGTTTCAATGCATAAAGGATAGGATTGGTATAATGGAACCAATCCTATAAAATATTTATATTAAAATAATAAGAGAAATTTTTAAATTATTACCCAAACACGCCATCTTGTGCTTCCGAATTCCAAACCGGATACGCCATATTGTAAAATTATTTGTTAATGAAAATTACACAGAATTTTTGTAAAATACATATCGTTACATTATTTGGTTAGAGTTTAAAAAAAAATAAAATTATGTTTCAAAGGTAAAAGAAAAAAATATGAGATTGCGTCATCCTTGTTCTAATACAATAATAAAAGTATTGTACAGAGCGAATGACGAAAGCGTCTTTTATCTACTTGAACAAAAACACAAGTGTCCGTGTACATGAGATTGTTTCTACACATTGCTCCCATACAGTAACACGACTGTATTAATACGCCCGGTTCAAATTATTACGCATGCAAAAGCAGAGCCTACTTTATAATTTTATTTTCTAATAAGTATATTAAAAATCGAATATGCAATTTAATTTTAGTTTAAAGATATACTGACTAACTATTTAAACGTTTCTAGCAAGTTACCTTCTTGGCGAAAGATTCGTATGTAAAAACTAAAACTGAACTACCTTTTTTAAAAAAAGACCAGAGACGAAAATATGGTATGATCTTGGAGTTTGCGCACTGCATATATATGGTAGAACAATATCGAGTATTTTTAATCAATACGAATCGATATCAGACAAGATCAAAATTGTCAATAAAATATTATACTTTATGTACTCTACGCGCAAACAAAATTGTCACATCCGTGACATAACAAAATCATTAACTTTATACTTGGCTGCACCAGCAATTTTTATATTACTATATACTGTAGATAATAAATGCGCCTCCTTATTAGCAGTGAGATCTCGCGGAGCCATTTTAATTGTACGATGCTTTGTTCTATTGTACTCTTCAACTAAATCGTTAATTATCTGCAACCATTTATAGTTCCCGTTTAGTGAAAATGCACGCCAAAGTTTATTCTTAATGGTGCGATTAAAACGTTCAACGATCGAAGCTTTCAGCGTGCTATACGTAGAGTAATGATTTATGTTATGCTTTTCCATTAACGCCTTAAAGGTGCTATTAAAAAATTCTCGGCCATCGTTTGTCTGAATATGTGCTAGTCGGCGCGCGCATTGTTTGAATATTCATTCCATGGCTGCAGTAACAAGTTTTCCAGATTTATCTTTGACGGCATCGCCCAAGCTTGTTTCGAGAACGTATTGATAACGGTTAAAAGATAGCGATATCCACGATTTTCTTTCGCATAAGCTCCCATTTCAACAAGATCAGCTTGCCATAAGTCATCAGTTCCCTTGGTTATAACACGACGTCTTTTGAAATTTTTACGCGCGGGTTTATGTAGTTCTTTTACAACTTATTCTTTCACCTTACTCATCTTTAAGTGTTGGTATTCAATGTTTAGTCAGTTGTTTATATAGGTTATCTAAAGTCGTTATTTGATATTCAATTTTCTTAAATTTAACATTAAACTCCTGTTTGGATACGGAAGCTGTTGCTGCATTTGAAATAACCTCCATTATGGTTTTTAATTCGTTTTCGATATTCTCCATATGAGTTAATTTTTCTCTAATATTTGATTCAATTTGTTTATATGAATTTTTAAGCACAGCCGCAGTATGTGAAATTTTAGCAAACATTTGATTCAGAAAAGCCAAGAAATCTGAATACAACTTAATTTTTGCCCTAACTATTATCTGGTCTGTTTCGTCTAACTTTATAAAATTTATCATGGTGGAAAATGTTTCGATAATTGAACCGTAAAACTGTTCAATGGTTTGGTTTGTCTGTCGTAAATTATGTAAGTCGCGTATTAGACTAGTTATAATCGTAACTATAACGTTACATGGTGCCGAAATTAAAAGATGCCGGACGAACCTAAAGAAGAATCAAACCAAGTTGGACATGTAAAACCGCCAAAATACTTTGTTACGAGTAACTCAACGGAAAATGTTGCCGTAAACTGGAAATTGTGGCTACAATAATGGGAGTGGTACGCGACAGCTACAAATATAAAAGGAAAGAGTCCAGAAGTCCAAGTTGCAATCTTTATGACAAGTATAGGGCCCGATGCGGCAGTCGTGTACAACACGTTCAATTTAAATGAAACTGAAGCTAAGTCGTTGAGCACTACTAAAAGAAAATTTACAAATTATTTCACACCTAGAATAAATGAAACGTACGAAAGATACATTTTCAACACGATAACATAAGGGGAAGACCAACAGATCGACGAATTTCTAACCAACTTAAAAACTAAAGTTAAAAATTGTGGTTATGGGTCGTTAGAAGAAAGTATTACTCGAAATCGAGTAGTTGTCGGTATTAAAAGTGACGAAACAAGAGAAAAGCTGCTTGCTGAGGAAAATCTGTCACTACAGAAGACCGTAGACATCTGCCACTCCGCAGAGCAGGTCAAAAAGCAAGTAAATTCAATGAAACAAACAGTAACAGTTGAAATGATAAACTGTAACGGAAGAAACGTGAAAAATAAGAGAAAACAGATAAAAAGACCAGAAAATGTAAAAGAATTACAGAGATTCTTAGGTCTGATTACTTATCTATCAAAGTTCATTAAGAACTTGGCAGACGTAACAGCGCCATTGAGATTGCTATTACAAAAGGAGAAAGCTTGGGTTTGGGATATGGACCAAGAAAATGCTTTCAATAAACTGAAAGAACTCTTACAGAAGCCGCCAGGATTAGGATACTATGATCTGAAGGCACCAATCTTGCTGTCCGTGGATGCCAGTAGTTATGTTTGTGGTGGAGTATTAATATCGACGTTTTAGGACTTTCAGAGACAAAAAGATCTAATGAAAATATTATAGAAATAAAAGACAAATATATTCTGTATTACTGTAATAAGAGTCCAGGCATTAGAGGTGTAGGTTTTCTTATAAAAAAATCTTTAAAAAATAGCATTAGCTGTATTAAAGGTATAAATGATCGAATTGCTATTTTGCAACTTAGGACGGGCAAAAACACGGTCCTGACGGTGATACAAGTCTATGCCCCGACGAGCGAGTCGACAGAGGAAGAAATTGATAATTTTTATGCAATTCTGACGAACCAATTAGAAAATACACGAGGCCTAAAATTAATCATAGGAGACTTTAATAGTCAAATAGGACAAAGTAGTAGATGTTGACATAATAGTAGATGTTGACATAATAAGTAAATTTAATTTTAATACAGATCATTGTACATAGATTGTTACAAACAAAAATATCTTTCAAAAAAGTACGTCCTTTTAACTATAGTAATTATCAATCAGTCGTCACACCCGTGTTAAATGAGTCAGATGTTATTAAATTCAAATCCATCATCAATTCTGAATTGAGTTCACATTTAAAAACAGAGCTAACAGATATATAAATTTTAGAAGACCAAATTGAAAAATCGTTAATAAATGCAGTTAAAAAGATTAATAAAATAACTAAAGATGATTCTATAATAAATAAAATTAGTGAAAAAATCAAAAAATTAATTGAAAAACGAGAAAAACTGAAATTAATGAAAAATAAATCAGCAACCGAAAAAATTGAACATACTGAATTATGTAAATTAACACGTCATATTCGCGATGATATTAGAAAATACAACACGGCCCAAATACAGAATATTATAGAATCATCTGGTTCTACTAAACAAGTAAAAAAAAAACTAGGTATAGGTAAAACATGGATTATAAAAATGAAAACCAAACAGAATTTTGAAGAATATAATAGGGAAACAATAATGAAAATAGCAACGGAATTCTTGAAAGAACTTTATAAACGCCCCGATCAAATTCAAACAAAGAACCTAATTGTGAAACCCAATCATGAACTGTATGTACCTACCAGACATAATTCCGGATGAAATATCCGGTGCTATCTCTAAACTTAAAAACAATAAAGCAGCCGGCCCTGATAATATATCTAATGAACTTTTAAAAGATGGCAAGGACGGACTCATCAAACCCTTACTTAAGTTATTTAATTTAGTATTATACAAAGGAGTTGCTCCGAATCAGTGGCTAAAATCAGATATTGTTCTACCTTATAAAAAGGTGATATTTCGAATATAAACAACTATAGACCCATTAGTTTATCTTCCACTTTATACAAACTAAGTATTTATGAGTATTTTGGGAAAAAGAATTATACCCCAATTAAATGAGCATATTAAATGTGAGCAAGCCGGTTTTCGGAAAAATTTCTCAACTGTTTGGTTTAAAGTAACAAATCAAAGTTATTTTCATATTAAGTAAATTATTTTTTAAAGAATTGCTTCAGTAACTGATGAGTTTGTTTAATTTGCACATTTTTGAAAATGCTTGTGAGATTTTATTATTTAAAGCTGCTATTTTTTTAGAATTTTTCATTCATACCAATTGCTGACACAAGTTTAAAAGAAACTACGATGTATTTTTGATAGTGTATTAAGAAAAATTACTTTAATAATATGTATTATATATTATTAAACATGTTTTATTGAAATAAAAAAATTACTTTTTTAAAATTTATTGTTTTATTTTTATTTTAAAAATATAACAACCTCATAAAACGACATAATTATTCTGTTACATGTGGTTAACTTTTTGTAATATTTTTTAATTTTGAAGTTTTAAAGCATATAAGATTTCCAATAATAAATACTAATTGCTGTCCAAGAAAAATTCAAATTAAAAATATTCTACAAACCATTGTCGAAATAAAATCCATTGCACTCTTCTCTTTGCGATAAAAGTACATGAGTTTAAAAATGTGTAGGTGTAAGAAGTTTTCCTTTTTAAGAGTTTATTATTATTATCTTTCATAATTAATTAAAAATAAAAAACTTTTAGATCAAATTTTACTGTAATCATAAACGCAATCTGTTAAATTTTGAATAATATAATGCAATAAAACCTCTACATGCGTCAAATTTAAAATAACGAACTCACATGGAGCAAATTTAAAATGGTACGCATGCGCAATTTTTTAAAATAACTTTTTAATTAATTATGCTTTATCAGGCGATCCTACGAACATTTTACCGTTATATTTAGACACTACAAACGATAATCTTTCTGTTGTTACCAAAAAGAATTACATTTACGATTGCTTCCGGCTAACTTCAGTACAAAATTTTGATTGTTAATTACAAATAAACTAAAGGGCTACAAACGAAAATAAATATACTACATACATCTACAAACGGCCTACAATCGATTCAAGTTACTAAATTTTGACTACAAAAAAACTTCCGGCCAGCGTCATGATGCCCACGAATAATCTTAGAAAATCAAGGAACTTCTTTTAATGTCGATAAGGGAGTAAAACAAGGAAACCCATTATCACCGATACTTTTTAATATATCGCTAGAATACATTTTTAATCAATTAGATTGGCACGAAAATGGTTTAAAAATTGACGGTAAATTTATTAATAACATACGTTTTGCTGATGATATCGTACTAATATCAACATTATTGGCAGAATTAAGTGACATGCTAAATGGTTTACATCTAGAATGTAAAAAAGCTGGTTTAAGCATTAATCATGCTAAAACTAAATTAATGACAAATTCTGGCCAAGGTGTTATTTAATTAGATAACATTAATCTAGAATGGGTGGAAGATTTTATCTACTTAGGACAATTAGTCTCATTTAAAAATAGTCAACAAAAATAAAAAAAACCGTCGTATCACCTTGACGTGGAATAAATATTGGTCACTAAAATCCGTAATGAAAAATAAACAACTATACCTACATGTCTCAAGAAAAAGGTATACGAAAGCTGTATAGCGCCATGTCTAATGTATGGCTGTCAAACATGGTCCCTGTCTAAGAAACAAACTAAACAACTCCAAACTACTCAATACGCGATAGAAAGAAGTATGCTAGGTATAAAGCGTAAGGATCGCGTAAGAAATATTGACATGCGTAACATAACCAAATTAGTAGATATTGTTACAAGTTTCAAGAAACAAAAATGGAATTGGGCAGGTCATATATACAGATAAAATGATGACAGGTGGACAAAACGACTGACAGACTGGTACCCACGAGACATGAAAAGAAAGCGTGGTAGACAATATATTAGATGGTCTGATGACATAAGAAAAACAACAGGCATACTATGGACAAAACGCACTCAAAATAGGGTAGAATGGAAAAACCTGGGAGAGGCCTATATCCAGCAGTGGATGTAGTTTCAGCAGCCAAAGGAATGTTTACCTACTTACTAACAAATAAAGGTCTTGAAGTGATAATTCCCAATTTTGATGAAACTTGGTAGGTGTGTAGAACACAGAAAAATAACAGACACGTATTTTTTTTATCGGCCAAAAACGCCATTTAAGAGGTGAAATCCACCCCTAAAGTTGGGGTAAAAATTTAATTTTGTTAAATTACTCGAAAACTATAACAGATAGAAAAAAAGTTTAAATTGACACAACCCTTCATTTTTAAAGATCTTTCTACCGATATACTCAAATCCAGGGTCGGACCTACTGGAGGAGCCTTGACTATAAAATTGAGGGTAAATTTTGAAATAGGGTGAATATGATTCGACCAATCAAAATACTAATATCAACCCGAGAAAAAATATTTATATATAATTATATAGAATGATTATATATAATTGTATAGGAAAAATGGCCCGATAGAATTGTATAGAATTATATATAACTATATAGAATTATATATATTGTCGCCATGATTAGAATACTAGCGTACAATCAGTGTGTGCCTATTAGCGGCCTTTAAGGGAATAAAAAGTGACATTTCCTTACGTCAAATTATGCGAATTTTTTTGTTTTACAAATAATTTATTTTCTCAAGGATCACCTTTTCATTCCTTTAAATAACTCCAGTAGGCGCTGGTTGTACTTCGCCACCATTATGTTCATAACAAAAGTTCTGAATTCAAAACGGAAAAAATATCTAAAACATTATTAAAGTCTATAAATATTATTATTATTATTACTATATGTATACAATCTCTTTAATATTGCATTATCTCATTATATTAATCGGTTATAAATTACATTACAGTATTAAGTATAATTAATTAAGACAATTAAACTTTTTTAAGGAATTAATATTTGCAAAATAAAAATAAAAATACTGATTCAATGGAAAAAACTTAAAATTTTTAGATGTCTTCACTTTTTTCGAGATTTTTTTTGTGCTGCCTTTTCATCTCCCCTAGCCATTGGAACATAGCAATTCGTAATTCTTTTTGGCTCGATTGTGGCCATCCCCGCTTTTTTGCATACTCTTCAGAAAATTCTATATTACGAAATATTTATTATAAATTCTAAATAACATAATTAAATTTAAAGAAAAAATTCAAAATGATATGTACCTATAACTGCTTGTTTAGCAGCTCTGTCTAAATCCTGAACTTTTTCAGACTGTCTTTTCTTTCCTTGCGCGTTTGGAGGACGTCCACTGTAAGTACAGTTCAAGATAGCTTCACGTTTGAAGACACCATCCATTAAACGACGCAAAAAAGAAGTCGATGATCTCCGACCCGAATCTATTGCATCCTCATAAGCTGATACTTTACAATAAATATTGTTTTTCAGCAATATCATCTACATAAAAAAAAATTAGGATTTTTATAGTATCAAATATATTTTTAAATTCATAAATAGTTTTTAAGTAGTAGTAGTTCATAAGTAGTGAGCTTTTTATATTTTCGATTTCATCAAACTAAATTTTTCTTATTAAGAATATTATCACTTACCGATTCTTTTCTTTAACTTCATCTATTGGATCAATTTTTGATTCAAATTCAATTTTTATAGCATTGTTCTGAGAGTCTCTGCTGTTATGAAAGTCCGATTTTTTATTTTCTTTTCCTTGGGGAAATTTATCGCTCAAATCCTTTTCGTAACTTTCGTCTTCCTCATCATCATCGTCAGATAAATTATTTATTTCCCCATTGACGACGCTTTTACGTGTGAAAATTTATTCTTTCATTTGCTGCTGTATAACTTGGGATGCTTTTTTATCATTACTTTTTCCATCAAGAACCTGTAATTAATAAATTTTATATTTAGTTTTTTTTTATTTTATCGTTCACCCAATATTTGGTTTTATTAGACATTAAAATTCGTATTAATCATTAACGTTACTCGTTTTTAGTCGAATTTTCTCCGAAAAATTAGACTTATACAGTCTATACGATAAGAGCTGCGAGAGGTGAGAGTAGGGGCGCTATCCGTTTTCGGACCCGTAGAACATGAATATGTAGAAAAAAAAATGTCTGATATATATATATATATATATATATATATATATATATATATATATATATATATATATATATATATATGTATATATATATATATATATATATATATATATATATATATATATATATATATATATATATATATATATTCCCGCCACCTTTTAATTTGTGTAGGGCCCCCCTATGGAAGTTAAGAGATGAAATTTGGTAAATGGGGCTCATTTTCGAGGCACCTCATACTATCAAAGAGGGGTCAAATTTTGGGCAAATTTTTTTTCTGACCTGACCTTTAAGGGGGTGGTGGGGGGCGGAAAAGCAATAAAACTTTTCCAAACTGGTTTTAAATAATGTTTCGGTCAATTATCTACAACATATCCAAAATTCAGCTTCCTAGGATGATTTGGTGGGAGTAGAGGGGGGGAAAAACGATTTTCGCTGGATCTAACACGCCCCCAGCCCCCCAGAATTAACGTAGAGGGTTGAAATTTGGTGTGTTGATAAAGTTCGTACCTAGGTTGTGCTTTTTGGAGGTTTTAATATTTTACCCCCACCCCCCTCATTTTTAAGCTACAATTTCATGCATTTTCGACGTTTTCGAAGTTTGTACCACTCGCACAGGTTACCCAAATAAACCTAGAGGGCTGAAATTTTGTATTCGGATTGAGTTAGTATCAAGGGGGTGCCTTTTGGGGGTCTCGACTTTTAACCCCTACCCCCACCATTTTTATACCCAAAAGAACATGATTTTTCTTGTTTTTTAACAGTTTCGTTCGGGTCTAAATCTCCCCAAATAAACCTAGAGGGCTGAAATTTTGTGTACAGGTTAAGCTAATAGCCAGACACTGTTTTTTGGGGGTTTCAACTTTTAACCCTTACCCCCACGATTTTTACGCCAATATTTCCTTAATTTTTTTGCTTGTTTTCTAACACGTCTAGAGACTCTCTAAGCAAACCTAGAGGGCTGAAATTTTGTACGTGTATTCAGTTAGTATCCAGCTAGTACCTTTTAGGGAGTCCACATTACTTTTCCCCCCCACTTCTCCCATTTTTACATCGGAATTGAATGATATTGTTAAATGTGTTTTAAATGCATTACTTTTATTCTAAATACAAGTAGGCGAATAGTAATTTTAAAAAATTTAAAAAAAAAGTGAATATAATTTTTTAACAAATGAAATACATACATATTAAGTAATTTAAAAATGTTATTAAAGTCACTGTTTATTTATAAATTAAGAATTTTGGATTTTTTATTATTTATAAAATAGAAATTTTGGATTTTTTTGGAAAGAAAAAATATCTTCATAAAAGCCTTCCAGTTTACTATTTAAGTTCCTTTTTTAATATTTAAAAATAAAACACAAAGGCAATTGGCGGATAAGCATGGATAGAAATGCCCTCGTACGAATTGTGTTGGCTTTTTCCCTGTTAACTGCTATCGGCACAAAATTGAAATTTACTGAGATTCAGCCCTTAAAAACTTAAAACCTTTTTTTCAAGCCCCGATCAACCGGACACTCATCATCAGTTTTGAAACCACCAAAATTACAAATCGCTTGTGGACTTTCAATTACATTTCGCTTGTAGACACTTAATACCGAAGATGAAAGGAAAAATTCGACTTCCGTGATGGGGCTCCGCTGCTCACAGCGTTTTTTATTTTTTATTTGACAAGTTTCTTTATCTTCCTCGAACGACCAGCTTTTTTTAGGCTTACGTATTCTCTTTTCAGGAAGCGGTGACTTACAAATTGTTTCCTTTTAGATGTTAGCTTTTTGGCTAAATTTTTTAATGACTCGTTGTCATCTAAAATAATTACTCCAATTAAAATTTTAACAAAAATTAAGATATATAAAAAAGCAACTTACCAGAAAAGGCTATAACAGTACCGCTATATTTTTCTTTTCCCCAAAAGAAATGAACGTCATCATTAATTTTTGGCGGCTGCTCGATGTCGTAAATGATATCATTATCGGTAACATTACAATAAGAATTATCGAAATCACAACTAATTAAGTGAATAAAACATTTTGGTACTTAATTCTTGTTCGCAATATGTTCGCATAAAAACACGATGTTAAAATTACAAACTGAGAAATGGCGCTATTTGTGAAGAGGTAGTAGGTATTACATATAGGGTATTACCCTGTCTCCGCATACATTAAATTCATATGCGCAATGGATGCATATCGCGCGTTTTCTGTCTCTAACTCGTATATCAAAAATCACAGTTCTCGGGAAACACAAAAAACATATTAAATACTGTATTTTCATCACTATGAATTTAATAAGATTTATGTATGTTACACTTTTTGATGTTTTCTACCTATGTAGACATGAAGCAGACATTTAAATGTTTTAAATTACAAGCTATCGATGTTTTTAGTAAATACGAGTTTGCTGCCCACTTCTTTTTTTTTTAATATACGAGTTTGTGAAATAAATCGATTTTTTTTTTGCATATTCCGATAGTATAACCAGTAACTTAAATTTTAAACGCGTTTTTCTCGAAACTACATTTTTTCTGATAGTTTTCTGACAAAACCTGGTATACGGTATACGAGTTTGTGTAAAATTATTTTTGAAATAGTAACATTTTTATCAGCATACCCAAGTATACCATATACACAAACTCGTATACCATATACCAGGTTTTGTCAGGAAACTAAATTTAGTTCAACAAATTTAGTAGTGGTACAAGTTTGTATTAAACTGAATAATTATTTTTCCATTAACTATTTTGCAATATTTCTTAGTGCATCACATGGGGAAGTGTATTATGTACATGTATGACTTTCTAACTCAAAACCGTCAAAAAACCTTATACGAGGTTGTGACAGAAAACGTGCGATATACCTGAACAACTGGCAATTAGAGTCCCTACAATAAATAGAGTCGTGACACGTGTGCTGAACGCTGATTGTTTCCAGCATTTTCTGTCTAAAATTTGCGTAAAATACATTGCAAATAAATTAAATATTAACATGATATTAACAAAAATCATTTAGTTTAACCTAAAAAGAATAATCAAATTAAAAATTTTTAATTGTAATAGAATGGCTAGGTCGATTCTGGAGCACCGCAAAACGGAGTAACTTGAACCCTTTTGACGATGTTTGAAAGCGTGTGTCTTAGGGTCCTATTGCACCCATTTTACGGTACTACACATTCCGAACTGATGAGTCATCAAACTGTATCGATGTGCAAACCTTGATCTTTGACCCGGCACGTACCGAGTACACGTATTTAAAATTTGTTGTTGACATTTGATCCCAACACTCGCTCATACTGTTAGCCTTGAAATTCCTAAGAGATGAGTCATCACCCGCAACCAAATTAATTTATGTTAGCCCATTATGCGTCATCATAATTTGTTCATCACAATTTGGATTTGTGTTAACCCATTACCATTACCAGCACTAACGTAGCTTTTGAATTCAACCTAACGCATGCGCAAACTGAATTTTAGAACCCGACGCATGCGCAGGCTGAATTTTAGGCTACAAATTGAGAGCTGGGGTACACTACCGTGTCAAAAATGTGGGGAATACCCTAACTCGGGGTGGCCCCAAACTTTTAACACCGTACTCTACTTAAATTTCTTGTACACTGCCGTGTCAAAAGTGCGGACCCCCTCTGACCAAAAAGGTATCCGATCACTTTTTGAAGCGTACTGTACTTATTTTGTGTACGTGCAAACCTTGAACCCAACACGCGCTTGCCTTAATTGCGTCATCTTAAACGAAAGGTACACTACCACGTCAAAAATGTGGGGAATACCCTAACTCAGGGGGGTGGCCCCAAACTTTTGACACCGTACTATACTTAAATTTTTGGTACACTGCCGTGTCAAAAGTGTGGACCCCCCTGACCAAAATGGTGTCCGATCACTTTTTGAAGCGTACTGTGCTTATTACGTGCAAACCTTGGCCTCACTTAATTGCGTCATCTTAAACGAAAATCGGGAGGCCGCTAAATTTTGTAGGGGGCACTGTACCAAGGGCTACCGCAAAACTAACTTCAGACTCCAGGGTCCAGATTCCAGATTTCCGACCGCTACTGTAGCGCCGGAAATTGGATTTCGATTGTACCTCAGCGGATTTTTTTGTATATGAGTCAGCACTTTATAAGATTACGTTGTTTATTTAGTAAAAAACTCGTGACTTTTATACGGTTTGAGTTTGTTTATTTAAGATTTTTTAGCTTACTCAGGATGATGTAATTTTATGATATGTTTGCAAATAGATACACATATTATATTAACATATAATATCACACATAATATATAACGGGTGTATATTTAGTATTTTTAATAAATATTTTAGTATACAGGGTGTATCATGAAATATGCTTTTCAATTAGAATGGTAAATATCATTAGATTTTTTTCAATACTTTTATAGGTTAACGAAAGAAACCGAAAAGTATCCGAAAATGGCTACTAATAGCTATTGCTAGTTTACCATCAAATTACAAACTGTTAATAATATTTAGCACATTGGTGAGTACCATGTTCTTTTCACTTTAAGACCTAGTGATTTAAGGAATGCTAAATTTTCGGGTGAAATGTGTTGTTGCTTAAATGTTTTACGTTTAATGATTTTAGGTTCCGAAAGTCCCTTGCTATGTTGGCTAGTGGTGGACTGCTCTGAATTTCAAATTATCATGGTTCGAAATGCAGTTGTTTTACCACGAAAGTATAATTTTCAGCGAAAGAGATGTTAAGTCTTTGACAACCATCGGTAAATAGACAATATTTTGTGTAAGTTCAACTATTTTATACCCTTTAACCATGATAATGTGTATGAGCCCTTTAACCATGATAAGGTGTATGAGCTCTTTAACCATGATAAGGTGTATGAGTCACTCCGGGAGCAAAATGAGTCACTCTGGGAACAAAATGAGTTACTCCGATGGAAAAATGAGTCACCCCGAGAGCAAAATGAGTCACTCCGGCAGCAAAATGAGTCACTCCGGGAGCAAAATGAGTCACTCCGGCATCAAAATGAGTCACTCCTTGGAGCAAAATGAGTCACTCCGGGAGCAAAATGAGTCACTCCGGGAGCAAAATGAGTCACTTCTTGGAGCAAAATGAGTCACTCCGGGAGCAAAAATGAGTTACTCCGGGAGCAAACTGAATCACTCCGAGAGAAAAATGAGTCACTTCGGAAGCAAAATGAGTCACTCGTTGGAGTCAAATGAGTCGCTCGGTGAAGCAAATGAGCTAAGTATATATAAATAGAGAAGCAATAAATTTTTGAACAGTTATTCATTTACTAGCGAATGCTTCAGACCTCCCGCTGAACGATGTATAATTGTGATTTTTGTGGTACAGCATTTACGCGAAAGTCCAATCTTTCTAGACACTTAAATGCTCAACATAATTCGTTAAGCAATATTAATGATGGTACGATTGGAAAGAATGATAACTCATCAAGCAAATGATGCGAGTTTTTTAAAGCGTGGAATTTACTTCTGATTGCTTCTGCTGCAGCCATCATACTTTCATTAAAAGTATTCAAGTTTCTTTTAGATAGATCTGTATCATCTTCCTGCTGATTTTGAAATACTGGTGCTTTATCTTCCTTTTCTTCATTTCTTGCTTCAAAGCTATAATCGGTTTCACCATCATCATCATCTTCATCATTCGATTTTGACGATTCACTTTTTAATCCTAAAAAGTGTATCTTAACATAACTATCTAGAAAACCAGAATTTTCATATCAATTTTGAGTGCTCAGTTTATAAAAAGATGCTAGTTTTATTACACACAAAGAAATCGTTCTAATTGTAATCTAGTACATTATCGATGGCCAAACATTTTACGTTAAATGAATAGGTTCTTATTCGTAATAAATTTTAGTATCAATAATACTATTGCCGGAAATAAATTTCCTAATATTAACAGAATTTCCTATTTTTACAATCAAATTTTTATCTGGTATAAAAATTCTAAACAAGTACATTCTTATAGCATATTTACATGTATAATACATATGAGATCTACGTAACATATGCGATATTATAACTTTGAATGTACATAATCAGCATTTTGCTATAACTTTGTATCGTTAAAATACATATAAATAATATTACATATACTTACATAGCTAAGAAATTATTTTTAATTTTTTATTAAATATAAATTAGAGTTTTGAAATTATTGTGAAAAAATTTGACTTTTAGAATTGAAAAAATTTAAATATGGCTTTGTATAGTTAATTCCCGAGTTCACTGGAAAAAAAATCCGTTAAATTTAAAGTACAAAGCTTTTGCTGTTTTTTAATAGCTAAACATAGAATAAAATTTATAATAACAATACATAGGTATTGGAGTGTGACAATATGCGAAAAACGCTTATTCAACATTTGATAAAACAATTTCATATTTAAGATAAATTACTATTACAGTCGCTCACAAAACTAAAGCCATAGGTATATTATGTATAAACTAATTTTTTATAATTAAAACAATAGAAAATAATAAATTTAACAAAAACAGATACATTGGTTAGATAAAATATAAAATATTAAAAGGAAATTTTCTTAAAATATATGGAACATTGTACAATTAAATAAGGCCAAAAAATATCTATAACGAGAGATTAATGTTTCAAAACTACTTTAAGATCATCGAATTAATGTTTCAAAAAACTACTTTAAGATGATTACATACCAAGTTTTAAGAACAAGATTTTTAAAAAATTTATTCATATTTACAAAATATGATTTTAACAACGTAGAGACCTTTACTTTTAACAGAGTACTGTATAGATCGCACATTAACATTACTATACATTTCACAAATTTATCGAAATATGTATCTATTCCTTTATTAAAATTTTAAGTGTTTCTTACTTTTGTACAATATAAATGTGCCTAGTTTTAAATTTTTTAACAGTCATTAACGTCATAAGACGTCAAATAAAATCTCATACATCATATCCAACAAGCAAATAATGTGTTTTAAAACAGATCACCAATATTACATTTAAAAATTTTTTTATTAAAAAAATACATAGAAATTTATAAGTAGCAGCGATTTTTAGCTGATTAATACATATTCGGATATTATATGTCACCATCAAAAGATAAAAAAAAAATATATATATCATTTTTTGTAAAATTTTATGAGTATATATGGTGTACTATAATTGTAAATGGAATTTTTATAATTAGTTTGATTTCTTTTAGGGATCGGTGTAAATCAAAAGATCGGTTTTTTTTCTTTAAATGTTTTTTTATTAAATATAGTTTTAAACAAAAATAGGTACACAATGATCACTTTTTTAACTTGTAAAATTTATAATTATATTAAAAATTTATGTATATGCAAGAAAGTGCTCTGTGAAGGAATCAAAGATCACCAATTAATTTATAATTTTTATTAAATATATGTAAAAATTGGTACAATATTGAAATTTTTAAAATACATAGTACAATTAAATAATACATTTTGAAGAGAATAAATTACAAAATTCGCCATTCAGCACCCCCAACGATTTCGAGAAAGTCCAGCGTTTTGAAATCCAGTTTATGAGTTAGCCCAATGGGTCCATTATTCATAATACCCAGTTTTGGATTGCTTTGCAACCATGCCAGCATCTGCTCGTTCAAATTGTCAAATCTCGCCGGCAATGATATGTATCCAATTTCTAATTCCAATATTGTCTTCATTTTTGATGAATCGAATTTTGATGGTAGTTGACTGGCTCCCATTATTTTATATACTTTTCCAATCTCCATATCAAAAAAATTAATCCACCGTTTGATGGAACCAAGATGGTTCAATTCATCCACAAAATTTCCAGCCATTTTTTGAATTAAGTCTCTGTTTCCAGATGAAGCACCAGCAGTAATGGATTCCATTGTTGGCAACAATTAACTCTTAACACAACAATTGAAAATTCACAACAATAAGATTTAATGTTTTTTCACTAAAGTTTCGAACAAGATTGCGATTGAAGAAAATCTGTCGCGGTCTTTTATAGCAGAAAAATAGCCTGATGACGTCAGCTATCACACTTTATGTAGCCATACAGGTTAAAACCTGCTGCTTCATTTTCGCATATTAGACAGAAATCTTCGCTATTTGATATCAGTTTACCTTTAGTGACGTCAGCTGGCAATTTATACAAGTTTAAACCTGTTTTCAGATAAAAATATTATAAAATTATGGAAGCAACGCCATCTTTTCATGGAATTGTGAATCAAGTTACAAAGTTTGCGGTAGTTCAGATTAGCAACGCCATCTTTTAATGGCTAGTTTAACTATCAAAAAGGATTTACAGCACCATCTGTTGACAATTTTTCAAACTTACACACAGGGATCGCTATTATCCAGACTATGAGAGCCATCTAGTAGCGAATTTACAGGCTCGAAGGTGGCTGCGCCATCTGTTACGAAATTTTTGAATTCTTAGGTTAAAAAATTTTTGTTAGGTTAAACCAAATTTTGTTGGGTTCTGTTAGGTGGGATCAAGTTCCATTGGGTTCTGTTAGGTTAGAAAAAATTTCACTAGATATCGTTAGGTTGGAGACCAAATTTTACTCCACGCACCGCCGGAGGCTTCTAAAACCGCCTCGGTAATTTTGCCTCCTGCCGAGGTCACTCAAAAAGTCGGCAGGAGGGAAGGAGGTTTTCAAACCGGCCAGAAACAACTACTATTGTATGATTTGTTTATATATTCAATAACACCCGAACGTAATTGTTTCATGTCTTCAGGTAACTGATCCCATACTTGACAAATTCGTTGTGCATATTTGGGTACAGTAGAACCTGTTTAAGTTGGACACCCGCGGTGCAATCAAAAACTGTCCAACATAAACAGGTGTCCAACATATGCAAAATACCAAAATCATCTACGCTTAGTAATTTTAAGGTTAACACTAATTTAGAATATAATGCAAAATTAATTATTTTTAAAGTAATACATATACACACATCTACGTATCAATATTTATTACTACTATCGAATAACAATCGTAATACATACATATTATAGATATTTAAACATTATCTTTCGTAAAAAAATCACTTATCTTAGTTTGTTTGGATACAATTTTTAGGAAAATTTTGCTTTCTAATTTGCTTTGAATTTTGAATAAATCTTCTAACAGTTCGCATGGGTTTTCAGTTAAATACTTAATGGCGGTATTTATACCGTTCAAAGCTTCTTCAGGGGTTGTTGGTTTCTCCGCTACTTTCTCGCACTCGTCACTAGATTCTTCGATTTCTTGTTCCTCGTCTAGTTGTAAAACATGTTGAAGAACGTCTTGATGTGTATTGAAGACATGATCGTGTACCTCCAAGTAGGCATCGGCGGTGATCATTTCTTCAGCAGTCTGTTACTGATTTTGAAACTCTGGAGGTAATAATTTAATTGCATCGCGAAGTTCTGAATCAGGGTCTTCATTATGATCCCCTTCATTTGCTTTTGGAATACTAAAACCAGCTCGTCTAAAACACTTAACAATTGTTTCCGTAGATACAGCTTGCCATGCTTCGCTGATCCATCGAATTGCATCCAAAACCGTGACTGAGTTGATAAATTCCTTGTGGTTGTTAGAAATTTCAGATTTAGCAACTAAACACATAAGCAAACTTTTGCGGAAATAAGCTTTCATTGTTCGAATCACGCCTTGATCTAGTGGCTGAATTTCCGATGTTAGATTTGGCGGTAAATAAACAAGTTTAACATTCTCGAACGATTTCATAATCTTATGACTTGTAGCATTATCTAGTATGATCACAATTTTTCTAGCAGCCTTACGCATTTGCCTGTCAATATCTGACAACCAACTTTCAAAAATATCAGTCGTCATCCATGCCCTTTTATTGTGTCGCCAAATAACGGGAAGCTCCTTACATCTCATTTGTTTAAAAGCTCGAGGACGTGCTGATTTCCCAATTACTAACGGCGTTAACTTTTCTCCGACCGAACTCGTACATAATAGAACAGTTAACCGTTCTTTAGACAATTTACCACCTTTGCATGGATCACCTTGTGCAACATAACTTTTTTTGTCTAATAAACGCCAAAAAAGACCAGTTTCGTCTGCATTAAACCGATCTTCTGGCGCATAATCTTGCAACAGATTTTCCAGTTTTCTTTTCCACTCTTCCGCCTCTTCTAAGTCTGCTGATGCTGACTCTCCACACAAAGTTTTAAATTTAATATTATGTCGATTTAGAAAACTTTCTAACCATCCATTACTTGCTTGAAAATTAATGTCTAATTTTAAGGCTATCGCTTTTGCTTTTTCTTGCAGTAGAGGACCGGATACTGGAAGATTCGATGAACGGCACTTAACAAAAAAGTCATAAACTTTTTGATTTATTGCTTCATTACCAGTTTTACGAATTTTTCGTTTTCGTTCGGCGCTGCAATTCTTTTCGTAAGCTTTCAAAATTTCGTCTTTACACTTCAAAATATTCCCAACAGTTGATTTGGAAATTCCAAATTGGTCGGCTGCCTTTCTTAAACTAACACCATTCTCTACTAAGTCTATAACATTTTTTTTCTTTTCAATGGTCAATTCTACTAAACATTTTCGCTTCGAACTCATGGTGCTAAATTTGTAACTAATAAATATTCAAGAGATCTGTACACATGAAATCACTGCTGATTATTGACTAATAACCATTGTGACTGCCGAGCTTTTATATTTTTAGGACATAACTAACACGTGTTTCGGTCACGTGTAAAAATTCAATTATTATAACTGTCATAACATAACTAATACGTGTTTCGGTCACGTGTAAAATACATGAATGTCCAACGTAAACAGGTCAAAATATCAAAAATCATTTTAAAAAACTGTCCAAATTAGGCAGGTTTCCAACATATAGAGGTGTCCAACTTATAAGTATTAATATGCATTTAAAACAATGCAATTTCGCCAGGCCAATTGAAAAGTGTCCAACTTGAGCAGGTGTCCAGTATACAGAGGTGTCCAACTTGGCAGGTTTCACTGTATCATATATGCATACAAATGTTGCACCCAAATATCATATTTCAATAGCTGTTTTGTTAAGTATAATAACATATCGAAATTTCTGACTTTTGTATACAAATAAGGATGAGGCAGAAATATATCTTCAACGTGTGAAATCCGTGTTGCAAATGTCAATGGTTCACCAACGGGCGGTTGAAAGTTTTCCTCCATTTTCACACCATTCTTGCACATTTCACAGCAAATTTCAGCACATTTCAGCACATTCAAACTGATCCACTTGTAGATTTGAAGAAATGTTTCCAAAGTCAGTTCATTCAGCAACATTGGTTCACGTTCGAAAAATTCACCAATTGAAATATCCATTTTATTCCGGTGATTCCGGTTTAGGCAATTTCAAGTTTTACATTTTTACAATAGCATCAATTGTCTTTTCGTAGGTATCAATCCGTTTACGTAGTTTATCCAGTTCACTTGAAAATATTTGTAGCCGTTTCCAGTAAGCTGACGATGATGATGACGATGCCATTTCCACTTGCGTACTAATTTAACGAGTAATGTCCCCATGCTAAAGTATCCGTTTCCCCCTCCACAATATGTCGTTTCGTATCGTACGGGCTGAGCGCCACCTTGTTCTGTGTCACACTATACACGTTATGTTTCCTCGATTGTATCAGGTTTTGTTGCCGGTTTATGATTGTATTGTATTTTAGACAGTTCACGTAATCGTTGAAAGTTATCGTTTTTTTAACCACAGAGCTCTTTACACCTTTCACTTTCTTTGTATGATCCTCGCCGTCCGCTTGACAACTATACATTTTCGATCTTAAACCCACAAACTTTGTAAAGATTCGTCCATTTAGCTCATCCTTCATTAACCCGGGTATTTTCTTATTTAATCTAGGCATGTTGTATTGACTATCTGCGCTGTAATCCGACGTATCAAGAAAATACCTAAGTAAATATCAAAGTATTGAATATCACGTTTCATTATCTCGTAAACATCTGTGCACTTTATCTCGTAAATCAGCGAATCCGTATCTGTGTAGAGTAATTTGCTGTTGTTCCCGAACGTTGGCTGTATGTAGTTATAATGGAAGTTGTAAACACACGTTTTCGAAATATCCAGTATTGCTTGCCCAACGTATATTGGTTTGTTCATAATCACTTCCGTTTTCAGTAGTTCGACCGCGATGAGATTCTCGTCAAATATGGTGCGGCTGTGGAAATTCGGTTTTGCTATTATAACTTCCGCACCATATCGTTCATACCATTTCGTTAACAATTTCACAAGAGTGTTTCCGCACATTTTCCATCGTTTTCCCGAAGACCGCGTTGTTGAGTAGTTTGTAGAGATTCTTCTCGAATTAGTTTCCCGCCATTTGTCGCAAAGCCGTGTTCTATGTAGGATATGAGCGCATCTATGTAGGATTTGAGCCAAGGTGATTGATTGAATTCTAGCACTCTATGAATTTTCACTAATTTCATGCCGTGTTGTAGACATTGTTTCAGGTTTCGATAGTGTATCACGTATTTCTGTTTATTGTATAGCGTTACCAGTAACATTTCCTGTTTTGTACCGGGTGCACACATTCTCTCTGGACATAATGGTAAATCGTTGTGTTTATCGTGCAGCTCTCTCGGGTATTCCAAATCCACTTCAAGTATGTATCCTGTAGATGACTCGTCGCTTATTTCTCGAACATCTATCTCGGTATTATCCATCCATTTGAAATTTCCCGTTGGTAAGTATTGTGACATTGCCCATCCATATAAGTTTTTCACGTCATAGTACATCAGGTATTTTGATTCCACGTCCGGATCGTAGGTGTTCATATATTTATTGTTTGCTGTCGCGTATCTGTTACTACACTAGCTCAGTCCGCCTCGAATACCACGTTCAATGAATAATAATTGGTCCACATCGGATATCAGTTCTAACTCCACTTTTGTATATTTTAAGGCTGCATCCCACGTAAGTCCCGGAGCCATGTAATAATGAGCTGGATCCAATCCGTGTGTGCGCATGCACGTATCCCGAAAATTCTCAAAAACATCCGCGAGTAGTAGTATGTCCGTTTTCATATATAAAGCTGAGTAGGGTAGAGCGGGGTTTATGGGCAATGAAATTTGTAAGAGGTAATTTGAGCAACAATAAATATAAATATAAAAACTTATATATTACAAATAAAAATTGTAGAATAATTAATAGAATTAAAGATGGATAATTAATAGGATAGATTGGATGTCGAAAGTATATTTAGAGGTAACTATGAAATAAAAAAAAAGCTTTTAAGTACAGTAATAAAGTATATTTATTAATAAATCAAATTAGTTTTATACATTATCAATAAAATGTATCTTATCATTACTAAATGGGACAAATTTAACGTGGAAAGTATATCTAAATATAGCTGTAAAATTAAAATACCCCTGTCGCAGCATCTGCATAACATAGCGAATTTCCAAATTTTGGGGACTGGCGCATCTCATCTAAGAACTGTACCTATTTAAAATAGTTTAGTTTTCTAAGAGTAAAAGATTTTTTAAAATCGGCTGGGTAATTAGTTTTGATATTTTTGGGACCCAAGAACCCGAACGGACTTTGTGCAGCATAGTTGTATCCATCTAAAATAATTTAGTTCTCTAACAGTGAAAAAATTTTCAAAATCGGTCGGTTAGTTTATTTTTTACAATAATGGAAACAGTAAACCCTGGCGGAAATCATACAACATAACCTTTATTCATCTAAAATAATTTTAGTAAAAAGTTTATCCTAACAGTAAAAAACGGGTCCTAGAGATCTCATATAACTTATGGTAGTCCGTAAGGTTCTTGTGGACATCATTTAATTACTTAATGAATTCAAATACTTTAACTTACTAACGGTGAAAAAATTTTCAAAATTTTCGACATTCGCTAAAAAAATCATTGAAAAATATTTGATATGTTTCGATCAATTAATGGTCAACATCAGCAAATAAAAGTTACTCAAATCGAAGAAAAGAATGAGTTATTTGTCCGTAGAAATTAAAATACAAATTCTGAAAACGAGCAAAGAAATATTGAAAAAACTAGATCGGCAAAATATTCTGACAAATAACACTATCCAACCAATACTCGCCAATTTGAATGAAACTTAACATACTTATTAAACAGCGAAAAATATTAAATATGTGTTTTTTTTTATTTCGGCTAAATACGCTTTTTAGGGGTAGAAAACACCATTCAACCTCTGTAGATGAAAACAGTTATAGCTAAATATTTTTGAAACGACATATTTTCTGAAAAAAGGGCTGAGCACCAAATTTGTAGAATTTAAAGCGATGCACTTGATAGTGACCCTGAAATCGATTTTCAAGGTCAGTTGAAAATGATTAGCCATTGCCGAACTTTGACCATATCCTGTACCTATAAGCAGTAATTTCATGTATTGACTCAATCTATCTTCAAAATTGATTTGTTGCGTTATTTTTCTAAAATAAAAAAAATAAAAACCTGACGAAATGGAAAAATAGGCGCAAATTTATAGAAAAAATTAGAAGAAAACATTTTTGTAAGTAATTTTAGAAGTAAAGTTAAGAAAAGATTTAATATCACTCCAATTGTAAGTTAAACATTAACTTTATGTTATATTAGAAATTTTCAAAATTTTTTAAAATTTTTATTGCTACTCTATAGTTATCATATTAGGAATTCAATTGAACATATGATTAACTATTATTTTTCCGATTGCGATTGAGCAAGTATTTTTCAAAATTACTTCTTGATCACTTATTTTCTATCTTGCATGTGAAATTCGTTCGAATATACTTTGAACCATTTAGGGATGAAAAGTAAACTACCCCTTTTGAAAAATATTAAATGATTTTCAAATGACTTTGGAAATTGACCTCAAGGTCATCTTCAAAGTCATCATCAAGTGCATCACTTTGAACTCTATAACTTTGGTCCTAAGCACTTTTTTCAGAAAATATATCGTACCATAATCCACTTCTATGTTGATTCCTGGTCTCTTTTCCTGCGTTTCTAATATTTATGTCAATAAAAAATGTGCTACCGTAGACAAGGATGAATAGGTACGCATTCAGACTTCACCCCGTATTTTTTGTATTTATTTTATGAGTACCTAATCTTTAATATATTAAAAATTTACGCGAAGATGGTCACTTTATCAGCAGTATCCAAAAAAATTTAAAAATATCCGTGGTTTTTGAAAAATTAACAAAAATCGTATAATTTCTTCTCTATGAAAAATTGGGGTCAAAAGAGACGAGAAAAGAGTAAATGGGGACAACCCGTAGGGTCGACCAAAATTGAAATTCTAATATAAAATAATTTCGAACTTTTTGTATTTATACATTAAAAAAATAAATAATAGGTACTTGATTTTCTGTAAAAATAAACGTAGAATCTAAAATAAAGTTTATATACCCCTGTCGTTTACCCCTAGGTTTATATTCCTCCTATTCTTATTTTAGTTCAAAAAATAATTTTTCAAAAGACTAAGACATAATAATTAATAACAGTGAGATTCTACGTCCATTTTCAGACTTTTGTCTAATACAGACGTTACCTAGAATTTTTTTTATCTACAAAAATATCAGTCTACAGAATTTAATTTATTAGTTAGTAAAATAATTCAAATATGTCTCACTAACAATAAATGTCTTAAATGAGTTTAAAAAATCAAAACGATACTGTTTATTAAATTGCGTAAAAGCTAGTAAATGCAATAACAGATATGATGAATTTATAAGGATTTTCTTGTACTACAAAATCTTAAAATTATGGGAACGCGTACTTTTTTTTCGTTAATTGTGTTTTATTTTTTTGCACAAAATTTTAAAAATACTTTATTTTCTTAAGAAAGGGAGGCAACTTTAGTCACAGATATGCCTATGAAAAGTTTTTGGTAATCCGAGAAAAACGAAAACACTTTTTAAAATTTTTTTATTGTTAAAATCGAAATGTTCTTTTAAAAAGGGTTAAAATTACCATATTTTGACACAATCACTCCCTAACTAACGAGCCTTACTTAATATTTGAAAATTGAGAAAAAACACGTCAATTAGATTTTTTTACACAGATTTTATTTGTTATATAATTCAAAAGGATATTTTAAAAATGTGTATGAATGGCTTTCATTAAATAAATTTCAATATATTTTCCATTTATTTTAACAGTGGAATGTCCTTATTAGTGGCTATACTTTCGGCTTGGAGCGAATTAGACGAAGATTTTCTTCTAAAACCAAATTTAATAATTAATTAAAGAAATAAAAAAAAATTGTGGATTTCCTACCGTTCAAATATAATCTTTATTGTATGTAAAAATGTTATTACATTTTTTCAAAAAACTGTAAGTAAACTGTAAAATTTTCTTTACAAATATGTTAAAATAGAGAAATGTTTCCTTTTTAATTTATTTTTAACTCTTTTTAAATGATTCACTTTAAAATTTTTTAATATTTCTTAATCGAAATTTCATAAAAGAATGTGTCAAAATTTAAAAAAATTTTTCCTTGTTAAAAAAAAAAAATTGAATGTGCAAAATTATTTAATACTAGAATACTCTCTTTATACAATTCTAATCATAACTGTATTGTCAATTGGATAGAAAATTACGTAAAAATATTATTGTTTGAATATGATTTAACGTAATTTTTATACGACTGAAGCAAACTCTTATTCATTTTAGGAAGGTGTAAATATAATCTAAATTCTGATCATATCACATAAAAAGCTGCGCCGTGTTTTTTTATCTAAAAAAAAATGGAACAGAGATACATTATAAAAACATTTAACTGACAGAGAAATAGAATATAGCCGAATCGTTAAATTGGATTAAAAAAATCATGACACGCTACTTATAAAGCGGTTTTTTTCGAATTTAGCTCGCAAAAAATGAGACAGAAAAAAAAAGAATGCGAGTGCGAGTGAAATGGAGAACGACATATTTCCTAGTTTTTCTCGAAAAGTAAATAATTTAGAGCAACGGTATAAAAACATTTTTGATGCATTTTACCTTTTACTATGGCTTGGTGTAAAAAAAAATTTGAAAAATTGCTTAATTCTGGCAAAAAAACTCATTTTGTTGACAAAAAACGCCCGGAAAACCTACTTCTGGGCATCCGACATGTCTGGCTAACGAACTCATCCAACGATTTGGAAAATTGAATTCGCACACAAAATTTCATAAGCATTAAACGTTTCGTTCGAGAGTTATCGCGCGGATACATATATATATATATATATATATATATATATATATATATATATATATATATATATATATATAAATTTTAGTGAATATCATTTTCGTATTCTAGGGACCTCAAAACATATTTCTGATATGGTCCCGGGCTTAGGTTGCACCATGACACCTGGCGTAAAAGCTGAATTTCCAGTTTTGGAAATTCGCTAAAAAAAAAACCCTTTCAGTGTAGTAATAAAATATATTTATTAATAAATCAACTTAGAATTATACATTATTATTACTGGTATTACTAGTAAAACTATATATTTTTACAAATATCGTATCCACAATCAGACAACGATCATACCATGTTGAAAACACCGGTTCTCGTTCGATCACCGAAGTTAAGCAACATCGGGCATGGTAAGTACTTTCATGGGTGACCAGTTATGGAACACCATGTGTTGTTGTCAATAGATTTCCTTTTTTTATCATCTATAAGTAATTGACTAATGTAATTAATTAGTTTGTGTACGCTGCTTCGGAATTCAATATTCAATATCCAATAAATTATAAACAAATTCAAACTAATCAAACCCAACCTAAGATCTATCATATAATAATAGGTAAAATTAGTTAATGGGTTAAATTGGTAACATTAATCTACATAAAATACTAGTTAATAGGTTAAATTAGTATTATCCATTGTCAAATAATAATAATATATAATTTTTATTAAAAATTTAATATTATAAACTAATCAAACCCAACCTAAGATCTATCATATAATAATAGGTAAAATTAGTTAATAGGTTAAATTGGTAACATTAATCTACATAAAATACTAGTTAATAGGTTAAATTAGTATTATCCATTGTCAAATAATAATAATATATAATTTTTATTAAAAATTTAATATTATAAACTAATCAAACCCAACCTAAGATCTATCATATAATAATAGGTAAAATTAGTTAATAGGTTAAATTGGTAACATTAATCTACATAAAATACTAGTTAATAGGTTAAATTAGTATTAGCCATTGTTAAATAATAATAATATATAATTATTATTAAATATTTAGTTATTTAAAAAGCCCCTAAAAGTATTTCTAATAATACTTTTAAGGGCTTTATCATATAATAATAATAATAGATAGAATTATTTAATAGGTTAAATTAGTATTAGCCATTGTTAAATAATAATAATATATAATTACAGCTCAACCAACATAAGCTCGCCGGTCAAGGTTGTATGCGCAGTAGACAAACACCACGTGTTTTGAAACGTATTCTGTTTTCAAAGTAAAATCATCGGTATAGTACCTTACAAAAATAAAATGTAACTTATACCCATAATTTTTATATAAATAAAAAGTGAATAATTAAATTTAAACTAAATATTATTTTAAAATGGAATTTAAAAGTAAAGTTAAGAATAAGGTAAGTTTTTGTTACGTACTTATTTAATTTCTATATTGTAATATTAAATATGCTATTTGAATTGGCTATAAAATATGCTATTTGATGTCATTTCGGCTAATTCCCAAATTATGTGCCAACCTATAAATAAAGCTGTCAAATTTTTTATTTTTTTTTTTTTTTGATTTATTTAGTATTAAAACAAATAAAATTATGTTACATTACATTTATTACTAGAAACTTAACGTTCATTAATTCATAACTTAATAACAATAATTATGTACTAAAAAATATTTACTCAAACATGTGATAATTAATTTTGATTCTTCCCGCTGTGTTTTGGACAGAAAATGGTTGACATTTCACGACTCTATTTATTATAGGGACTCTATATATTTTTAAGTTCATACTTGTGTCATATACCAGCTGGATTTAGCACTACAATAGAGGTATCGGTGGTGACATCTATATTTATTTGAATCATGTACTACGTCCAGCTTGCTTAAGTTAGCTCTTTAAATGTTTAAGATAAGCTAACTCGTCCTGCAATATGGCGGCTCAAAATGCTGTCAGATGTATATTCACTGGTACAGGTGCCGCCATCTGTGACAGAATTCCAACATACGGTATAATTCTAAGTAATCTTCAGTTTTATTAATATAGTTTAGTATAATTGATATTTTGTAAATTGCTAGGGTTCACTTTTTTGATGTTGGGATCTTTGATTTTATTCTTTTTCTTTTTTTGTAACCTTATCTATTATACTTATCACTGGCAGTAAAAAGGCCGGCATTTTGAGACAAAAAAATTTTTCCATATGGTTTGTTTAAAAGCGTACAGGTCACTATTTTCAAATTGAAATGTGACCACATAATATATCTACCACTAAATATTCTATAATGCTTAATGCATAATTTTTACCTAACTAAATAAACTTTATAAAACTAATCTTTTAATTGTTTCTAAAAGCAATAAAAAGGTTAATTTTGCAATAAAAATTAATTTTTTTTTTTTTTTTTTTTGTGGAAAATATTGAAAATGCACGGTGTCACACAGTATCGTCGATGTATTGTAAATGGAACACACCTTTTAAATATGACTGCCTTTCAATTTCAACATCGTGTTGTTCAATTTAATTCACCTGACAATGAGTTTTAGATATTTTTCAAATTGAAATGTGTACATACGTACCATAAATTTACTACTGAATAAAAA